>OY757917.1:63792457-64360143 GCA_963585895.1 Sepioteuthis lessoniana
ATCTATATATATCTATATATATATATATATATATATATATATATATATATATATATAGTGTGTGTGTGTGTGTGTGTGTGTGTGTGTGTGTGTGTGTGTGTGTGTGTGTGTGTGTGTAAATGAACAGGATTTGGCATAAAATAACCTTCCAGGGTTGATATGCCAAAAGCACTAACAACCAGCCATCATATTAATAAATCCATTTTCTTGGCTTACGACGTGAATATTTGTGAGTGAAATCATGTTGACTTTTATTTGACTTGCTCACAAATAAATGTCGTTTTAGTCGGCACTAGAAAACCTTAATAAGAGAACAGTTTCCTCTTCTCCCATAGCCAGGGCACATGTAACATTGCTATGTTAATTTACTGTTAAATATTTGCCGAGCTGTCACCATCTCCTCTAAAATCAATGACCCTTTGCTGCTTATCTCTCCTTTCTGTGCTAGAAGACTCCTTTATATTGGACTCTTATTATAAGTACTTCTGTTAAGTTTGAATGCACTCATATTTGTTGGGTTACAATGAACAGTTTTGTTGTCATGGCTTTTTCATTGCTAAAGCAGAAAAAAGAGGTCAATTATGCACTTTACCCGTAGAGTTAAAGACATCACACTGTGAACTCTCATTAAAAAATGTACTCTTTAACTTACAGATAGTTATCATTTATTAAGCTTATCTTACTAGGTTGTTCGGAAAATACAATACAATTTTTGGCTTGGTTTGGTTTGACATCTTCATACATGAATATTTTTGTTGGTCATTTCATGCTAATTCCTTTGTATATATCGATATATACATATAAATATATATTAGATATATGATTTGTAAACTCATTTTTATAGATAACATTTTTAAATGAGTTACATTTTTTGCACACAGTCAAATGGTTTCAAGTATTGCTGTATAGCAGTGACAATTTAACATCAGTCAGTCACCCTATCAGGTGTTACCACTCCAGGTCAAAGTGAACCTGGGAGCAATGACAATGAAGGGGTACTCCACATTCCCCTGAGCTCCAGGACTGAAGGTTCGCCATCAGATTGTTTAATGATAAATTCAGGACACTCATAATTTGTTGGTAATTTCATTTTCAAATGAGTTGGATCTAATTTGTTTGCAGTTGTAGTCTGACTGGGGCGTTAGTGGTGCATACAGCGCGACATCCATGTTCTGTCGTCGCTTATGTGTCTGTAACGTTTCTAATTTTCCAGGTTACATTAACCAGGGTTGTCAGGGAGAATTTCTGACTTTAGTCATGTACCACCCAATCTTTATCAAATCGATTCTCCGTGACAAGTTATATTTTGTTGATAACTCCAAAAGTTCATATAACTAGTCAAGCATAAAGATTGCGTATAGGTTTAGTTACGAGATGTAGAAGAATAAGAATGTGTCAAGGGGTGAGATAGCGACGTTATATAAATGAAAGCGCAATGAATTCCAAATTAGACAAACAATATGACGCGTGGTTATATTTTTTGGTTTCTTTTTTATTTTAAAGAAAATAAATTATGAAAACAAAAACACAAAAATATACATGTATGAAGATGTCAAGTCAACAATAAAGTTCACCTTTCCAAATGAAGCTAAAGTCATTGCCAATTTTGTTTAACTGTATCCGTCAAGAAACGATCTCTTAATTTCAATTTATTTTAAAGTTGAAATATCATTACTTTGTTTCTTTTAAAGTTAAGGGGAGGGAACTTCCCCTTTCTTCCCTCCTTTTTTTTGCCCTTTTAGCAAACAATAAAATATCCTCTCTTCATCTTGGAAGTAGTTGCAATTTTTAAGCATTTAAAAATGTTATCTAACATAGCTTGCTCACAGCAAACAACTTTCATAATATCTCTTCAGATATTTCTGATAAAATCCTTAATTATAAAGGATTTTCTCCAATGTGATTTATTATTTGTGATAATTAATTCCCAACTATTATTTCTGCTGTTAGAAATAAGTTTAAATAAACTTTCGGTTATCTACGATTTCCATTCGAATACAATTAGTATCCTCCACATTTGAATTCCTCGCAATAACTTCTTTTAGAGAAAGAATTACAATAAATCTTAAAAACATTCAAGTTTTCTCTTAGGACACAATTATCATTTACAAGAAAAACTTTTCGACTAACCTTTTTCTTTTTATAAGGTTTTCTTCATATCATTAATTCTGTTTTTCTCTGTTGATCTCAACGGCTAAATCAATGATTCTTGTCGGATTTATTTTTCTTCATTTGAATTTGCTCCTTTTTTTATATTCGTTAATTTCCAAATAACGAATCTAAATACATCATTCTTCTTTTATTATGATGTCGCATCTTCTTTTACGTTGAATTTTTGTTTCTCATTCAACGGAGTTGCCGAATTCCACAATGTCATTCTATCACCAGAATTTCATTTTTCACTGGACTTCGTAAAAAGATTACCTTTTATCTCCCTGGCGAAGCTCGCAACTGACTTTCGGATTTCTATCTTTTTGGCGGTAAAAACGTTCTTACTCCTTCGACCAATCATATGTCGTTTACCTGTCTGGGTCATGAGCTTTGCTTTTTTCAGTTTATCTAGTGCTGTTTCTTGGACTCAAAAACCCGCTAATCGTCTAGACCATTTCTAGGCCTTGTGGCATGATTTTTATTTTATATTAACCCCACTATGATTGCTGCCGGACTGTCACTCTATGTATCACCAACAATTCAATTAAATATCAGTCATTTGTTTACACACTGTTTAATGATTAAACTGTTCTATTTCTAACAATTCAAATTAGTATACGTACACAGCTTGAATGTCAAACAGTTCTATTTGACCCACAGATAGGACCCTATCAGGTGCTTCCACCCGAGGTCAAAGTGGACCTGGGAGCAATGGCAATGAAGGGGTACTCCACATTCCCTAGAGTTCCAGGACTGAAGGCTCGCCATCAAATCGTTTAATGTCATATCCAGGACACTCATTGGGATAGGGTCTTACTCATTTGCAGAGATAGTCAATAGCCCTAGTTGACTGGGCCATTCGATTTCAGTGTTAACTGTTTAAATTCTACTCTAACATCATTTAATTGTAGTTGTTCAAAAAGATCACATTCCAAATGATTAAGGTATTTCCTTTGTTAATTTTCAATCACTTCTTTCAGAATTTGATTTCAAAGGTTATATGCCCCTGATCATAAACATGAAAAAAGAAATATTGCATTTATTTTTTTTTTTTTACATTGGTTCAAGCTTAGTCATCATTTTGCTTCATAGCAATGCTCGGATGTTGCCAGGATAACACTGCTCGGCCACTTGTTGCCAGGAGGATACTACTCTATCACATGTTGCTAGAATGATACTGCGGAAACTCATAGACTCGGGATAAGTGACCTTTCCATATCCAGCAAATTCTCCTGATCTCTCACCCACCGGCTACCATTTTTTCAAGCCTCTGGGTATTTTTACACCAAAAAACATTCCGTTCCAAAGGAGAAGTAGAAATTGCTACTAAAGGTTTATTGATATCAAAACCTTTAGCTTTATCATACGGGCATAAGTAACTGTGTTAATCGATAGAAGAAATGCATTGATATTGAGGGATTAAAACACTGTTAGAATTTATTAATTCATGAATAAAAGTTCATTCTAGAACGGGACAGTATTTTCTGAATAAACTAATTACACAAGCCCAAATGTATAAGATATCCGAATTCCCTAATAGTAGCCTGCTCACCTGTCTCTCTAATCATTACAGTTTAGCACAAGTCCATAAGTATGGAAAACACTGTGAGTATCAAACTTACAACTAATTAGTCTGCGAAACAAGCTTGCTAACCATTACATTACTAGGTAGCCTATTTTAGCTTACTGATTATATATAACCATGCTATCTTTCTCAAATTTAACGCTGCACTGACGGTGGTGCTTAGAATATGCTGACTGTATCCCTTGTAGAGAGGTAAAAACTCATTCTACCACACTGGGCATGTGTTGTGTACTGTAAAGCTTAATACTGAAATAAGTTATCAAAGAGGTTGATTTAAACAGGTGTTTTTTTTATGTATAATTTTGCTAATAAGCAAAAATATACAAAATATGTTTTGTATGAGTATTTATTTTTACATGTGTACGGTATGCCTTAACGTTTTTAGTATTCCTTTTTTGATTACTTACCTGCTTGTAAGTCCTTAAATCACTTGAGGATGAAATTTTGTCATCGTAATAAAATTTGGAACTGATATTTTGGTTCAGTGGCTGGCGTGTCTTTGGTCTGTCTTCTTTGACTACTGGACTGCAATAAAAAAAAGTAAGAAATAGCTTGTATTCCGACCATTAGCTTTTGGCAACAAAATAGAAGAAGTTATTTGTGGAAAGTATGACACACGTAGGTTTTTTTCTATTTTTAGATTTAATGAAACATTTGGGTCAATGACCGTTAATTCTTCGAAAGTTAATTCTTCAGAAATTTATATTTCCCTGTTTTTTTTTTTTTCATTTGCTATTCATCATGCATGGGTAGCGAACATTTTAGAACAGGGGGCCACTGGAGATTACCCCTGGATCATCCTTATTCATCATAAATCGGGCCTCACCATCATGTTGAATAGAAATGACACCAAAATAAAACTTGGCCCAGTCGGTTGGAGCAGCAGGATACACAGACTGCGTCTCTGCAGAGAGGTAAGGCTTCCCTAACGAGTGTCCTGATATGACACAAAACAATCTGATGGTGAGGCTCCAGTAATGCTGGAGCTTTGGAGAATGCAGAGTATTCCTTCATTGTCATCGCTCCAAGGTCAACTATGGCACAAGTGGTATCACCTGATTGGGTCCTATCAATGGGTCAATTAGAACTGTTTGACATTGAAACTGTACTTATGTTAAACTGAATTGCTTGAAATAGAACTGTTTTTGACATTTAAGCTGTGTACTTATGCTAAACTGAATTGTTTTAAATAGACATGTTTTTGACATTTAAACTGCATACTTTTGCTAAATTGAATTGTTTGAAATAGAACAGTTTATTTGTATAAAAATGGATTTGGCTTTGAATAAACTGTAAGGGTTGGTATACCATAAAACCAAACGAAACCAAAAACCAAAATAAAACTATTTTAGAGAAAATTCATTTAAGTTTTACGTAACATAAATAGAAAGAAAATTGAAATTGCTCACAATTTTTTAAAGAAATTTTGTGTGGAATTTGTTTTATAAGGTTTTTAATATTTTGACAGTGATGAGTTAATCTTTCTAATCGGTTCTACGCATGCGCATATAAATATCCAAGGTGTTTAAAAAAAGTTGATATCATTTTATCTTAATATTTGACCAATTCTTGTTTAAATGATCTCAAGTTTTAACAGCCAGTGTAAAACAACTCAAAATTCTCGTTTTAATATTCAAACACCTTTTATTTTCCAGAGAATGGCATTTCTACACTTGAAAAGAAAAATAATTAGAAATATAGAATCTTGAATTCTTTCAAAAAATGCAGTTAAATTTTCACATCGTTTAAACCAGAATTAGTCAAGTTATTAGATTATGAAATTATATAATTTTTTCTGAAACATCCTCTATTTGCTGGCTTCTCTGAATTGTCACATAAAGTTTAATTTTTTCCTAAGCTTTCATTAGTTGTGGCTCAAGGCTAGAAGTATGGGCTATGCATGAGACTTGCACTCACTAGTAATGGTCAGCCAGTTTAATTTTGCTAACCATTAAACTACGTAAGGTGCCCAATAAATTCTTTAAAATTTGTATCAAAGGAAATCAAACATTTTAGAATTTTTCATTGAAAATTCAAGTAATCAATTTTCATTGGTTTATCATTTAGATGTAACCCAGCAACACCAAACTTCGATTTTGAGAAAGAGTGAGTTAAAAAAAAACGAAGGAAACACTAAAAAGAAATTCTCATGCTAGAATTATGACACTTTGCGTGTCCTAAAGAATCAATTTTCATTGGTTTATCATTTAGATGTAACCCAGCAACACCAAACTTCGATTTTGAGAAAGAGTGAGTTAAAAAAAACGAAGGAAACACTAAAAAGAAATTCTCATGCTAGAATTATGACACTTTGCGTGTCCTAAAGAAAGTGAGCGTAGCGTAACGGTTATCGAAATAATGGATTCAGTGCACGGAGTTAAAATCCTGGATATGACCATTTGCGTTTCACTTTACGCCAATACTCTTGGGAAAGATCTTGTGAAATCTTTTCTTCCTCCTGATATAATTAGATGGACAAACCAGTCTAGGAGAAGTACAATTCTAAAATCGAGCCCTCCATCTTACTAAAGTAACTTGCCGAGTTGATTGTGGGTATCTGGGATTGTTAATGTCCGGTAAGGGATCGTTCGTAGCTATTGGTACCGTACAACCTTATAAAATCTGTCATATGTTACTTGGACAAGGGATGTACACCGCCAAATAACCATAAAGAGCATGGTACCTAAAAACCTTTAAAAAGTTATGGGTCATTGACATCATATCGAGGAAGGTTATCGAAGGAAGCAGATTGTTCATGCCTGTAATGAATGGTAAGAAACATCGGAAAGAATTGAAATACTATAACCAGAAAAAGAAACAAATGACATAAGATAATTGACGCACAAACAGAGAGACCAATTAGATAAAAGATTGATTTGTTGATTGATTTTTACGGCATGTCACCCTGTCATTGAGTATTTTATGCCTAGAGATAGGGAATCCTATACATTGTACATTTTACAGTTATTGTGTAGTTGATTCTTAGTTTGTTTTTGTTTTTTTGTTTTTTTTTTTGCTCACGGTTCTATGATATCAAGTATTCCTACTTCATACAAATAATTTACCCGCAATTACATAGCTTCAAGTTTTTTTTTCCTCTCTTGTCCAAGGCATTATGATCGAGAATTATTAGTTGTTATAGTATAGAGTTATTAGCAGTCACATGGGTCCCACGTATATTGAGAAACCCTATTTCTATTTCTCCTTTATGATAGGGATTAGTTTGTACTCTTATATGGTTTCAAATAACTTGTTATAATAATTCTTCGCAAACAATTATTGCTTCTTAGAAACTCTCCTTTATACAAATTATGTACAGTTATATGCTATGATGCAATTCTGTCGAATATACAGATCAATTTGATTGTTATGGATATGAAACTAAATTGTATCTAATAATGAGGCT
Organism: Sepioteuthis lessoniana; assembly: GCA_963585895.1. Classification (NCBI taxonomy): domain Eukaryota; kingdom Metazoa; phylum Mollusca; class Cephalopoda; order Myopsida; family Loliginidae; genus Sepioteuthis; species Sepioteuthis lessoniana. The sequence goes on from OY757917.1 coordinate 63,799,600, forward strand.
CCAGTTTTGGAGCTCTAGAGAATGTGAAGCGCCCTTAATTTCTATTACTTCCAGGTCTACTCTGACCCGGAGAGGTAGTAGCTGTTAGGATCCCATCTACGGGTCAAATAGAACAGTTCAATCATTTACAAAGAATTATTATAATTAGTTATTTGAAACCATACAGCTGCGCGCAAATTATTTGTATTAGATAGGAATACTTGATAAATAGAATTATTAAAGCTAGATAGGAATATTTGAGATCATTAATTGTGTGTAAACAAATGATTAATGTTAGATAGCAATATTTGAAACTAACCATTTACAAATGAATCATGTTTCGGCAATAGATAACCGATAAGGGGTTGCCATGCCGTTAAACAAATAGACCAAACTAAAACAGATCTATTTGATCCTTTGATAGAAACCAAACAGATACTACCCCTCCGTATTATAGTGGACCTGGGTGTGATGGCAATGAAGGAGTACTCCACGTTTCCGAGAGCTATAGAACTGGATTCTCTCCATTTTTGGGTAGCGGTTTTACCCCTCTGCGGGGAATACAGTCAGTGTATTCAAATCCCTGCCGATAAGACAGGATAAAAGATACTCGGATGTTGCATTTTTGAGAAAATAATCAATCGGTCCAGTATCGTATAAAATTATCTTTGCATATTTTCTGATCTAGCCCAACACAGTATTCCGTTGGTTACTGCCATGAATCTTTCTTTTTACTTTTTTAGTTATTTTTAATCTTTTTCCTAAACTTGTTTTTCAAGTTTATTCCAACATTATAATTGAATAAAATAGTTTAGATTTTTTAAATAAGATAGTCGTGAAGTGAGTGATAATACTAGATCCATCAGGTATCTGATTAGTTTAGTTTCGTTTCTTTATATAATGGCATTTAAACATTCGTGGGTTATTAAATGCCAAAACCATCCTTGTAGAACAACAATGACACTATTTAACCCATAGACGGGGAATAAGAGGTTTCATACCAAGAGTATTAGTTCAAAAGGGAACATAATAGCATAAATGGAATCGAACCCGCTTACCTTGTTGTCGCTGTTCAGCCTGTTAGCTACTTCGCTGTGTGAAGTCCTCCCTCATGTATCATAAAACATATATTACCATAAATGGAAGACGACTTAATGTAACGTTACCCAGCAAGTGGAAAATCTTAACTTCATAATATATCTCCTAGAGTTCTTAAGAGATTTAACATTGCAGCTTTGAATTTGGCATAAGAAATGCTGAGGCTTGCCATGATCATGGAACTAATCGACAACCACAGTGACTTGTGGACTGTAAGTTTCTTAAAAGTGGCCAGGTTCTTCGTGTTCAACGTCGAAAATGAACTAGTGGACAGGTGTCCTTGGTGGCCAAGAGATAGAAATAGTCTAAGCGGTGAGACGGCATCAGGATAGTCGGTTAGTACCAGCAGGTCTGTAAAAATAACCCTACATGACCTCAATAGATTGATGAGGGCCATAGTAGAACAGCTCAAAGTGATGGAGTTCAGGTTTTGCTCAGAAAAGGCCGTACGTGTTTGAGCAAAATTCTTTTCCGAACTACGTGACTGAAGAATGGCCACTCACCAATTTTCTTTTTCAATAATGTCATCTCCAACATAAAACTCATCGAAAGTCGCCATCGGAGGCGTGATAGCTACAGAACCACCTAATCGAGACATGCAGTCGATTCCGAGGATTCATCTTAACTGTGCTCGCAGTCAAGACAGGATATTTTTCTGAATAACCTTTGTTTCTGTTTGGCGTTTGAGTCAGCCGGGTTTCGATTCCAGCTTCGGAGATCTAGCGTGTCTAGCCACAGTGAAGAGTTGTGATACAACGAAAAAGTCTGTCTGTGGATGACAATATATATATATATATATATGGAAAAAGTGTAAAATGATTGAATAAAACTCAGATCTACAAATTTATTAAAATCTTTTCTTTAAATTGAAGGAAAAGTTTGTAAAATCTTTTCTTATTAACAAAGAGCGAAAGTATCTTTAATTGATGAGAGTCAAGATTCGGGAATGAAGTGTAGCAGTAATTGTTAGCCTAATCTAAAGGGACTTATTCTCTGTGTGTAATCGTTCTTTGTGTAAGTGTGTCACTATGTGAGAGAGAAAAACGTATTTATGCCTTAACATAAATGCGGCTGCTGCTGGCATTTTAATCAGCAAGCTTATGTTGTAATATTAATATTAATAATTTTATGTAAACACTAAAATATCCGCTCAATATTAAGATAGATAAGCGATGTTGAAATAAAAATGCATTCTAGAAACAAAAGAGTGTAGATTTTATCTCAAAAGAAATAAACCGAAAAGTTGATTAAGTATAAAATAATTCATAATTACAGAGGAATTATTTATTTCTTCGCTTATCTATAAGTTTGAGATAGGCTCGAAATTAGATTAAAAAAAGAAAGAGAGAGTGGATTTTGCCGACCCAGTGGACCACAGAGTGAAAATAAAAGAAAGCTAAAAGAGACCTTTGCACTAAAACTTTGCGCTAGAACTAAAAACAAAACAAAACAATGGAACATGAATTGTGGGTGGTGCTCTTGGAACAATCCCTAAAGGTTTGGTATAGGGACTGGAAGTCTTGGAAGCAAGAAGACAAGTAGAGACCACCCAGACTAAAACATTATTAAGATTGGCCAGAATACTGAAAAGAGTCCAGGAAACTTGAGGAAACTTGCTGTCATTCAAACTCATGTGAGAAAAACTATTAGCTAACGTAGGGGTAAAAAAAAAACTCCCAAAGGAGTAAATGATAATAACAATAATGATAATAAATAGATAAAAACATTGATAAATAAATAAATAAACATAAAAGAGTAAATAGATGAATAAATCAGAAAATTAATACACTATAACCAGGTAGATAACCATGCCGATATTTGTCGCTGCCTCCCACCAGACACGACTTGACACAAGGTCAAAAGCCCGAAGGCCGATTAAAGTGGGGATAAAGGGGAGGGGAGGTCGGGAACGAGCCGAGACTCGAACCCTGCTTGTCTGTGCTGCTCATCGGCTCACTTAGTGCAATGTGAGCCTGATGAGGCAAGCAGTTTCACGAACCCAAATGTGGGTTCGGGCACGTATGCCAGTTTGCGGCTTAAACTAGACGCATGGTCTAGTGCCGTACAAGGGGAACAAAGGAGACAAAAATGCAGCTCGCCCACTCGAAGGTAGCCTAGTCGAAACTAGGTGCCTAATTAAAGGCCCCAAGTCTGCCATTGTTCCTTTTGCAGAGCCACGCTCCAGACCGAAGTCCAGAACAGGCCCCGGGGCTTATGCCGTAAAAACTAGAGCATACTTCCCAGAATGCTTTACAAATTAGATCAGTCTTTCCATTTGGCTCCACACAACAGTATGTACAGGGATACTCACTGCGCGAGTTTGTTGTTTGGTTTAGTTTTATGGCATTTAAACCATTGTTAGTTATTTAATGCCAAATCCTGTTTATATATATATATCAAATATATGATTTTTAAACACATTTGTAGATACACAGTTAAATGATCCAACAGTTCTATTACTAACAATTAAATTTAGCATTATTCAACAAGGTTAGATGGTTCCAACTATTGCTAGCAATTCAATTAAACACCAGTCATTTGTTTACACACAGATGAATGATCAAACAGTTCTATTTCAAACAATTAAGTCATTTGTCTGCACTCAGTTTTAATGTCAAACAGTTCTTTTCGACCCATAAATAGGACCTATCAAGTGCTACCACTCTGGGCCAGAGTGGGCCTGGGAGCGACGGCAATAAAGGAGTTTTCCGCATTGCTCAAAACATTACTGGTGCCTCACCATCTGATTGTCAAATGTCATATCCAGAATACTCGTTAGAGGAGTGTCTTACCCTTCTGCAGAGATGCAATCGATGTATTCAACAGCCCAAGCCGATTGGTTTGCTCACTGCACGAGAAACACTTGACCCGATGATTATATTGGCTAGAAAGTGACAGTCACCGTGCACAGAAAATTGTCAATGTCATCCTAATCATATTTATCCAACCCCTCAACTCAGGAGGATATGACACAAGGTCAATTTTTTTTAAAGCGGAGTTTAACAGGTTTGAATTCAGAGTTTTCCTTCTCCTAGACTAGTTGCCTCACTAAGGCTGAAGAACCTAGTCTGTCCTATTATTTACCCATAGCTGGAGGGAGAATAATTGGATTCATACCTTTCCCCAGGGTATTAGTGCTATGTGAAATGCAATCTGTCCAGGATTTGAACTCGTATCGCCGTGTCCATTTCCTGCAACGATAACCATTACACCACGGGCACCTCCTAAATGTTATTCTAATGCTTCCTTTTCATTCTTGATCTGATCCTTCTTCTCCAAATTGACCCGAGTCGCTTAACAATTTCTTCTTCTCATCGTCGTGAAGGTTTCCGAGGGGTCATTTTTTATCTCTCGTATACTACTTGATAATTGCCCGGGTTCACCTGTTGTCCGTAAACCTTGCAACCTTTCCGACCAAGCGAAACTTCTACTTTCATTATTCCCCAATAATGCCCATCACTCCAGTCCCAAATTACCTCGCCTTGGATGTGCTTACGTGGCGATATTCCCTCATATGTATATAAATATATATACATATTTCTGCTGAATATCTTTATTTTTCTTTATATTAGAGTTTGTTTTCAATTACTTCCTACACCCTGGATAATTCCAAATATCTATTTCTGTAAAGGTGTGTCCTACAGTAAAAACGAACCACCGATAATTCTTTTTTTTTATCGTGTGACTTGAGCTATTAAAAATATTTCGATATTTTCTCCATAATGCGTGATAATTTTAGAAATCAAATATTTATTCTGAAATATATTTTCCTTCAATAGTCTCTGATGTTACAGATATCATTTTTGAAAAGAGTTCGAACAAATCATCTTACAAGTGAATCATACTGCTAGATATTCTCCGATTTGAATTACCCACATAATCTTTAAAATGTACAATTAAAAACTTTTAAACTTTTGAAATAAGGGACAGTACTTTATGATAAGCACTTAATAATTGATCAGAATTTTACGCTCTAACATTATCATAAAGTTTCAAATTGATGTTGCAAATTGAAAGTGCTTCATTTTTTAAATTATCGCTCTCTCTGACGATGGGGCTAAGAATACATTAACTGTATTGCCTATAGACAAGTAAACCCACTCCCATAAAAAAGTTGTGTCGTCGGTATGATACTAAACTGTATTTAATAGTAAGGCTCCAGTGTGGAGTTCCTCTTCATTACCATTATTCCAAGGTCGACTTGGCATAGAATAACCCTAAACATGTTGGCACACCTTTAAGATAAATCACACCTTTAAGATAAATTATTGAATTATTCTCAAAATTAGATTATTTTAAAACTATCGCGTTAAATACATCTTTCTACTATGTTCCAATTCTTTTACCGAAACAAAAATCAGATTATTGTAATTGATTTTGGTTGGTTTGGTTTGGTTTGGTTTTATGACATATCAACCACTGTATGTTATTTAATGCCAAACCCTTTTTATACATATATATTGAATATATGATTTCTAAACACATTTTGTAGATTACATTTTTAAACCAGCCTGAGCTCATTTTTTACACTGTTAAAAGGTTTAACTTATTTCTATCTAATACGAATAATTCTATTTTCTATTAATCATTTGTTTGCACACAGTTTAATGTTTTCAAGTATTGCTATGTATAACTAAAAATTCGATTAAACATCAGTCATTTGTTTACTCACAGTTAAATGATCAAACAATTCTATTTTAAGCAATTCAGTTTAGCATAAGTACACAGTTTAAATGTTAAACAGTTCTATTTGACCCATTGATAGGATCCTATCAGGTACTACCACTCTGGGCCAGAGTGGATCGGGGAGTGATGGTAGTGAAGGGGTAATCTGCATTCCCCCAAACTCCAGCATTACTGGAGTCTCACCATCAGATTGTTCAGTGTCATATCCAGGACGCTCGTTCGGGAGAAGTCTTATCCCTTTGCAGAGATGCAGTCTGTGTACTCTCCGGCCCACGCCGACTGGGCCATTCTAAATCATGTCGAGAGAGCACTCAAAACAACTATAAAATAAGATTCTATGCGATTTTGAGATTTAAACATATCCCTCCCTCTCCGCCAAGAGATCAAATTTATTTATAGTAAACGCAGACAGATCAATCTATTAAAACGGGATTATCGGAGACGACCGACTGAGATGTAAGGAAAGTGAATCATAAGAAAAATAACGACAAGTCAAGCGCACCTGAAACTCTTACATTCTCAAAGCATTTTTTTTACTCTCGTTTTGTTTTCGTAACAAATCATACATTTTTCTTTTCTTCGGGGCCCATGGCGCAGCGGATAGAGGCGTTGAGTCTCCACGGTTCCAGGTGAGCATTTTCAGAAGATAGCGGTTTCAATTCCTACCCAAGCCAGCCAGAGGTTTACTTGCTCAAAAACGTGGTGCGATAGATAACAACTATGGAAGGCAGTAATTACTGGGGATACGGTTACAAAACTCAGCATTCCTATCCGAGGTCGCGGTTAATCACCTGAAGAAGGCCAGAGGTGAAATTTGGCCGAAACGTAGTGAAGAAGAAACAACAAAAAAACTACCACGATGAAGACAAAAAGTCCGCAATAAATAAAAAATTAATTCTCATTTTTCTTTTAAATCACACAAAGAAAATATTTCAGATAAACGAACGAACTTGGTTAGTATATGCTCAATGACTGAGATTTAAGATTTCGATAAAGATCTACATTTATTCGTAAGCCTAAGAGTGGTTTATAACAGAGTTGAAAAACAAAACACAAGTAAGCACTCAAATATAACTGTATTGTAAGTGACAATAGTGGAATGGCTATCGTCGAAGGAAATGGACACGGCGACACGGAATCCTGGAAGAGGCTGATTGCATTTTACATAGCAGTAATACCCTTGGGAAAAATATGAATCTAACTATTCTCCCTCCAGTTATAAGTGAATAGTTGTGTAGACTTGGTTCTTTGGTTTGGCAAACCAGTCAAGGAGAAGGAAGACTCTAAATTCTCACCTATTAAACTAACCCCCAAAATTGACCTTATGTCATATCCTGCCCGTTCAGAGGTGTTGTTAAATACATAAATGACTGTATGAGAACAAATAATTGATTTCCTTTGGAATGGGGGTGTTGCTGGCCATGTCACTTGTACATTTGTCACATTAGAGTTTATGCGTCTTCGACTTTGGCACAACAAATGTTTTTGGTTGTTTCCGACGCATTTTAGCCGAGTTCGAACATGTATAACATAAGTTCCCGAAATAAAACAACGATGCACGTTTATCTCTGCAGCTTTCAAAATACAAGCGAAATAAAGGAATGCACAACGTGTCAGAGCACCAATAACCAGAATACTACAACCCCCAGCGGATTACTTCCATAGCTTGAACTGCTTCAGCCGTATGATATATTAGCTACAAACTAGCACTATTATTGCCCAGTCAGCTGGGGCTGTAGAATACACTGACTGCGCCTCTGCAGAGGGGTAAGAGACCCCCCCCACAACGAGTGTCCTGGATATGACACTAAACAATCTGATGGTGAGGTTCCAGCAGTGCTGGTGCTTTGGGGAATGCGGAGTACCCCTTCATTGCCATCGCTCCCAGGTCCACTCTGGCCCGGAGTGGTAGCACGTGATAAGGCCCTATCTATGGGTTAAATAGAACTAACAGCCTTACAGCTGCTGTTTTGTGGGGTGTTGCCCCAAGGACTTGTTCAATACAGCTCGTAGCATTCTTGTGTAATTGCTATCAAACTTTTTCTCCATACACTAAGTTAACGTCCATGTGGTACATCCATTTAGTAGTATTGATACGACTGCTGCCTGGAAAAAAACTGCGTGTTATTTTATCGGACTGGTTTGACTTCCATATGACCAATAGAGTATCGATAGCTGTCCATGCCTATGTTAGTCGCGTGTTGGTGTCAGTTTCGGTTGATAAGACGCTGCTTCCTAGGTAGGTAAACTTGTCCTCTAGTTTCAGATACCCATTATTTAGTGTGGAGATGCCGCCTCTTTCATTAAAGTACATATATTCTGTTTTGTCTGCGTTCATATAGAGGCCTTCTCCACCTGCTGCCCGTTCAAGACTAAGATATAAACTACCGAAATTGCGCACGAGAAGACGTAGATACGGCTAAGAAAGGGAAATGTTCAGAGAGTAACTGATGTTTGTTTTGTTTTACGGCATATCAACCTCATCGGTCATTTAATGCCGAATCAAGTTAAAGAAAATAAATTCAAAGGAGAGGTCTTAGGAATTAATGATAAACTTTAGATAATTAGTTGGTTATTTGTTTTTTTTTATAAGGAGATTATTTGTAGGGAATCATGATTATAAAAAAAAGTGAAACAGCTTAAAGAAGGGTCAGTTTGTTAGAATATATCTTGTAAAGAAAGGGTTTATAGAAGTAATTTGGTCTTATTGTAAATTTCTTTAGATTTTTGTGTATAACTTCACTGCTTTTAGAAATGATATCTCATTATTTATTTCAGTGTTTTGGAACAGTTCCTTCATATTGTTTGCACTATAGAAGGTTTTTCTTATATGGGCTAGGTCGGTACATTCGATGAGAATGTACTTCATGGTGTGTTTGGTCTGGCATGCATAACACAGTGGTTGTTGTTTTCCTTCGAGTAAATAAAAGTGTGTTATCCCTGTATGATCTATCCGGAGTCTGAACAATGTAACCTCCTCTTTTCGTTTTTTTTTAAGCTTTGCTTCCATTCCCCCAGTGTGGTTTTGATTTTTAATAATTTATTATTTTCATTATTGTCCCAGCGTTGTTGTCTTTGCTGTAGTATGCATTTATTTATTTTCATTTTAAAGTCTGTATATAGTATTTTACATTTCTTTTCACTGGTTAGGTTTATGGTAGACCTGGCTGCTTTATCCGCTTGGTCATTTTCACTGATGCCAGTATGAGAGTAACTCTGTCTCTCCTAATATCAGCACAAAGCAATGCCACAAGAACCAATTATATTGAAGCGGAAATTGATTATATACAGCAGAATAGCAGATATAGACTATGTAGTGACAGAGATGAAATGGTTAATCAAACAAGCACAAAAAGAGCACAAGACTAGATAAGACTGGGTGGGAAAGGTGAATCGATTGGGAATTGTGCAAATGTTTACACTTTGGCTATACGACAATTGGTATATGCATAAGTTAGAATCCGTCCCAGAGAATAAGACACACAAAATTCTCTGGATTTTTAAGATACAAACAGATCACTTAATCCCAGCCAGAAGGCGGACCTAGAGTTAATAAATAAGAAAAAAGGAACTTGCCGTTTTGTAAATTTTGCCGTTCCGGAGACTACAAAATAAAAGTGAAAGTAAACGAAAAGATAGATAAATACTTGGACCTTACCACAAAAATAAATAAATAGGAACATGAAAGTGACAGTGATACCAATTGTAGTTGGTGCACTTGGAACAGTTCCCAAAAGCTTGGAAAGGGGATTGGAAGAATTGGAAATCAGAGGAAGAATAGAGACCATCCAGACTATAGCATTGTTAGGATCGGCTAAAATACTCAGAAAATTATATATATATATATATATTCCGGCCCATTTGATTAGTAAGTAGAGTGTTCGTCAACGGTCCGGGAGACCGGGGTTCAAGAGTTGTGATACAACGAAAGAGTCTGTAGATGACAATATACATATATATATATATATAATGGAAAATAACAGACAAGGGTTTAGTTTTTAGGTTAGGTTTGTATTCAGGTTATTTTCTAGGCAAACGAGATGTCACAACTGTGGTTGGAGACTGTTTAAAACCTATCATAAGTCTCTGTAAGTGTAGTGCGGGTACGGCTACTTTCGACCATCTGTGGTCATTCACAAGGACGTAGATACCCTTGTAATGGGAAGTGCTGGATTAATACTGTCTTTAAGGAATTTTTTGAATTTTTCATCACGTTCATTTGACTTAATGTGTGAACGCGTAGACCATTGGATCTGGTTTGGTTTTTGTGTTCATGGAATTTTTAACTGAGTCTCTTCAACATTTGCTAGTAACGTCAAGTGTGAACGTGTAGACCATTGATGCTGATTTGAAAGTGTAGAGATAACAGGTAAATATCATGTGAGTGTGAATCCACTGAGGCTATAGGACTTTGCACCTGTATCAAATGCATTTTAGAACACCCACTACCAAGATAAACGGGATTTTGTTTTTTGTTGGATGTCAATTTTTATGAGTGATGTTTCTAATACTTGAAGTTTATATATATATATATATGTATTTTCAACCAGAATTTTTCGAATATTTGTGGGGATGTTATGTTCCTCCAAGATGTGATTATTTATGTGTGTACGGTTGGGGTTTCATTAAATAAAAAGGTTAACCTGCGGGAGATGGTGGTCGTAGTGTGTCCGATGTATAAATTGTCATTGATCATAATTAATGTTAAAGATACAATCTTCCTACAGGAATGAAAACTGATATACAACATTATTTACTCATAGTGTTCATTTGCCTATTGGGTAGAGTGTTCGCCAATGGTCCGGGAGACCTGGGTTCAATCCCAGATCGAGTCAGACGAAAGACTTTAAAAAATGATGCTTGATACCTCCTTGCTTAACACTCAGCATTATAAAATGTGTATCAAGGGTAAAGTGGAGCAATACAGGGAAAGGAGTAGCGCCCTACCCTACATCACGGTGTAGTAGCTATTGAAAAGGGAGCCTTCTGGTCGCCCTCGGCTACGGTCGCCAACTTTACTTACTTTTTGTTAGCGACAATGTGGTTGACTGTTTTAAATTGTTTCATTATATGATATATCTGAGACATTTATCGCTATCGATTGGGGATATATATATATATATATATATATATACATATATATATATATACCCACAATTCCGCACGAGCAAGATGCCTCACGAGCTTAATTTTTAAGCGGAGTTTAACAGGTTTGAATTCAGGGTTTTCCTTTTCCTAGACTGGTTGCCATACCAAAGTTAAAGAACCCGGCCAGCCCTGCTATTTACTCATATCTGGAGGTAGAATAATTTTCATTCTTATCTTTCGCAAGGGGGTTAGTGCTATGTGAAATGGAAATAGCCTCGTCCAAGGTTTGAACTCTGGTCACCGTGTCCATTTCCTTCAACAAAAACCATTACACCACAACGTGATATGCGTCTATGTATTATATTTTTGATGACTGATTTGTCTTTTTTACAGTTGGGAAAAATACGTTGATGGTATTTTTTTTTTTTTTTTGTTGAGATTATTGCTTTCTTTACTATTTATGAAGCTCTGTAAAGTTATTTTTATTTGTTCATCACCGATATGATTGGAGAATCCATTATTAATTAGGATTTATATAATGTTACTTAGTCCTTTGTAGAATGACTCACAAGGATGAAATTGCTCACTGATAAACCATAATTAAAAGACCATATAATCTTTAAAAAGGTAAAATATATTTACCAAATTCACTCGACAACTAGTTGGTACCATTGGAATAGAAAAGGTTTGGAAAAGAAACTGGAAGAACAGTAGATCAGAGGAAGAATCGTGACCATCTTGACCACAGCTCTGTTAAAATTGGCTCGGATACTCAGAAGAGTCCTAAAGTTAAAACTGATCGGAAAAACTCGCAAGGAGGGATGATGGCATACATGGATACTGGTTTAAAAAATCACTTCCATCCATAACAGTTTGGTTATCGAAATGAATAGATGTTTACAGGAAACAGATATACCCAAATAAGTCACAAAAGGAAAAAACATTCTGATACAAAAAGACCCTCAAAAAGGAACCACCCACAACAACTACCGACCAATAACGTGCCTACCGATGATGTGAAAAATACTAACGGCACAAATTAGGGAAGAGATTTACGATAAGCCTTGAACTCTTCCCGGAGGAACAGAAAGGATAGCGCAAAGGGACCAGAGGTACAGGAGAGTTACTATACATTGATCAAAACATCCCCAAGGAGAGCAAAACAAGAAGAAAAAATCTAGCTATGGCGTAGATTGACTTTAAAAATCGCATACGATATAGTCCCGCAAAGCTAAATAGGAGACTGTCTCAAAATGTGCAAAATATTCGGTGAAGTGATAAAGTATATAGAATATAACATGGAAAACTGGAGGTTCGAACTCACAGCTGGAGGAAAAAGGTTTTCGGGGGTGAAAATCCAGAGAGGTATCTTCCAGAGAGATGCGCTATCACCATTACTATTTGTAATTGCGATGATGCCACTGAGTCACATACTTAGGAATGCTCGGGTGGATAAAAACTTTATAAATCGCAAGAAAAAATCAACCATCTGAGGTACATGGACGACATCAAACTGTTTGCCAAAAATGAAAAAGAATTGGCTACCCTAATACTAGAAGAGAGGATATAGAGTCAAGATACAGGGTTGGAATTTGCCATAGAAAAATGCGCCCTGCTAATAATGAAAAGCAGAAAATGACTAATGAAGGAAGGAATGGTACAACCAAATCAGAACGCTCGTAGGAAAGGAAATTTACAAATACCTGGGAATATTGGAAGCAGATACCATCAAACAAGCGGAGATGAAAGAAAAAAATTAAAAAGAATATCTCAGGAGAACAAACAAACTACTCGTAACTAAACTATATAGCTAAAATCTCATCTAATGGATAAACACCTTGGCTGTCTCCCTTGTAAGATACTTGTGACCATTTTTAAAGTGGACAAGAGAAGAACTTCAACAAATGGACCAGAAAACAAGATGATGCAGGAGGCCTTACATCCCAGAGAGGACTCAGACAATATGTGTCAAGAAAATAAGGGGGTAGAGGACTTGCCAGCATTGAAGATAGCGTTGACACATCGGTATGACGACTCGAAGACTATATAAACAAGTGTAGAGGAAGTCTGATTACGGCGGTCAGAAACAACACAAACAACTCAAGAATCAACAGACAACAATAACTAGAAAACAAAATGGGAAGAAAAGCAATTGTGTGAACGTTCTAAGTGACAAACAAATATAATCTCACACGAAAAATTTGGACATGGCTAAGAAAGGGAAACCTTCAGAGATAAATTGAATCTCTTCTGATAGCAGCACAAAATAACGCCATAAGGACTAACTATGTTTGAGCAAAAATAGACCAGACACAACAAAATAGCAAATGTAGGTTATGTGGTGATAGAGACGAAATGATCAATCATATAATAAGCGAATGCAATAAATTAGTGCAAAAAAAGGTATAAGACTAGACACGACTGGGTGGAGAAGGTAATCTACCGGGAGTTGTGGAAAAAGTTTAAATTTGACTATACGAGCAAAAAGTAGATGCACAACCCAGAATCCGTCTTGGAGAATGAGACGCACATACTTCTCGGGAGTTTCAAGATACAAACGGATCACCTAATCACGGCCAGATAACTAGACTTATTGATAGTAAAAAACAAAAACAAAACCGAGCCTGCCAAATTGTGTACTTTGCCATCTCGGTTGACCCCAGATTAAAATTAAAAGAAAGCGAAACGATAGATAAGTACCTAGATCTTGCTAGAGGATTGAAAAAATAACTATGGAACATAAAAGTGACGGTAACTCCAATTGTAATTGGTACACTCACAAAAGTACTACGAAAGGGACTGGAGAACTTGGAAATGAGAGGATGAGTGGAGACTATTCAAACTATAGCATTATTAAGACTGGCCAAAATACTGAGAAGTGTCCTGGAGACTTAAGGAGACTTGCTGTCACTTAAACCCCAGTGAAAGACAATCAGCTAACGCTGGTGGGAAAAACTCTCAAAGGTGTAAGATAATTATAATTATATTAATAATAAAGTGTGCAAGAAATTTAAATTTGACCATACGAACAAATGGTATGTGCACAACCTAGTATCTGTCCTGGAATATGAGACACACAAACTCCTCTGGGATTTTGAGATATAAACGGAGCACCTAATCTCGGCTAGACGACCAGAACTTATAATGATCAAAAAAAAAAAAAAAAGAAGGAAAAGAGAACTTGCAGAATTGTCGACTTTGCTGACCTGCCTGACCACAAAGTAAATTAAAATAAAGAGAAAGAAGAATAATTTAGGGAATTGAAAAAACTAAGGAACATAAAAATGATGATTATACCAATTGTAGTTGTTGATCTTGGTATAGTCACCAAAGGACTGATACAAAGACTGGAGGACTAGGAACTAACAAGAGAGGTGGAGACCATCCAAACTACTGCATTATTGGGATCGGCCAGAATACTGAGAAGAGTCCAGGAGACTTGAGGAGACTTGCTATCACTCAAACTCCAGTGGAAGACCATCAGCAAACGATGACGTGAAAAACTTAAGGAGAAACAATGATAATGATGAAGAAACTAACGTGTCAACTAGTGTATTTCACTGTTCGTGCAGATCACAGGGTAAAACGAAAGAAAGCGAAAAAAGCAAAAAACTGGATTAATAGCTGAATCTTACCAGATAACTGAAGAAGTTATGGAACATGAAGGTAACAGCAATACCAATCACAGTTAGATCCCTTTGCTCAGTCCCAAAGTATCAGGAAAATAGACTGAGAGAACTGGAAATTCGAGGAAGAATTGTTCAAACTATAGCTCTGCTGTGAACTAGAATACTTGATAGTTGAGGAGACTTGCTATCAACCGAATTTCAATGCAAAATATCTATTACTGCTAGTGTAAAAAAAATCGCTTTTAGTAAAAGGATAATAATGAATATGTTACTTCTCCAAAAATGTCTGCTTTGTTGATATGAAGGACCTATTGACAGACTTAGTAAGTTAGAAACATATGAGGTGAAACATCCTTTTTGCGTACACCCGTCGGCTACTTATAAAGGCAGAGAATATTAGGGATCACTATAAAAAGTTATAGATTATGGAAGCATCAGTTTAAACACTCTTTAGTCCCTTGACTCTCAAGCAACATTCAGCCAGGGTGTAGCGCACAAGATACGACAAAATTTAACTTGACACTAATGCAAATATACTTTGGTTGACTCACTCCCACACAGTGAGCTAAATTGGCTGTTTCGTGAACATTTTGATTGCACGTTGCAAAAAATATATTGCAAGCCATACAATGAGCACATGCACAGGATTTCACCAGAAATTCACTTAGAACCCCTTAATAGTGCGACCATAGAAAGAATTTAATATTTATTAAACTTTTGACGTGCGTAAAAGCGCAAATTTTGAAAAATTTATACCACGAGATCACTTGGCTATATATACTATACATCAGTCATTTTAGACATTAAACACCTAATATAGACCAAAGCCAAGAGGTAAAGTACTCTTTCATCCTATTTACCAATTATTTAAAATAATTTTTTATGCTTTTATGTTCACGCAAACGCGTGATAATAGTTTTTGATTATGGACTTTTTCCAAATAGCCAAACTGAATGAAATTACTTCAAAGAGATGCAATGTAGGCCCTTGTCTTAGAATATATGCGTGAATAGAATATTCTATCACTGCGTTTTCTTGATATTTCCAGATTTAGAAAATATTTCGGAGTTTTTTACTCACACAATTTGAAGGACGTTACCTTAAAATCTGGTTATAAAAAGTAAAAATTTCCAGAAATAGTCTTGCTCAGTCAGCTTGGGCTATAGTATACACCGACTGCGTCTCTGCAGAGTTGTAAGACCCTTACCAACGAGTGTCCTAGATATGACACAAAACAATCTGATGGTGAGGTTCCAGTTATGCTGGATCGTTGGGGAACGTGGAGTCCCCCCTTGATTGCCATCGATCCCAGGTCCACGGTGGCCCAGAGGGTTAGCACATGAAAAGGTCCTATCTATGGGTCAAATAGAACTAAACTGTGTACTAATGCTAAACCGAATTCCTTGAAATTGGACTGTCTAGACATTTAAACTGTATACTTAGGTTCAATTGAATTGGTTGAAATAGAACTGTTAAGAGAGTGGAACGATAAAATTGTCGTCTTAAAGAAAACAACACTACAGCTTTATTTTAAAACTTTTATTGAAAAATCAATTCAGGTAACTTGATTATGTAGTAGACCTGACATCTATTCAATGTAGCCGCCTTCAGCCTCAATCACCGCCTCGATACGGATCCGAAACTAGGACCATGCGTTTTCCATAAACGCCGGCGGGAGCTCGGCGAATACTCGGCGGATGGCGGCGATCAGGCTGGCTTTGGTGTTGTGAGAGGTCATGTTGGTGATGTTCTCGACGTATGACCAAACGAAATAGTCAAGCGGGTTCAGGTCGGGGGAGGAGGGGGTAGTGAGAGAAGGGTACAAAGTCGTAGCACTCCTTCTGAAGCCAAGTCTGGGTCTCTTTGGACTCGTGGGCCGGTGCCGAGTCCTGCTACCACACCCAGAGTCTGCCACCGGCCACATGATTGCACCAGGGTATCACAACACTCTTCAGCATATTCAGGTACACTTTGGTGTTGACTTTCAAGCCGACTTCGAAGATGTGAGGTGGCATGATGTGGCCTTCCGCTCCGCCACCTCCAAAGGGTCGTCCGATTCGTTTAGCTGTGCCCTCAAGCGTTGAACCGTCCGGATTTGCATTTTGAGGGTGCTGGCAATGGTCCTGTTGTCATAACTTAGATCGGTAGTGAGCGTGAGTTGTACAGCGGCGCATCTCCGATCTCGCTCGTTGAACATTGTGTCACTTTCAGACATGATAGAATGTTCCCATCGCTCTTGGGATATGTACACAACTGGCCAACTAGTAGATGGTCTGCAACAAAAAAAGAAAACCGGTTTTCATTAAACGGAAATGGAATCATGTCTTTTCTAGGGCAACAATTTTATCGTTCCACCCTGTATATGTATAAAAATGGATTTGCCATTAATGACCTACAATGGTTGATGTATCATAAAACGAAACGAAACCAAACAAAACCAAACTAGAAATAGTCATAAAAATATATTACTAAAATTTTCATCTTAAAAAAATCAGAGTCTTTTTGGAAACCATAGCGGAATTTTGTGGTAAATGAGCGCATAACTCAACTAGAAAGTCATCTTAAAGATTGCACCACAATTTCATTGATAAATTTGCACGCAAAAGTTTTAACATTTTTGATAAAACTTTCAACTTGAAAGCACCGGAACAGTTATACAAAAAATGATAGAAATAGAATTTAAAGATATGTGTTTGCCTAAAAATCCCGAAAAAAGAATATGCTCATTTCGTGTCACATTAACAAAGTTAAAAAGCCAATGTCCGTCTCTAGCTTCTTTTGTACCTCAGGAAAAGGGATCACGGACGCCAGTCGTTATGGAAGTCACATTAACAATATTAAAAAGCCAATGTCCGTCCCGAGCTCCCTCTGTGCCCCAGGAAAAGGGAGCATGGACGCCAATTGTTAGAGAAGTTTAGCTTTAATTTTAAGTTATTTTTTCTTGATGCATTTCCATGAAGTCAAAAGCACAAAGAAAACTATTTTTAGAACTCAAAGTTTCAATTTCTTCACTCTCATATCGTTCAATTTCGCTTTAGAAGTTCTTAATTAAGTTTCCTCTCAGTCGATAATGAATAGGAACGTAGATTTAGTTGTTCATTAACTGAAAATCTTACAAAAGACATAAAAAGATCAAGCAATGATTTCCAAGAATTTCCAGCTTTCTTCTTGCTGTGTTTTGTTTTAATATATCTTACAATTTACATACTTATGAATAAAATAGAATATCACGTGTATCTAAAGTAGAATTGACAAGTGACAGTCGTTCACTTCTGAGATTTCTTTCAAAGAAAAAGATATCACTTTTCAAATGATTAATACCTTTTTATGTAGTACAGTAAGACAATGTTATATTTCATTCCGCTTTCCGAAATCTGTGAGCAGCTTCAGTAGTTCTGAGGCCAAGTTTAAAATAATAATAGTTGAAAATTGCGAGAATCTCGGGAGCGAACGCAATCAAGCAAGCAGAGATGAAAGAAAAAAAATGAGAATGGAGTAATTTAGATGAACAAGAAAACTTCTCGATACCAAGCTTTACAGCAGAAATCTCATTTAAAAGAATACATATATATGCAGCCCCACTTTTAAGATAATCTGGACCCCTCTTAAAATAGACAAAAGAGAAACTCAGACAGATGAACCACAGAAAAAGAAAATTGCTGATTATGCACAAAAAGAAAACAAAAAGAATTACAGTAAGCCAGTTACATTAATATCAAAAGACTTAACAACGACAAACAGAAAAATAACTATAAGAAAATCTAAAAAAAAAATTAGGGAGAAAAACAACAGTATAGATACTTCAAGTGACAAACTAATGTGATCCATAGGGAATTATGCAAGAGATTTAAATTTGACCATACGAACAAATTGTATATACACAATATAGAATTTGTCCTGGAGAATGAGACGCAGAAACTTCTCGGGGATTTTGAGATACAAACGGATCACCTAATCTCGGCCAGACGACCAAAACTAGTGAAAGTAAAAAAAAAAAGAGAGAGAATCTACCAAATAGTTGACTTTGCAGTCCCGGCAGATCACATTGTAAAATGAAAAGGAAGCAAAAAGAGAGATAAATATCTAGACCTTGCTAGAGAACAAAACCTATAGAATATGAAGATGACAGTGATACTAACTGTAATTGGTACACTTGGAACAATCCCCAAATGATCGGTACAGAAATCAGAAGACTTGGAAATAAGAGAACGAGTTGAGACCATTCAGATTACAGCATTAATACGAGCGACCAAAATACTGAGAAGAGTTCTAGAGACTTGAGGATACTTGCTGTCATTCAAACTCCCGTGAAAACCCATCAGCTAATGCTGGTGTGAAAAACTCTCAAAGGAGTAGAATAATAAAGTAATAAATAAACCTTGACAGAGACTAATCAGTACCAGTGATATATTAATTCATGTTCAATTCTAGCTCTAAGAAACGCCCTGTAACGGTGGGAACGAAAATATATAAATCATAGTAAAATACGAGATTTAATCGGAAATTCACACAAAACTCATGGTATATTTGTGTACACATTCTAAAAGAATATTGTATGATAACTAAATACATGCTGCTGATTGAATAAAATACCTTCTTACTTCAATGAGCAAATTGACGTGGACATACGAGGGTGAGTCAAAAGTTCTGCTATATTTTGCTATATGCTAGTTTGCAGCGCGTGTGTGACCGAAGCAGTTCAACTCGTGGCAGGTATCCGGCTTCGGTTGGCAGTACGTGCTGGTTGGTGGGCTGACATGTCATGCATTGCTTCACTCTTTGTGTGATTTGAAAACAACACAGATAAGCGTGCAACGCAGTCCAATTCGGGAACATGCTTTACGGGTTCGATTTGAGTCATAATGCCACGGACAAAAAAAAAAAAAAATGTGTTGCGCGAACGGTAAAGGAGCAGTTAGTCTAGTTAACTAGATGGTTCAAAAAATTTCGCTCGGGTCGTAAGAACCTCGACGATCAAAGTCATTTGTTTGAATTTTTGCGATAAGG
Source organism: Sepioteuthis lessoniana (assembly GCA_963585895.1). Lineage (NCBI taxonomy): Eukaryota > Metazoa > Mollusca > Cephalopoda > Myopsida > Loliginidae > Sepioteuthis > Sepioteuthis lessoniana. The sequence goes on from OY757917.1 coordinate 63,819,087, forward strand.
ATGGATAATTTGTATTACTTTGAGTATTCAGACTATTGATCTCATCTTTATTGTTATATACGCAACGTTTCGGCCGATATGCTCTTCGGCCTTCTTCGGGTGTTTCTTGTCGAACGAGGGAACCTTCTTTTCAAACTCAGAAGCCTTCATGTCGAATTCGGGAACCTTCATAGAACGACGAACCGAACCCTCTATTTAATCCACCGGGTAGATTGTTTTAATTCCATCAACCATGAACGGGTACATGTGTTAAACTGTATTAAGTACTCTTTGTTTTTTTCGCCTGTCGTCTGGTTAGATTAACAAAAACAAAATTATTGTGTTATATAAGCAAAAATAAAAAATCATACATAATAGTAATAAGCAGTAATACTAAATTTAGGTAGGTTTTTAAGTGCCAAAAATTCTTATTGAATTGTCTAGTATGCACCATAGTGTAACGGATACAGTCGATTAGTTTATACAGTTCTAAGTGAAATTATCTGGTGATTGTCGGTTCAATTCTAACTATAAGTGAAAATAACAAGGATTACTTAATATATCTTAGTACCTGGTCCTGGTTAACAGATTTAGAACTATCTGCACTCCATGGATTAAATAGAGGGCTCATTTTGAAATTATATTAAGTCTCCCCGGTTCGACAAGAAGCATCTGATAAGTTGTACATATAACACTAAAGATGAGGATAAAAGTCTCAGTATTCTAAATAATATAAAAAGTCAAGTTTGAAAGAGAGGATTACTAAGCCATAGAGGCAAATCTGCTGAGTAGCAATCGGAGAGTATCAGGCGAGCTCGGCATCTCACAGTCCAGTTTGTTTCATCACATAAACCATATCGGTTAAACTATCCGGAGCTGTCGAATCATGCCTCACGTTATCAAAATATTGCAAAACAATACCTAGATCTACTCTGTCCCAAGTGGTAGCACCTGAAAAGGTCCTATCTATGGATTTTGACCCACAGATAAAATGTTTAACATTTAAACTAAGAGCGAACAAATTACTTATGCTAAATTCAGTTGTTAGAAATAGAACTGTTTGATCCTTTTACTGTGGGTAAACAAATGACTGATGCTTAATAGAATTGTTAGTGATAAATAATAATACTTGGAAACATTTAACTGTATGCAAAAGAATAAGCTTAGCCTCGATTAAAAATCTTTTCAACAAAATGTGTTTACAAATCATACGTATTTATTATATATGTATAAATAGGATTTGACATTAAATAACCTATTATGGTTGATATGCCATAAAACCAAACAAAAAAAAACAAAAAAAAACAAAACAAACGTAGAGGTAAATTTTGTTATTTTAAAAAAATCTTAAAGGGGGAACTATGATGTGAAAGAAAAAGAGATCTACATTAAATCCATTTAAAACTATTGCTTTTCATTACAGCTCCTTTGAGCAAAAATGAAGACTACATGAAAAGACTTTCATTGCAATTACTGTGGGAAAGACTTTAAAGCAGATTACGTCGGAGAGTTCACTTGAAGTTGAGACGTCATCAAGTCTGTGTCAACATTGCTTTGTTTATCTCAATCGGCAGCAGTGTGGACGCATGTATAGACCCCCATGTACCAATCCCATGATTTAATCGATGTAAGGGTTTGTTATTTGTCGGGAAGCCATTAAGATATTGAAATAGTTATACGAGTTACGGGTGGAGGAAGATGGAAAAGTAGCTGACAAAAAAGGGTTGAAGCAGTATTAAGAAAATTTAAGGTTTTTTGTTGATTCAGTTGATTTGATCAAAACAAGGCCTAAAAGAAATGAAAAATTGTTTAACGAATTTTGTGTTTAGTTGATTTAAAGAAAGAGGATTTTTCCTCAAAAAATCTTATTAAATCAATATTTCCAAACTATTTTACAAACTAATGGATGTGTATGTAGCCTAATGGTTAGTCTCGCTGAAAATGGAATCAACATGCTGGGTTCAAACTCTGGCAGGAGCAATTTGCTTTCACTTATTAATAATACTCTTAAGAGTGGTAAATCTTCCCCACTCCCATGATTGAATAGAGCGTCTTAGAACTCATATTCGTTCGATGATAAACCTGATTGATTTTAACGGTAAGTCAACCCGTCAAGGGTTATTTTATGCATAGGGTTTAGGGAATCGTGTTCATCATACGTTCATATTTACATTTTTCTATAGTTCCTTAAATTTTTTTACGTTCGGTCCTAGCGAACACGAATAATTTGAATACAGAACAATTTGACCGATAGACGAAACCTTAATAGGTACTACCACTCTAGGTCAGAGTTGACCTGGGAGTAATAGCAATGAAGTGGCATTCCATACGACTACGATATCTAGAGTTAGATCCTCACCATCAGAGGAAGTTTAGTGTCATACCAAGGCACTTTTTTCATGAGATACAGTCACCGTATTCTTTGCCCCAACTACATCGCAAAATAATAGATCAGGTTGGTTGGTTGGTTGGTTGGTTGGATTTAATGACATATCAACCTCTATTGGTTATTTAATGCCAGAGCCTTTTTACACATATATATCATATATATGATTTGTAAACGCATATTTTTAGGCTGGTTGTTTGTTTGGTTTTTATGGCATATTAACCTCTTAAGTGTCATTGAATGTCAAATTCTGATATATATATATATATATATATATATATATCAATAGTAAATAAATAGTCCGGAATTAGTATTTCAAAATAGGTCAAAGCTTTTTGTTTGTATACACTTGATGGCAGAAGGTGTTGGTAACACAGCCTATATCTTTAGATCAGGTCATGGATCATTTCTTTGTAATGATACCATGTAACCAAGGATAACTTGTGAAGGATTATTATTCGACATGGCGCCACAATCACATAATAGACTATGAGAAACATCTACAAATAAAAGAAAAGTTACATAATGCCATTAAATATCGTGGCTTTTCCTATAGAAATTCAAAATTAAATCAAGAGAGTGCCGATAACCGAAACTGCGCATTAATAATCACTGATAAAAAAATGACAGTTATAAGTCTTGGTTTCTGTTGCGTTACAGATTTTGATAAATTTGATTAAGTAACATGCCCGAAAGAATAAAATTAAGATTAAGAATTATTGGTTTTTTTTCTTATTGTATTGAAGGATTTGTTTTTTCTGAATGATCAGTTGTACCCAACACATATAGAATTTTTGATCATCTGCTCTTTCTTCATAACTATTCTAGCCCAGTTGGCTGAGCTGTAGGATACACCGATTGCATCTCTGCAGAGTAGTAAGAAGCCCCATCCAAACGAGTGTCCGGAATATTATACTATCTAAAGATGAGGCTCCAGTAATGCTGGAGCTTTGGGAATGCAGAGGACCCCTTCTATGCCAACACTCCAAGTGGTAGCACCTGATAGGGTCCTATCTATGAGTCAAATAGAACTATTTGAAATTTAAACTGGGTGCAAACAAATGACTCATGGCAAATTGAATTGTTTGAAATAGAACTGTTTGATCATTTAACTATGTGTATCTACAAAATGTGTTTAGATATTATGTATCTAATATATATGTAAAAACAGGATTTGACATTAAATAACCAACAATGGTTGATTTGCCATTAAACCAAACCAAACCAAACCATAATAATCCGACAACACCAATGAGCTTAACGTTTGTAGTTTGCTATAGGAAACAGACATCAGATAAAAGGAAGAATTGCCTAACCTCTTTTTTATCAGTGGACATAATATGTCGAACAGACACCTTATGTGTTCTTCCACGGACCCTCGCCAAAATGGCCTTGAAGTGTCCACCTTTATTATCATCATCATCATCAAAGGCGTACAGATAGCACAGATTTCTTTGACTCTCTCTCTCTCTCTCTTTCTTTCTTTCTCTCTCTCTCTCTCTCTCTCTTTCTTGCTACCCGTCTCTCTAGATCATCACAATTGGTAAGTGGTCTAGACGACACCCACTGTCTACACAGAGCTGATGAATATAAGTTTTTACTGGTTGGCCAACACTAGTGTATCCTTGCGTAGGAGTCCATTGGGGAATGTCGCCCATAAGTTCACGCTTACTTCCCCAGAAATGTACAGCATGTTTTTCTCGTCTTACTTGGATGATTTAAAAGATTGGAAGTAAATGGCAGTGCAATTGCTGCTTTATAGGGTGTTACTTCCAGGTTTTGTTCAGAACAGCACGCAGCATTCTAGTGAAGTTTTCATCTAGCCTTTAACTCTCAGTGATACAACCATATTGTAATAAATAAGTAATACATAAGTGTTATAAAAAAGTATAACAAAGAAATTTTATTTGAATATTAGTTTCGTTTGGTTGGGATTTATTGCATATCAACCATTGTAGGTTATTGAATGCCAAATTTTATTGATATATATATATCAAATATATATGATTTGTAAACACATTTTATAAACATTTTTAAACAAACTTGTGATTTTTTTTGCACAAAGTTTAATGTTTTTAAGAATTGCTCTGTAACAGTTACAATTTAACGTCTGTCATTTTTTTTTGCACACATTTAAATGAATATACATATATAGGGTTTCTCAATATACACGGGAACCCTGTGACTGTTTATAACTCTACTTATAAAAATGTTGTGTTCTTTTTTGTTTTAGATTTGAAAATAGTATACTCTAACAATTTTTAAACTTCGATCACAAGATGGACAAGAGAGGAAAAAATATTTTACGCCACTACTTATTTGGAGACAAGATCGTTCAACTGTCTCGGAATAGATGCAACCCATTAATATGATCAGGACTTATTGCTGAGACAAGAAATTCAAAAAAAGATTGCATGTCCTGGAAGTGGATATAATAACAATTTTAAAAAACATTGATTTGATGTCTGTAGCTCAAAGGATGCATTTTTACAGGACGTGTTTCAAATGACCGCCATTGTGCTTGTCTCAGTAATAAATCATAATCGTATTAATGGGTTGCATTCAATTTGAGACACCCTGCATAATTTGACATAGAATAGTTTGTAGGTAATTTCCTTTTTAAATGAATTAGAAGTAATTTTTTTGTATACGAGTATTGCTATTGTTTCTTGACAGTTAAATGGTTTCAATTATTGCTAACACTAATAATTCTATTAAATATCAATCATTTGTTTGCCGACAGGAAAGTGGTTCCAAGTATTGTTATGTATCACAAACAATTCAACTAAACACCAGTCATTCCTTTACACACAGTTAAATTCGTCAAACATTTCTATTTCTAACACTTCAATTTAAAATAAGTTTGTATTCAGTTTAAATGTCGAACACTTCTATTTGACCAATAGATATGACCCTATCAGGTGCTACCACTCCTGGTCAGAGTGGACCTTGAAGCAATGACAATGAATGAGTACTGCACATTCACCAAAGCTCCAGGGCTGAAGCCTCTCCATCAGATGTTTTAATATCTTAACAATACACTCATTAGGTGTTTTTTTTTTACCCCTCTGCAAAGATACAGACGGTGTATTTTACAGCCCCAGCCTACTGGGCTGTGAATATTGGATAAATTTATTAAATATTGAGTAGTTATAAAAACTGATTTCCTTTTATTCTTATTTCCTAACGTCTTTGGGGCTAATAACTTCAACAACACTAAACACGTAAACTGATTGATTGATTTTAATGGTACAGAATCAAATTTCGGATTATTTTATGCCGAGAGGTTAGTGAACTGCGTTTATTGACCGTTTACATTTATATTTTTGTGAAGTTTTATCTTAAATGGTTTGTTTTTGAATGCAGTCCTACCAAATTCGAATAATTTGCAATCTATTTGACCCTTAGATAGATAGAAGCCTAAGAGGTGCATCACTCCGGGTCAGAGTTGACCTGGTTGTAATGTCAATAAAAGTGTTCTCCTTTCTCCCCAGATCTCCAGAACTGGATCCTCACCATCAGAGAGAGTTTAGTGACATACTCAAGATACCCCCATTTTAGGGGACCTTAGCTTTCTCTGGGAGATATCGTCAGTGTATTCTAAGCTCCACCAACACGGCAAGGGGTCAAATTAATAACCAATGAAATTTGGTAGCAATAGGTCGAACATATGAAAAAGTATTTTGTGAAGCAAATGTATTTAAGGAGAGAGTCTCTGTAGCGCAGTGGTTAACGTTCTGGACTGTAACATCGTAGTAAACAAGTTGGAAATCCAGTCGCGCTGGTACGTTCCCTTTCTTCGGAAAAGTATGAAGTTCCTCAACCAAACCCCAGCTATGGTATAAATAGTACCACTACCGATCAAGGATGGCTTTGACATTAAATAACCCACGAAGGTTGATATGCCATTAAAGATTCCAAATATATTTTTTCAGTACATTATGTCTCAGATCTTCATGAAAAATGCATTCATCTTAATCGTTTGCCAATAGTTATTCTTATTTGCATTTAGTTAAGGCGTAACCGTTTCTTAAACATATTTTTGAATTTATTTTCCCAGTAGAGCAGTATCAAATATTTCAAAGCCAAGTCAAAAACCAACTTAACTTGTTCTGTTTTAGGGTAAAACTGACTCTCCAACTGACCCAACTAGAAGCTCCAATGTGTTATTACTTTATCTATCAGCATAATTTAACGAAAACAATGCACAGAGAATTTAATTATGGTCGGGTTTTAATAGATGAGAAGGTGTTCTTTCAGAAAGAAACCTTGTGCTGTTTGTCAGAGTGTCACAGACAGCCGTTTCTTCTTTTTTTGTAAAGTACAGATCGAACAGGCGTGGCATTTAGACATTTTTAAGGTAACAGCATCTACATATATATGTGAATATATTAGAAAAAACATTTTAAAAACACGTTTCTAAATAGACCAGTTCGAGCTCAAAGAAAGTCACGCATGTGCATGCGCATACATCAAACACTTTTAATGACGTCTATATTACCATACGCATTTTAAACTAATTTATGCCTATCTATCTATCTATCTATCTATCTATCTATCTATCTATCTATCTATCTGTGAGAGTGTGTGTATTTCTCATCTCCTCACTACTATAAGTTTAGTGCATTCTTTAATGAAAATACTACACGTTTCATCTGATGATTGTATTTCATAAAATAAAAGTACATGAAATTTATAGTCTTGAGACTTGTCATGAGATGTGATAGCATTTATCAATGTTAGGTTTTATTTTGCTGTACTGCCCAGTATTTGAGCACTTTTTTAAATCTAAGAAATAACGATCATATAATGACTTATTTCACTATATATATATATATATATATATATATATATAACACAAGACTAAAGAGAACAAAATCATAGTAGTAGTAAAATTTTGTGTCAGCCTTTCAAGTAGGAAGGATCTGCCTGCTTTGAAAACCAACATTTGACATCCTGGCTTTTATGTTTTTACCCAACCCCTCCGCACGAATACGATGTGACATATGGTCAAGCGGAGTTTAATGGGTTTGAACTCAGAGTTTTCCGTCTCTTAGTCTGGTTACAATACCAAGGTTAAAGAGCCCAGTCTTCGCTACAATTTAGCTGGAAGGAGAATAGTTGAATTCCAGCCTTTCCCGAGAGTAATAGCGCTATGCGAATGCAAACACCCTCGACTACGATTTGATCTCTGATCGCCAGATCTAATTTCTACGAAGATAACCATTTCACCATGAACACCTCCAAGTGTTTAAGGTTTGGTTTGGTTTGGTTTCTTTGTTAAATGGCATATCAACCTTTGTAGGTTATTTAATGCTAAAGCCATTCTCTTTGAAGAACAGTAGCGGTACTATTTAAACCAAAGCTGGGAGGATAAGGGGGTTCATACCTTACCCAAGGGTATTTTTACCCGAAAGTGAACGTAATAGCGCGACTGGAGTATGAACTCGCTTACTACGATTCCGCAGTCCATAGCTTTAACTATTACACCACGAGGACATCTCCCCCATTGGCTTTTAATTAAGATTTAACATTTGTGTCTGTGGAGAATTACATATGCAATTAAATTCTTAATATTCTTTCACACAATTAGTTTTATTACTTCATAGTTCGACTTATACAAAAAACTTCTATCTGACGTAAGTCACTTATATATTTTGATCACAATGACAAACTAATCAAAATGTCATATTTTCAACTTGAATTTCATATACGGCCGAAATTGGAATATACAATTCTACAATATACCGATAACCGTTTGCTCGGTCTTGATGTAAGTAGGCAATTAATAAAAACAGACCTTGCAGCCACAGCATGAAGTGACTGTCATTTCCTGTACATTCACTCGGTAATCTGCAGAAACTATACAGTTCACTAGTTGATAAGTCTTTTCTTCTTGTTAATTAAATCTAAGCCAGCTCTTTTGACCGGGATTTGGTAATCCATTTTTTATAAAAATCCCAGAGACTTTTCGTTTAATTTTTCACTCTTTGCGAGTTTTTCATACCAGTTTTAACTACTGGTCTTCCGCTGGAATCTGAATGGTAGCATGTCTCCTAAGATCTCCAGGACTCTTCAGAGTATTCTAGCCGATCTTAAAACCGTTGTGGTATGTATGATCTTAATTCTTCAACTCAATTCCAATTCTTCTAGTCTTCTTTCTAAGCCATTGGGGACCCCGTTCCAAGCGTACCAACTGCAATTAGTAGCATTGTCACTTTCATGTTTCACAGCTTTTTTTTCAGCTCTCGGGGGGGTTCATACCTTACCCAAGGGTATTTTACCCGAAAGTGAACGTAATAGCGCGGCTGGAGTATGAACTCGCTTACTACGATTCCGCAGTCCATAGCTTTAACTATTACACCACGAGGACATCTCCCCCATTGGCTTTTAATTAAGATTTAACATTTGTGTCTGTGGAGAATTACATATGCAATTAAATTCTTAATATTCTTTTCATTTTCAAGTATTCTTTTCATTTTCTTCCATTTTCCCGCTATAGTCTGCTGCAACAGCAAAGTCCACTTCGTGAAAAGTTTTTTCTACTTGGTTATTAACATAAGTTCTGGTCTTCTGGTTGGGATTGAGTGATCTGTTTATATCTCAAAATACAAGGGAATTTTGTGTCTTATTTTTATTGTTCTCTTGAGAGTTTTTCACACCAGCGTTAGCTGATGGTTTCTGTCAGGGTTTTGAGTGACAGCAATCTCCTCAAGTCTTCAGGACTCTTCTTAGTATTCTGGCCGCTCTTAATAAGGTTGTAGTTGGGATGGTCTCCTCTTGTACTCTTATTTCCAAGTCTTCAGTCCCTTTATCCAATCCTTTGGGGATTGTTCCAAGTATAACAACTACAATTGGTATCATCGGCATCTTCATGTTTCCTATTTTTTTTAGTTCTCAAGGTAGGTCTAGATATTTATCACCTTTTTCTCTTTCTTTTCACTTTAGCCTGTGGTCTGCCGGGACGGCAAAATCTTTTATTCGGCCGGATCTCTTTTTTGTTTGTTTGTTTGTTTGTTGTTTTGCGTATCACTAGTCATCTGACCGTATCTCAAAATCCCTGAGAAGTTTGTGCGTCTCATTCTCCGGGACGGATTCTGAGCTATGCTTATACCACTTGTTCGTTTGGTCAAATTTCAATTTCTTGCACAATTCCAAGTGGATCAACTTCCCTATCCAGTCTAGTCTTATAATTTTTTTTGCACTGATTTACTGCATTCACTTATTATATGATGAATCGTTTTGTCTCTATCAGCACATAACCTACATTTACAATTTTGTTATGTCTTATCTATTTTTGCTTTAACATATTTTACTCTTTTGAGAGTTTTTCACGCCAGCGTTAGCTGATAGTCTTTCATAGGAGTTTGAGTGACAGCAAGTCTCCCTAAGTCTCTTGGACTCGTCTCAGTATCTTGGCCGATCTTAATAACGCTGTAGTCGGGATAGTCTCCACTTGTCCTCTTATTTCCAAGTCAGCCAGTCCCTTTACCAATCTTTGGGAGATTGTTCCAAGTGCACCAATTGCAATGTTCCATAGTTTTTTTAGTTCTCTAGAAAAGTCTATTATTATTATTATTATTATTATTATTATTATTATTTACTCCTTTAGAGTTTTTTACATCAGTGTTAGCTGATGGTTTTTCGCTGAAGTTTGAGTGACAGCAAGTCTCCTCAAGTCTCCAGAACTCGTCTCAGGATTCTGGCCGTTCTTAGCAATGCTGTCGTTTGGATAGTCTCTACTCGTCGGCCAGCTTCCTAGTCCTCCAGGCCTTTTAATAGCCCTTTAGTTATTGTGCCTAACGCACCAATCACAATTGGCACAATCGTTACTTTCATGTTCCACAGCTTTTTCAATTCTCTAGCAAGGTCGAGGTACTTATCCTTCTTTTCACTTTCCTTCAGATTTATTCTGTGGTCCACCGGGACAGCAAAGTCGACAATTTTGAAAAATTTTTTTTTTTTTTTTTTGATTATTATAAGGTCTGGTCTTCTGGCCGGGATTAGTTGATCCGTTTGTATGTTATTATTATTATTATTATTATTATTATTATTATTATTATTATTATTATTATTATTACGTTACCTACTCAACTGGAAGATATTCTATAATCTGCCATTTTTGCAGTCACTGTAATGTAAATAGAAAAATGTAATCATTATACATAAACTGATGTTGTTGTCCTTATAATGCGTTTTGCTGTCTAATGTTGAAAATATGTCGACCTTGTCAAGAAACAGAGAGCAAACTTAACAGGCTGGTGTGATTAGGGTCGTACATCTCAATTCAGTCTCAGACTAGTTGGCGAACTCGTGTTAAAAGTCATTTCTATTTAGATAAATAAATCGTGACCGTTTAGAAATTACTGGTGTGTACAGATGCTTAGTTAGAGAAATGTTTAAACGCGTGACATGTCTCAATTTGGATTTACACTTCTTTGATTCAACGGATTTTCATAAGGATCTTATTACTGATGTGGGTTATTTGCTCCACCTGTAGAGGATTGTTCCTAGATTTCTAATTAAATAACAAACACCTTATCCCATCAAGTATTTGGAATGAGAGTTCATTTGTTTGATATCCTTTGGGGTCTGGGAGCAAAACTCGGTATAAGTGCGCTGGGATTATGAATTTACACAGTTCTTCCACCACAAGCAGGATGCGACACAGGGTCAATTTTTCTAGCAAAGTAAAACTTGTTTGAATTAAGAGTTTTCCTTCTCCGAGACTGCTTGCCTGAAAATATTTGTACATATAAGCACAGGAGTTATGAATAATAAACAATGTCAAGTAAAAATTTTATAATCTTATCTATTAACCTTTATTAATCTCAGCACGTTTTGATGACAACGGAGCCTAGAAACAAAGTAAACTTGAATGTTTTAAAAACATATCTCGTTTAATGAACAACCCCTGATCTTAAACATTCATTCAGTACACGAGTATATATATGTATATATATTTGAGGAAAGAGAGAAAAACAAATCGGTCAAAATTTTGTTAAAAAATAGAAATAGGAGTCGTCCAGCAAGATTATTCAACTGTTAAAGAGTGCTAAAGCAGTCTGTAGAGATGCAAACAAACAGTGAGGTAATCGAATGGGAGGAAGTAAAGAATCAGTAGTAACAACTACCTTCTTAAACATAAGTTTCTTATTTTCTTAGACTTTATAGAAAAGCAAAATCCGGGAATTACCAGTCATTGTAAACGATAATATTGATATTTTGCGTTTTGGAATTTTGTCATCTCTCTAGTTTTCTTCATTTCTTTGACTATCTGCCTAAACCCCGCCCTTTCGTTTAGGGCTCCTCTTGGTCCGTCTCAATGTTTTCTTCTCTAGTTTGAAACTACCTTTTGACTAAATCTGCTAGCCCACATATATAAATAATTCAACACAATCCAGATAAACCTGGTGCATCATCACTTGACGATATTTTGACATATTAAAAATGTTAAAATATATCTGATCTCGTAATTCCTTCTGAATGAATACAAGCATTTTTTTTTTGTCTTGGACTTACGTTTGAGCGTAGATATATATTCTTACATTGTAACCTGGTGTCGGATTTTATACTTTTGTAATATTTTAGGTATACTTTTTTCTTTCATTCGATGAGATATGAGACTTAATCAGACGCTAACTTATACACCCAGTTTGTTGGATGGTAAATCTTTTAATTTTTCATCAAATTCAGGTCCTTTTAACAGATTTGACTCAATACGTCCTTTATAGATGTCCACGAAAAAACAGGTAACGCATTGTACAAATGTTGGTTAATGGGATATAAGAAGAAGGGTTTGTATTGCTGGTGTAGGTGGTTAACGGTTGATTTAGTAGAGGAATTCTGAGTTTCGTATCTGACTCTTTTTTCTTCTTTTTTCCCATTCACTTGTCTTCTTTTATATGTGGGAAACTGGAAGATAATTAAGGACGGAAGGAAAGAAACAAAGATACATTTGAACTCGAACGTTATTTTTATGCTGTGGTTGGAATATTTTCCTGAACCAGTAGAAATAGTCGCGTTTCCTAGACGAGGCGTTGAAATATATTAGAGTCATTTTCGGTAAGTTATAAGTTGAAGTTCATCGTGCGTCCGATAGATATGCTCAACATGGCCACTGCTAGCGGGAGAGTCATCCTACCGTTAAACTATGGCTCAGCAGACACGTGCTCTTCCACCAGCTGCTGAGAAAAAAGAGGTCCGTTCAGTAACAATGGTGAATGTTTACTGAGAGATTTTTTCTTCGGTGTCAGGAAGCCCCTTTTTTTAGCCATGCGCCGTTTTTGCTTCCAGTCAGAGGCCTGCCGGGAAACTAATACTTTTGAATTTATTTATTTTATTTTTATTTCTTCTTTTAATCTACACAGGCTTCAAATCTAATTTGAATTAACGTAATCTGGGAGTATTATATGTATCATTATATGAGTGTGTATAACCCATCTCTATATATGCCATTGTTCATATGCTGCATATGTGCGTTTAAATTATATATAGACAACAAAGATATATTTGTGTATGTATATGTGTATGTGAGCGTGTACCCTCTATGAATATGATTATAGTTAATATGCTATGTGCATGCCTTTAAATCCTACATATATAACAAAGATATATTCATTTCTATGTGTGAGAGTGTGTTTGTAAGTGTATGAATGTAAGAATGTGTGTGTAACCTCTGTGTATATGGGTATAATTGATATCCCATATGTATGCGTATAATCGTATATATATATATATATATATGTGCATATTTACCAACCCCTCCGCTCGGGCAGGATATGACACAAGGACAATTTTTAACCGGAGTTTGACAGGTTTGAATTAAGAGTTTTCTTTCTCCTAGACTAGTTGCCTCACCAAGGCTGTAGAACCTAGTCTTCCCCACTATTTACCCATAGCCGGAGGGAGAATAATTGGATTCATACTTTTCCCAAGGGTATTAGTGCTATGTGAAATGCAATTAGCCTGGTCCAGGATTTGAACTCGTGTCGTCGTGTTCATTTCCTACGACGATAACCATTACACCACGGGCACCTCCTTATATATATATATATATATATATATATATATATATGTGTGTGTGTGTGTGTGTGTGTTTGTGTGTCTGTGTGTGTGAGAGAGAGAGAGAGAGAGAGAGAGAAAGAGAGAGTGTGTTTATCTATCCTTATATCTAACCGTATATGGATATAGCTCATATGTTATACGTATGCATGTAATCATATATTGATACAAAATATATGTGTGTGTATGTGTTTGTGTGCGCATACATGTGTTTATGTATTTGGATATAGTTGATAAACTACATGTATGTACATAATCATATATTGATAAGTATATAAAAAAATATATATGTGTGTGTGTGTCTTTTAGCCTTTAAAAGTCAGCCAGTCTCGGATAATGATAACTCTGAATTCCAACACGTTTTTGAACAGCATGCCATGGTAAGCCCCATCACAGTTATAATGAAAAGCTTTCGTTTTGATGCGGACTCTGGAAAAGGCTGGTTGTGGTATGGACATACAAATATACCAACTATATCTGTGTGCTTGTATGTCTGTCTGTATACATATTTATATACGTGCTTGTTCTCATATTGACTTCAATACTTTTACTGTTGTGTGTATAACTGCATTCGAAGCGTTAAAGTCATGCTGTGCGTAACTATAATCAAATTATATTACCGTGTTGTATGCATAGAATTCTCCTGCTATTCTAGCGCAAAAATTCGTCTATTTTTGCTTGAAAATGAGGTCCTGACAGCAAAAGTGTTAAACGATTAACTTGAGTCATTGTTTGCACCATTCTTCTTCTTCTCATGCTTTAAAAATCAGTCCAAGGCGCTTCCGCAATTTCGTATCAAACATTTGTTACCGTCGCTGTTGAGTGGCATGGTCTGAAAACAAACCAGTTAAATTTACTTTCCACTTGTTCCTAAATAAACAGGAACTTGAATCAAGTTCTCACGTTATGAAAATATTTGGCTTCAAAGTGCATGAACATGGCTGCTATCTCACCCTGTACAATGACTTTAACTAAAAAACATAATCAAAACACATAAATGTGACTGGGACATAAGTTTCTACAGAAATATTTACCTTATGGCAGCTGATTGATATTTGATGACGAGAAAATAAAACCAGCCCTTTTGTTAATGATTTGATAAATACTGATATGATAGATTGATTGATTGATCTAACAGCATGTCAACCCGTTTAGGGTTATTTCATGTCTAGAGGTTAAGAATTTTTGTTTATATTTACATCTTATGTGTGGATTCTAAAGAGTTTTTTTTATCACATGATCATATCGAATATCTACAACTTGGGTTAAATCTCTGTCCGGTTCATTATCAAAATAAGATGACACAGAACAAATTTCTACAAATATATCTCCAAGAATGTTGAGAGCAATATGGAATAAGTCCTGGCGGCAACACCCCACAAAGCACCAACTATACGGCCACCTGCCTCCCATCACGAAAACTATCCAAGTGAGACGAACCAGACACGCAGGACACTGCTGGAGAAGCAGAGACGAGCTCATAAGTGATGTACACCTATGGACCCCCACATATGGCCGAGCAAAAGCAGGACAACCAGATAGAGCATACGTACAGAAGCTATGTGAGGATACGAGATGTAGCCCTTAAGACCTGCCTGAGGCGATGAACGATAGGGAGGAGTGGCGAGAGAGGACGAGGGATATCCGTGCTGGCGGCACGACATGATGATCATGAGCTTCAATGAAATGATTTTTCACAACCTTCAGAGCTTTTATGAATTATCTTGAATTGCTATTCGATTCAATGCTGAGAGAATGAAGAGCCAAAACAAAATCTTTTAGGGCAATCATTGCCTTTGTGATGAAATAAGCTATGATATTGACAACTTGAAGGTTTGTCTTCATATTTTGGTTGTATCTGAGTATTGTATCTCGCCACCACTATTATTTAAATATGAGAGAAAAACAATTCCAACATTTGTAACAGAGGAAATGTATTATGGCCTAATATTTCTTCGTGTTAAACAATCTAAAACAATTCACAACGAATTAACAACAACTTATTTATGGCCTGATCAAACTTAATAAAATGAATGCATAAACGGCCTGAAATACAAAAAGATCACATAATAGAGTAAAAGTTCTATCGTGTAGTTGAAGAGTGTTTTAGTATAAGTTAATAATCCTTAATAGTATGGAAGTTGTTGCGTGAAGTCTTATACCAAGGCATGATATCGTACGCTATACGACAAAAAGTCTATGGGGACGAAACTCTCTTTTGTCAGGAAATGCACAAGTGCGAGCTGCTGGTAGTTGATGCAGAATCGAAGAGATAGATAGATAGATTGAGAGAGAGAGAGAGGGGGGGGATATCTAACAATGCCGAGCCCTTTTAGATGCTATTTTTGAAACGCCACTCTGTGGCCATTAGAAGTACTATTTGGAAGGCAAGGGATGTAATGTCTAAACCTTCATCAACATAGATAAATTGTCTTAAATCCCTATTCGATTCACAAACATGGTAAAAGATCTTTTTTAAATGGAAAAATCTCTACAAAATGAGGGTTTGACTGATACGGTAGTGCTAAAATCCAAACCTTTAACACAGATTGGTCAACTAATGGAAAAATACTCCTAACAATCGATATACACCACTTACCCTAACTCCAGCTGACTGACACAACCATTTCCAAGTTAAACTCATGCATAGTCGCCATATTTGACAAATTAACACAGAGATGAATGTAAAACAATAAAACTGTGATATAAATCAAGTATTATATCAACTCTAGATTACCCGACATTTCCAGCATTGATGCACTTATTGTAAACACTAAGCGGAACGTTACAGTAGTCTACTGAATATTTCGAGGTCGAACTATGCAGCTAGTATAGATTCAATCCGGAATTTTGAGCAAAAATCTTAAGATCAACTTATATGTAACTTCGACTTGTACATCGCAATTTACGATATGTGTAGTTGAAAGAAAAAATATACATGTGTGTGTGTGTGCGTGTGTGTGTGTGTTTGTGAGTATGTAAATGTACGAGTGAGTATCTATCTATTTCTCCCTATTTGCCAACCCCTCCGCTCGAGCAGGATATGACACAAGGTCAATCTTTAAGAGGAGTTAAACAGGTTTGAATTCAGAGTTTTCCTTCTCCTAGACTAGTTGCCTCACCAAGGCTGAGGAACCCAGTCTTCCCAACTATTTATCCATAGCTGGAGGGAGAATAAATGGATTCATACCTTTCCCAAGGGTAATAGTGCCATGTGAAATGCAATCAGTCTCGTCCAGGATTTGAACTCGTGTCGCCGTGTCCATTTCCTACGACGATAAACATTACACCACGAGCACCTCAACCTATCTATTTCTCTCTCTCTCTCCATCCATCTATCTATAGTTGAAATTTATATATATATATGTGTGTGTGTGTGCGTAAGTGAGTATCTACCTATTTCTCTCTCTTTCTCTCTCTCTCTTTCTCTTCATCTATCTATCTATAGTTGATATATACATATATATATATATATATATGTGTGTGTGTGTGTGTGTGTGTGTGTGTGTGTGTGTGTGTGAGTATCTCTCCCTCTCTCTCTCTCTCTCTTTCTTTCATTATCTTTATCTATCTCTCTATCTTCTATGAGTTGGCATTTTTTCTTTCGGGAAAATTTGTTGTAATTCAAAATTTTTAAGCCTGGAAAATGAAAGAATACGTTTCTATGTATTTTCCATTATAAATTTCATGGTTCAAATGATTTTTATATGTTCTTAAAGGTTAGTAAAATAGATTAGATATTTGAAAGCCTGTTACTGTTGAATGCCCACTGAACATACCAAACAAACCAATCATCCTCACATCTTCAGATTTACAGCTGTACTCGTCTGACCAGTTTTAGTTGAGTCAGACAATACTGCCAAGGCCGAATTCATATTCCACAACTGATCTAGTTTGGCCAACAATCATACCTGTGACGAATAGATACAATATTATTCAAATTCAGCCTTTGGAAATAAAAGTGTTGACGGTCACTGACTTGAAAAATAACTTCATGCAGTCAGCTCAAAATGTAGAGACAAGAATGCTAAGTTGTATGGGTTTCTCCATAAGTATCAAGTGTTTTGGATCAAATTCAACACTTGATTTGGAACAGAAATTTCATTAAAAGTTTGAGGAGACGGAGTCCCCATGGCGTAATGAATAACATGTTGGCTTGTGACATCGTTGTAAGTGGGTTCGAAGTTTAGTCTCACTATTTCGTTCTCTTTAGATAAGTATGGGTTAAACAGTATCACAGTTGTTCTTCTATAAGAATGGCTTTGGCATTAAATTATCACAAAGGTTGATATGACATTCAGACAGAGTAATCTAACCACGCCTAAAAGTACAAGGAACCTTTACCATATTTACCCAACCCCTCCGCTCGGGTAGGATAAGACACAAGGCCAATCTTTTTAAGCGGAGTTTAACAGGTTTGAAGTCAGAGTTTTCCTTCTCCTATACTAGTTGCCTCACCAAGGCTGAAGAATCTAGTCTGTCCTACTATTTACCCTATGCTGGAGGGAGAATAATTGGATTCATACCTTTCCCAAGGGTATTAGTGCTATGTGAAACGCAATCAGTCTGGTCCAAGATAAGGAACCTTTACGCCAACAATCAGTCTCGTAACTTTGAAATTGCTCTCTCTCTCTCTCTCTGTATATATATATATATATATATATATATATATGATACTTAATGTAGAAATGTATTTGATAGGATTGATAGACCATTAAATCAAACCAAACCAAACCAATATATATATATATATATATATATATAATTTTATTTTTCACGCCTATTTTATAATTCTAATGGTATGAAAAACATGATACAATTTGCATATAAAAATATTTCACAAACTGATTTCTGAGGAAAATGAATTTCACAATGCCTAGTCAAAAGAAAAAAACACTGACAGAACACCTTAAGCTTAAACGTAAGAGTGCTCAATACATTAAGTAGAGGGAAATGCGAATACGTACAGAGTCTGAAGTAATCTACCTTAATTTCACCAAACCAGATCATCAGGATAATTCTGACAAAAGAAGGATTGACCCAAACTACATTTTATGGATTAAAAAGTCTAAAAAAGACTAAATATAGCATAAAAAATTTAAGAAAAAAGATACATTTTACTTACCAAGTAAACACGCTTTTTTATGCCTTTTTATGAACATTAAGTATCTCCGGCCGAAGGTGAAACCTCGATAGATTACTTCTGACTCTGTAAGTATTCGTATATATATATATATATATATATATATATATATAATCCCCCCCACGCTTGCTCCCACTTGTCTGCGCTTGCATCCGTGATACAGAATGCATTCCATTCAAATAAATGTTATTTAACCGCCATCTTCCAACTGTTCAACAAGAATACTGAACTACTCTTACTGTATATCATAAACTAATCTTTGTGTTTTATCATGAGAGCTGTGCAAAATATATATGTATATAATTATAATAAATAAACTCGTAAACTTTTTTTAAATAATAAGATCTTGACAAAGGCTTTCTAATAATTACTATACATTGAACATACAAAAAATTGAAAACGGAAAAGTATGTACACGTGATACTCCCTACATACTCTATGCAACCTACATTTCTACCATTTAACATATGGGCTCAACTGTTGAATTTATTTACTTTGATTCGAAAGAAATATCATTGTTTCAGCTTCTTAGGCTTATGGTCCTTGACGCAAACTGTGTCTTCTCTCGTGATTTTGAACTTTAGTATATACCCATACCAATAGTTAGCGATCTTGGTATGCGAGGGCGTGGGTAATGGCCTTGATGAATGGAAATTTAAGGAAACATGTTTGAAAAAAGACGTGTTATTCTTGTATCGCAATGACATCAAACTGGCAATGGATTTCTGTATCTGGAAACAAAAAATTTACATTATCATATTATGTTTCTCCCAAACTATGAGAAAATGATTCCTTTAGTCAGGTGTTAGATACTAGTCCTTTCCGCGTTTTCTATCATGAAGCCTGTATTATATTAAGACATCTTATATTAGTTTAGCACAAGGTCATATGTGGTGAACAGAACAGGCTTGAATCAATTTTCCAAATTACAAGAAACTGTTTCCTTCAAAAATCAGTTTTTGAATTTGTTATAATTTGCTTCTTGAGTTTTAAGAACCAGAAAGTATCCGTTTCAACATTGCGTAAGAAAAAAGAAATTACAGGTTCTGCTATTGTTATTTGTCCAAAAAAAAGTGGTAGGATCCTCTCTATATCTCTCTTTCTCTTTCTCTCTCTATTTCTTTCTCTGTATCTCTTTCTGTCGTAACTATTGGAATTAGTAAGAACTATACATCTATTTCAATCACAAGTCTGGTCAAAGAATCTAAACACTTTATCATTAGGGTACGATACTGCTCAGAAGTATTTGAACAAACAGACAATCTGTTCCTAATAGCTCGCTTTTGTGAGTTAACTACCGGAGAACAACGTGAGAAGAATCAAATTTGATTGTAATCAACACAAGGTATGACTGATTAATTTTAACGGAATATCAACCCCTCCGGTGTTATTTAATGCCTGGAGGTTAGAGAATTTCGTACATCGTCCGTTTGTATTTTCATTTGTTTCCTGTTTTGTACACTGTTATAAGATATTAAGTATTCCTATCTAATACAAAAAAAATTGCTCCCAGTTGAATGGCTTTAAGTATTCTATTTGATAATAATAATTATATGATTTCAAGTAATTATTTACATCTAAAAATAGTTGGGGGAAGTTCATGTGGTGTAGTGGATAACGTGCTGATCTGTGAATTTGAAATGAAAGTTCGTAGTAGATTTAGCACTCCCGTCGCGCTATAATGTTCATTATCGGACTAATACACTTGGAAAAGGTATGTAACATTTTATCCTCACCAACTATGGGTTAAATTGTACCAGTACTGTCCTTGTACAAGGATGGTTTTTGTCATTAAATAACCCATTAAATATAGACCTAAAACCAAACCAAATTAAACTAAATAATAGTCATTTGTTTCCACACTATCATATAGTTTCAGCACTGGCCTAATGAGTAATGTTCGTCAATGGTCCGGGAGACCGGGGTTCAATCCCAGATCGAGTCATACCAAAGACTCAAAAAATTGTACTTGATGCCGCCTTGCTTTGCACTCGGCATTATAAGGTTCGGATCAAGGGTAAAGTGGAGAAATCCAGGGAAAGGAGTAGCGCCCTCCCCTTCAGGTCACTCTCGACTATGGTCGCCAACTTTACTTATATAGTTTCAAATAAATAATAATAATAATAAGCCTGAGTAAAGAATTATAGCTTCAAATAACTATTCTTAATAAAAATGTTCAGTTAAATCGTATCAAGAATTCCTATTGAATAAGGATAATCTTTAAAAAAAGATATATTTGACCGATAGATGGGACCATAACATGTACTACCATTCTGAATAAGGGCAGATCTTGGAGTAATGGAAATAAAAAGGGTACTCCATACTGCCCTGCTATCCATAACTGGAACCTCATCATCGGGTACAGTTTAATATTTTACACAGAGCACTTTCATTGAGGGTCTTCTGCAGGGGATACAGTCAGTGTATTCTAAACCCTGCTGATAGGATAACAATTCTTTGCGTATCTGAAAGCTAATTATCTGATAAATATTCTAAAATTGAATCAGATTTGTCAAGAACTGAAGTCTTACCATCAGATGTAGTTTAGTGTGAGACCTAAGACAACTCTTTTAAGGCGAATGGGTCTTACCACACCAAACCAAATTATAATTCTTTGTTTGCACACGGATATATGGTTTCAAGTCACAAAAAAATAATCCTTAAAAAACAAATATAGCTTCAAATAACTATTCTTAATACAAATAATTTTCAGTTATATATCAGTTGTTCCAATCGAATACAAATGATGTATTGGATCCATATATCGGACCCTGACAAGCACTACCACTCCAGGTCAAAGTAGACTCGGGAGTCATAGGAATGAAGAGGTATCCCTAGATCTCAGCAAAATGCATTTTAGTGTTATATCTAGTCCTTACCGTTTTGTGCTAGGGATCTTAATCCGCTGTTTCGGATATAATCAACGTATTCTAAGACCTGCCGACAGGAAAATATTTTTAAACGAAATTAAATTGT
Organism: Sepioteuthis lessoniana; assembly: GCA_963585895.1. Lineage (NCBI taxonomy): Eukaryota > Metazoa > Mollusca > Cephalopoda > Myopsida > Loliginidae > Sepioteuthis > Sepioteuthis lessoniana. Next base: position 63,840,635 of record OY757917.1, read on the forward strand.
CAAATGGCAAAAAAATTAGTATTTGATATACTACTCAGAGGTAATTGAACAAACTTACAATATGTTTTTAATCGCTTGGTATTGAGAGGTGACAACAGGAACATTATTCAAGATAAATTAGTTTTCATTATCATATTTACCACAAAAGTTAATATGACATTCAGACAGAGTAATCTAACAAAGCCTAAAAGTATAAGGAACCTTTACCATATTTACCCAACCCCTCCGCTCGGGCAGGATATGACTCAAGGTCAATCTTTTTAAGTTTAACAGGTTTGAATTCAGAGTTTTCCTTCTCCTAGACTAGTTGCCTCACCAAGGCTGAAGAAACAGTCTGCCCTACTATTTACCCATAACTGGAGGGAGAATAATTGGATTCATACCTTTCCCAAGGGTATTAGATTTCATTATAATCAACATAAGAAGGCGTGATTGATTGATTGGTTGATTGAACCATTGGTAAATATTTAGAATGGTTGCCGAACTAGCTAGTTAATTTGTATCCCTCTCCTTAAAATGTTTAATGTCCCATTCAATCTGAGACAATAAAAACAGATTTTATACTTATTCAATTACTTATGATTAGTAATTTGATAATATTCACAAAGGTTATAGAAAATCTTCTTTAATAGTATTATATGTATAAAATGTACAAGTACTGACTGACCACCGAAGTTAAGAAAAGAGAAAAAAAAAAAGCATTAAAATTTCAACGGCATTTTAAACAAAGAAAATTCCACGGTTTGTTTGGTAGAATAAATACAGTGACATTATTCTACCAGGTTACAGTAGTGTAGGTAAACGAACTAAAAGAAATAAAATAAAAAGAATAACATTAAATCATATCATTGCTAGATTTGTCGATAAAGCATATCATCATCATCATCATCATGACGTGCGGCTAGCACGGATATCCCTGACCCTCTCTCTCCACGTCTCCCTATCATTCATCACCTTCGGCAGGTCTTCAGGGTTACATCCCGAATCATCACATAGCTGCTGTATGAATGTTCGAGCTGGTCGTCCTGCTTTTGATTGGCCATATGCGGGGGTCCACAGGAGCACATCACTTACGATCTCGTCTTTGCTTCTCCCGCAGTGACCGGCATAAGACTTTAAATTAGCTAAGTTTTGTTAACGGTACATCGTTTCCTTTCTTTCATTATTTCTTTCTTTTGAGTTCAGGGTTTGGGCATTAACTTTCAAACTTATTTCATCTGAAGGTTGAATTTTTTCAAATACATGAAACTTTGAGTAATGAAGCTGACATGAGGACATGAGATAATAATTTATTTTTCATTTGATCCAGCTCTACTGGCTAGTATTTGAGCACTTTCTTGATTTAAGATAAATAGATAAATAAATCGTTACTTCTTATTTGTATCTGTTAAGGAAATCGACGATTTAGAAATGATTTTCGTTAGATTTGATAGTCAAGTGACTTGCTGAGTTATCTCCCTTACATATCATAGCCTTTTGCGATTACTGAATGTTTTTATTGTTATAAGTAGTTCCATGTTAGAATGTAAACGATCAAATAATCTTGATGGAATATAGTTCAAAACAATATCAGGGATAACATGAAATTTGTTTGAAATCAGGCCAAAAATGACGAAGCAGTAGTGTAAAGATATTTGGAGATAGGACAGAAGGTGAGAAGACGATACAAGTTTTTCTTAAGCAATCAGCATTTGGTGAAGATAAATATGCCTGCTTAAAATTCGAACTCACTTTGCTGGTACTGCTTTTCGTGGGGATAACCTGCAATAATGAAATTAATTTTAATGATTATAGCAATGTTAAAAACAATATTCATAATAGTGATATTTACTCTCAAAATTTCTTTTTAGGTTCGCAAGAGAGAAGAACTTTTTGATGCACAAAAGAAACTTGAAGACCAGATGCGAAAAGAAGAGGATGAATTGCTCAAGTCGTTCCAGAAAGAACGTAAGGCGGAAAATCAGAAACTCTCTCAAGAGATTGAAGAAGAATGGGAAAAACAATTGGTCGAGCTGACCAAACGATTCAATGATAAAAATAGAAAGAAAATGGCTGATGTCGATAAAAAGGTACGTATTGAGAATTCGACTACACTCCCTAATTCATAAATTTGCCTAGCTGTGGTGCAAGAATTCGTAAGCTCATCTTAAAGACCAGTGAATTATGAGTTCGATTCTCACTATATGCCCTGAGCTTGCCGCCTTGTATTAAAATTTCAGCGCAACTTTGACTTTTTTCATCTCGTAGTGATTTAATAGCTAAATATTCTCGGAGATTAAAAGTGGTTATTTGATTTTAACGGTCCGTTGGGTTTTTTTTTATGACCAGAGGTTAGAGAATTGCGCTTATTGTATATCTATATTTACATTTTTTGTGAAGTTATTTCTTTAGAGTTTTTGCGTCCAGTTATATTCTCTCTAATACAAAATAATCTGCACACAGTTGTATGAATTTAAGTATTCCTATCTAATTCAAATAATTGTGTGATTGTAAGTAATTATTCCTATTTAATAATAGGCATTTGTTTGCACACAGTTATATGGTTTCATGTAAATAATTATAACAATTCTTTGTCAACAATTAACGCTTCAAGTAACTATTCTTTATACAAATAATTTACAGTTATACGATATCAAATATTTCTATCTAAAGCAACACGAAGATGGATATGCCATTTATATGTTATCTAATAGAAATAGTTTGCTCAATATTTTATAGTTTCAAGTATTCCTATCTAATAATAATAATTATATTGTTTCAAGTAATTATTTCAATAAGCTTACAGTCATTTGTTTGCACATAGTTATGTGGTTTCAAGCAACTAATAATGCTTTATAAATAATTATAGCTTCAAGTAACTATTTTTGATAATTTAGTTATATGGTATCAAGTATTCCTATCAAATACGAATAACACTTAAACAGATCTATTTGACCTATAGAAGGGAATCTAACCGGTGCTACCACTCCAGATCAAAGTGGACTTGAGATTAATGACAAGGAAGGGGTACTTCACTCTGCCCAGAGCTCCGGAACTAGAGTCTCGCCATTGGATACATTTTAGTGTCAAACCAAAGATGACCCTTTTTTTGGTGGAGATTCTTACCTCTCTACGGAGTATACAGCCAGCGTATTCTAAGCCCTGAAAACACTAGTTTGAACTGATTTCGATCCATACTAAGTGCCCCATAATTACGCTCTTGTGCCACATTTAATCTCAGCTTAAATAACTATTACAAATGAGTTTGATTCTCATTGCCTCCATACTTCTATTCTTGTGCTACAACTAAGATCCTCATCATCATCATTAAGGAATTCCGTCAGCATGGATTCCTTTGACTCTCTCTGGCTATTCATCCCAACCAATCATTACTCTTGGTAAGTCCTCTAGACGGCATCCAGTATCCACGCAGAGCTGGTGAATGTAAGGTTTTACCAGTTAGCAAAGGCTAGAGTATATGGGACTGAAGAAGGTTTTTTATTTATTCGTTGTGTAGGTCATTTGTGTCGGTGAATTTTAATGGGATGAATACGAGTTTCGTATCTGACTCCGTTTGTCTTCTTGCCTCATTTACTTGTTGTCTTCTTTTGTCTCAGGAAAACTGCAAGAGAATTGAGGACGTAAGGGAAGAGACAAAGATACTTTTATACTCAAACTTTATTTTGGGGTTCACGACTATTCTGTGGCGTGGAACGTTTTCCTGAACTAGTAGAAGTATTCGAGTTTCCCAGACAATGCATTGAAATATATTAGAGTCATCTGACTACAAGGCCCCAACACCTGAGCATTGTTTGAGAAATAAAGACGAACTCATTAGCGACGTTCTTTTATGAACTCCTACAAATGAATACATGTGGGGATTCAAAAAAATTAAAAGAAAAAATTTAAAAAAATAAAATAAGTAAATTAAAAAAATGAAGTAGTTTCCCAGGAGGCCTCTGACAGGAAGGTAAATCCGCACATACCTGAAAAGATGAGCTTCCTGGCACCGAAAGAGATATTCTCTCGTTGGGCATTCATCATTGCTATTAGACGGACCCTTTTTCTCTCAGCTGCTAATAGTTAGCGCACGTATTGATCGGCTTGTTAGTCAGCCGTGTCTCCTGCTGGTATGTTGCCTCTACTAAACATAGTTCATTGAAGATACGACCAACCATCGAACTTGTAACCCACCGAAAACAAACTCTCATATATTGCAGCATCTTTCAGGGAAACTCGAATACTTGTACTAGTTCAGGAAAACATTCTACGCCACAGAATTGTCGTGAACACCAAAATAAAGTATTAAGCAGAAAAGTATCTTTGTCTCTTCTCTTCAATCGGCAAAAACTTACATTCATGTTCATTTATCTTGTACGGTTTGCGTGATTATAGGTAAGTGGCTGTACAACTGTTGTTTAGCAGGCTACTACTTACAGGATTCGTTCATAACAGCACGCTGCATCTTTGTGTAGTTCCCGTCTAGCTTTTTCTCCAAATCTTTTGTTAGAGTCTGAGTGGTGCAACCATACAATTCTATAGACCCGGCTACAGCTTGGAAGATTTCCCGTTTTATTTTATCAGAGAGATCAGATTTTCATACGGTCGATAACCTATCAAAAGCAGTTCACGCTTTACATATGTATTTACTGACATCGCTTTCAGTTGATAAGATATTGCTACCGAGGTATATTAACAGGTCTACTAATTTCAGAGGCTTGCTATTTAATGAGGAGATGGTAACATCTTGATTAAAACACATGAATTCTGTTTTATCTGAGTTCATATAGAAGCCAATGTCTCCTGCTGCTTGCTCCAGGCTATGCAACAGAGATTCAGCTTGAGAAGATGTATTTTCAAGAAGCGCTAGAGTATCTGTGTAGTCGGTATCAGCAATATTTTCTACGTTATATCGTCTGCTTCTGGTCATTCTTTACTGTGAAACCATTTTCTTTTATTAGATTGATGGACATTCGTATTACATAATCTAGGCAGATTAACTAAACTAAGCATACGAAATGAAAATTATTCTTTCCTCTACTAAATCCTTTTTAAATCCAACACGACAATGAAATATACGAGAATATTCTCAATTAAATGTCGTGGTTAGCTCCCATAATTGGTGAAAGTCTGGATAAAGAAAATATTGTTTTTAATTTTTTGACAGGCGCTGCATAATCTTTAGTGGGTACTTAACTCTATAAATAAATGTTTGTTTTCTTAAAATGGGGATCCCTCATACCGAGTAAATGTTCCAAGACGTTGCTTAATAACTTTGATGAAACAGTTCTCATGTCTTCAAACCAAATAAAAAGTCCCAGCTTTCCTTCTACCTTTCTTTTCTTCCCTTCTTTCTATTCTCTATCAAGTGCGCACTCTCTCTCTCTCTCTCTCTCTCTCTCTCTCTCTCTCTCTCTATCCGTTGCCTTCTCCTCTCAATATACCACTCACTCAAATTTTTTCTCTTTCTCTTTGTGGTGTTTGAAAATCTGGGATCAAGAATAGCTATTATTGAAAAAATCCTTCAAAGACGCATCCTCTTATTTCCAATTTCTATCAATATTTCTCGGTCGGAAGTCTCTTCGGGCTCTTCGGGTTTGCCAATCCTTAGATATATTTTTTCACAATATTCCACTTTCTTACTGGCACATCAAACTTATTGTGGCCGACAAATAGTTGTTACTTACTTAAATCACTTCTAATTACTGGATTCAATATACCATTGAGGAAAACCACAAAAGCCTCCTGTCGAAAAGAACATCTCAAGTTTGTTAGTCTGTTCAAACACGCACAGAGAGAGAGAGAGAGAGAGAGAGAGAGAGAGAGAGAGAGAGAGAGAGAGAGAGTGTGTGTGTGTGTGTGTGTGCGTGTGTTGTGTTTGTGTAATTAGAAAATTTTCAAATCTTTCCCAGTCTAACTCTTATTGCATTGTTAGAATACAAAAAAACTTATTAATTATGACATTTAGGGATATGCCCGCGGTATAACGGTTTCAAGCACGGAAAATTGAATCGTCATGCCGTGTTCAAGTTGTTTGGTTTGGTTTCATTGTTGAATGACATATCAACTTTCGTGGGTTATTTGATATCAAAGCCATTCTTGTAAAAGAACGGTAGTGGTACTATTCAATCTATAGCTGGGAGATTAAGGGGCCCATGCCTTTCCCAAGTGTATTAGTACGAAAGTGAACGTAATGACACGACTGGAGTTCGAACTCACTCACTACGATGTCGCAGTTCAGCACTTTAGTTACTACAACACGGTGACTGCTCCAGTTCAAATTGTGGCTAATAATTTTGACGTTAACTTTGCATTTACATCTTTGTGAAAGGCATACATCCACATTTTATTACCAGTCTCTTGTTAAAATAGTAGGACAGACTGATTTCTCTAACCTTGGTAGGGTAACCAGTCTATAAGACGGATAATTCTAATTTCCAACGACGAATCAACGTGAAATCGCTCATTATACTCCATGTCTTTAAGACCTTGCGAAAGGCCAGTTAAAGAGGACGATAAGGGAAAGTATTAGCTATCTACTCTCACGCAACATTGTCCAGTGGATTATATGGGAGATGGAAACAGAGTAGGACAGCCTGGGTTGGGCAACCAGTCTATTAGACGGATAATTCTGATTTCGAACGATGAAGCAACGTGTTATCGCCCATGTCTTTAAGACCTTGCGGAATGCCAGTTAAAGAGGACGATGAGGGAAAGTGCTAGCTATCTACTCTCATGGGAAATTGTCAAGTGGATTATATGGAAGATGAAAACGGAATGTATTTATTTACCAACCCCACCACATGAGTAGGATGCGACACAACGTCAATTTTTTATGCGGTGTTTAACAGGTTTTAGTTCAGAGTTTTCCTTCTTATAGACTGGTTGCCATATGAGGGTTAAAAAGCGCTGTGTACCCTACTTTTCTTGCCCAGAACTGGAAGTAGAATAGTTGCATCTATATCTTTCCCAAGGGCATTAGCACTATGTAAAATGCAAAGAGACTCATCCAGGATTTGAACTCGAGTCACCGTATTTATTTCCTACGACGGTAACCATTACACCATGGGCACGTAATTGTCAAAAACATTTCTATTTCAAGCTATTCAGTTTAGTCAAACAGAGCTAATTCAGTTTAGTATAAGTACAGTTATGTGTCAAAACAGTTCTATGTTAAACAATTCAGTCTAGTGTAAGTACAGTTTCAATCTCAAAAACAGTTCCATTTCAAACAATTAAGTTTAGCATAAGCACGCAGTTTAATTGTCAAAAGCATTTCGATTTCAATCTATTCAGTTAGGTCAAACAGTTCTAATCCAAAAAATTCAGTTTAGCATCAGTATGCAGTTAGTTCTATTTAACCCATAGATAGGGCCCTATCAGGTGCTACCATTTCGGGCCAGAGTGGACCTGGGAGCAATAGCAATGAAGGGGTGTTCTGCATTCCCCAAAGCTCCAGCATCATTGGAACCTCAACATCAGATTGTTTAGTGTCATATCCAGGACACTCATTGGGGAGGAGTCTTACACTCTGCAGAGGTGCAGTCGGCGTATTCTACAGCCCCGGCCGACTGGGCAAGGAATGTGCATGAATAGTCGGCATTTGGAATCTACTTTAGAAAATATGTTCCTATTTCATATAAAAGATATTTCAGACCATGTCTCGATGCTAAAAGTTCTTATGAGATGTCGAGGATATTTTTTTAAATGTTAAGATTGAATAGACTGCGCCCAATCATGTATGTAATCTATATTTGTGAGAAATCATTCCACTCTTCATGAATGTGAAATATATTCATGGTAGATAAAATGCATTGAATAGACTCCTTATCAAGTTCTGTATGATTGTTTGATTTTAACGGCATGTCAACCCATCTAGGGTTACTTCATTGAAATTGGTTAAAGCATTGCTTTCATTGTACATTTATATTTACATTTTTTGTTTTGTTGTTTCTTCAAAGTCTAAGGTACACAGAAATATCAACTATTCCCATCAAATACAAATAATTTGATAACAGTTGTATGGTTTCAAGTATTCTAATCTAATACTAATAGTTATATGGTTTTAAATAATTATATCTTTTTAGTTAGGGTTATTTCTTGCTACGCAGTTATATGGTTTCAAGTTACTAAAAATAATCCTCAGCAAAAAAAAAAGCTTCAAATAACGATTTTTTGTAAAAAATAATTTACAGTTATAAGATATCAAATATTCTTATAGAATACGGATAATCTTTAAAAATATCTATTTGATCCATAAATGAGACAATAATAAGTACTGCCACACTGATTCAAGGTGGACCTGGGAGTAATGGCAATAAAGGGATACTCCATACTACCTCATCACGGGATATAGCTTAATAATATGCAAGGGATACAGTCATTGTATTCTAAACACTGCCGATAGGGCGACGAACTTTTGCGCTTTTGAATTCTAATTATCCGAAAAATATTTTAAAACTTAACTGAATTAATCAAGAACTGGAATCTCACCATCAGATGTAGTTTAATGTGATACCTACGATAACCCTTTTGAGGTGGATGAGTCTTGGGTTGGATAAAGTCAGGGCGATCAAGTTCGGTAGTGGTCGGGGTCCTGGTAGTCGGAAAGATAGGCTCGTTGTATTTCAATAAAGCGTGATATTTACAAATACAACATTTTGTAGCAACAAATTGATGTCATAGTAAATTGTTCTGCAATTTCTTGACAAAATCGAACGACATCCTTGTAATTGTCATGTGCCAAAGGAGCATTGGGGTTCATGTTCCAGATGTCCGCCGTCAGTTATAGGCAGTGTTGTATATGGCATCCAAAGTTGTTGATGATACGTGCACATTTCTATTGGGTAATTGGAGGCCGAAATAGTAACGAACACGTTGCCCTATGATCTTTAAAAGTGCTAAAAGCTTCAAAGTTCCGGGCCAACTTGAAAAACTGACTCTTGTTTGGAAATGTGTTGAAATTGAGATTCCTTATGTAACTTGCTTGAACCATCTGAAAGACTTAGTTTCGTTACATGTCTACACAAAAAAGATCTTATGCTTCATCATCCAGGACGTAATTTTGCTAAATTCAGTTAAATATATATCAAAACAGTGATTATTTCCTAGCAATAATCCGAAAAGTAAAAGGGAAGATCTGAGACATCACTGGTTTGTTTCATTGCCAGAGCAAATTTACAGGGAGATTGACTGGTATTTTCCCTTTTCTTTTGTGTCACAAACAAGACGACAGTTAGACTCGGCGTGATTGTTCATTTAATGAGTGCGCATGCACCCTTAAATGTTCCTCGTTAATGATGGCTAATAAAATCTTTAAATGAAACCGTCTATCTGGCCAGAGACAAGATAGAGCCAAATTAATCTAGAATGGAGATACGTGGGAAATGTATGTATCCTTTTAATCAAAAAATAATATAGACTCATTCATTCGTATTTTTGTTTATGATAATCTACTTTATGGGAAACAAGACAGGGAAAAGAAAGAAAAAATAATGATGATTTCTTTGTAGGGAGCACCATTTTCTTCTTTTTTTATTTTTAATAACTGGATTAAAACGCACTAGTTTACTGTTTTGGTGCATTTGTATAAATTTTCAACAGTTATATCATCATCATCATCATCAAGGGCTGCCGATTCTCTCTCTTTCTCTCTCTCTCACTAGTCTGTTTTTATTGGCTATCGCACTTGGTAGGTTTTCTAGACAGCATCCAGTGTCTGAACAGAGCTGATGAATGTAGGTTTTACTGTTTAGCCAACACTGGTGTGTTCTTGAGTTGGAGTCCCTAGGAAAACATCGCTAATGAATTCGTCCTTAACTCTTTTGCGTTATGTCTTACACACCTTTCTTGAATGATTTGCAAGATGGGAAGTAAGTGGCTGTACAAGTGCTATTTTGTAAAGTAATATTTTCAATATTTGATCAGAATCCTTCTGTAGTAACCGTCTTGCTTTTTTCTGCAAGCCGTTCATTAGAGCCCAAGTGGTGCATTCAGACAGTAGTACTGAAACGGCTACAGATTTCCAAAGAGAATGGTTATATAATATTAAGATCATTTATTTTAATTTATGAGTAACTCTATTAGCAATTACTTGTTTAATAATTTAAAACAAATGACATTTGTTTTAAATTATTTCTACCGGAAAATACATAATCACTGATCTTCAGAAAATAAAGCCCAGCTCCATAACAAACTGAAGATTTATGTGCGACCTGACCGTAAATCTGAGTGTGATAAAATTTTTGATTTATTTTGAATAGTTAGTTTTGGAATGAATCGAAGCATGAATTTCATTTAAATGGGCTAGAATGTTTAGCATGATAAGATCAGTTTATATTTAGGCTGATAATGAATTGTTTCGACAAAGGGAAGATATTTTGTCGAGTCTCCACTCACTAACACCCAATATTATCATTAGTATAGTCGTGAGATTCTAATAGTGAACACAACGGAAGGAAAGACAAAATAAGTTCATTTACACATACGAGGGTAGGCTGAAAAGCTCATAGGCTGAAAAGATCATCTGATGACCGTTCCAAGTGCACCAACTACTATTGGTAGTTAGAATGCTAAATTCATGAGGCAATTCCGAATCACCTTACTGCTATCAATTTAAAAAGGCATTCATACAATTCCTTTTATACATGGATGTGTGCAAAACGACAGTGGCACATACAGCTACAAAGTGTCTACACACCGGTAATCTGTGAGTAAGGAAATATGTCGTAAACAGGAATTCGTGTTTTCGTCTTTTGTAAATATTTAGGTTAGCGCTGTCGTGCAGTCAGAACACCTGACAAGACCCTGAAAGAAAAAAAAATCAACTTATTGCTTGACTGAATGAAAAGAAGCTTTTTTCATTGGATGACAATTATATATTGGTTGAAAGTACTTTTATAGGATTTGATAAAAATACAGTAAGCCAAGAGTTTATATTTTCTTTTGTAAATGTATCACTTCTTGTACACGCAAATACATCCCTGTGGACATTGGAATTGTGCAATGTGTTTGAGAACTTCAAATATTTAAAAGCGTCTGTTTTTATTGTTCAACACCACAAAATGTGCCATGAAATTCAGTTTATATTTCATTTTGAAATTATAGTGAATTTCTTTTTTGCAACTACAGAGAATATCTTTTGGCATTAATAACTAATACCACTTTATAATTAAGAAAAAAAAAGATCTTTTTGCAATTATAACACATTTCCTTTTGAAATTATCACAATTTCTTTTTCCACAATTAAAAATAAGGGCTATTTATATAATTACGATGCTAATGCATTTTACCAGATCACGTGGTTCTGACAATTCCAGAGACACATAGAACCATTTATTAAAACTCACCATCATAATCAAGTCCAGATATCCGCCGTCAGTTATAGGCAGTGTTGTATATGGCATCCAAAGTTGTTGATAAATACGTGGACATTTCTCTTGGGTAATTGGAGGGCGAAATAGCAACGAACACGTTGCCCTATGATCTTCACAAGTGCCAAAAGCTTCAAAGTTCCGGGCCAACTTGAAAAACTGACTCTTGTTTGGAAATGTGTTGAAATTGAATTTCCTTATGTAACTTGCTTGAACCATCTGAAAGACTTAGTTTCGTTACTTGTCTACACAAAAAAGATCTTATGCAACATTATCGCATTTTACCAGATCACGTGGTTCCGACATTCCCTGTGACACATAGAATCATTTATTAAAACTCACCATCATAATCATCAAGTCTTGCTGCTAATACGGATTTTCCTGACTCTCTCGTTATTCGTCTCTGTCATCCATCATTTCCGGCAGATCTTCTAGACTACATCCGGTGTCCGTGCAGAGCTGTTGTTGATAGATTCTAGTTGGTAAGCGAATAATTAATATCTATTGATTATATTAAAGCTTTGCCAAAGAATTATGAAATTGTGTAACATGAAAATAATCTTAGTGCTTATAATCACTAGAATACTGAGAACGAATCTATAGACATATCTGTATATTGACAAAGACTATTTTCAAGTATTGTATAATTGTTAGGTATTTCCGCATCTTAATTTTGTAAAGAGATATGATCCCTGTACATGAAAAGGGATAAATATCTGACCGAAAAACGTTCAGAGACGTACAAACCATGTTAGCATTTAATTAACAGAATATATGTTAGGAAACGGGTTAAAAGAATTAGGTTAATTAGAAAGTAGGAGAGTTTAAGGTTACTTAATAAAAATGTTTAAAAGAGACCAAAAAGGTCGTGAGCATGTCAAAAGAAAGAGATCTAGATTAATTAACAATTTCCTTTAACTTACACAGTTTTCGAGGCGTAGAATAGTTTGCTGGATTAAGTTGTTCTCTCACACGTGGCAGGTATTTATTTTAGAAAATTTGTGATAGTCGTTCTTTACTAAGCTTTGCTTAGTTTGGCATTCAGTCTTTAGGTAACTAACGGTATTTGGTGTTCTTCAATAATCCCAACTCTGAATACTGAGCATAAAAATAATGGCTTAAGTTAGATGATCGAGTGGGAACCAATACTTTTATACCGAATTATAGGTTTTTAAAATATGATATTAGCCTAATGAGTAAAGTGTTCGTCAATGGTCCGGGAGACCGGGGTTCAATCTCCTGGTCGTGTCATACCAAAGACTCAAAAAATGGTACTCCATGCCGCCAAGCTTAACACACAGCCTTATAAGGTAAGGATCAAGGGTAAAGTGGAGCAATTCAGGGAATGGAGTAGCGCCCTCCTCCAACACCTCGGTTCGTAGCTATTGAAAAGGGAACCTTCGGGTCACCCTCGACTAAGGTCGCCAACTTTACTTACTTTACTTACATTGGTGGGTATTTCTCTCTCTCTCTCTCTTTCTATATATATATATATATATATGTAAGGTGTTTTACAATTTTTGAAAGAAAATGATCGGGCACAAATCAAGGACCACAAATGTTAGCGCAATGAAAATTACATTAATTGAAAGATAAAAGGATAACGTTAGTCTGCAATAGAAAACAAAAATTACAAAAGGAGCATTGGAGTACATGTCCCAGATGTCCGCCGTCAGTTATAGGCAGTGTTGTAAATGGCATCCAAAGTTGTTGATGATACGTGCACATTTCTATTGGGTAATTGGAGGCCGAAATAGTAACGAACACGTTGCCCTATGATCTTCAAAAGTGCCAAAAGCTTCAAAGTTCCGGGCCAACTTGAAAAACTGACTCTTGTTTGGAAATGTGTTGAAATTGAGATTCCTTATGTAACTTGCTTGAACAATCTTATGCTTCATCATCCAGGACATAATTTTGCTAAATTTGGTTAAATATATATCAAAACAGTGATTATTTCCTAGCAATAATCCGAAAAGTAAAAGGGAAGATCTGAGACATCGTTGGTTTGTTTCAGCAATTGTGAAACACTCTCTCTATATATATATATAAATATGTATTTATATATGTATGTATATAGAGTTATTTACTAATTTTAGTTTAGTTGTGGTACAAAGTCAGGAGTATGAAAAACCTAGTGAGATTTGGACTTACCGACAATGTTCTGTTAATCTTGCTTGCCTAAGATTACACCGCGTGAGGTGCCCTCTTTTCTCTCTCTCTCTCTCTTTATAGATATATATATATATATGTGTGTGTGTGTGTGTGTGTGTTTATTAAGATTGTTAACAATGAAGATTTGTATATCTATAAATAGAGTGCTCAATGTCATTGAAGGAATATATATATTCAAGTTAGTTTAGTATAAACACAGAGAGTGATGATCGCATAGGCGTGAAACTAACTGTCAATAAGCGCCATTAACTCTTTGTCTATTATATGCTAATTTATATATATATATATATATATATATATGTTCTACAACGAAAATAATTTATGTATCGTTATATATATTAATAATCTGGCTTGTCCGGTTTGGACTTTTCTTCTGCTTACACTGTCCACAGTATGTAAAAAGACTTTTACAGACAACCTCTAGAGTCCATGCAGACACTACACCATTTATTGACGCCTGCATCTACGCATGCTCGCATACAAAACCGTATTTTTGGGGGGCGAGTGAGTGGGTGGAACTGGACTTATTTGAATTCGGTGAATCGGATGTTTACAATTCCAATCGGAATTCGGTGAAGTTTCTTAAAATAGAAAAAAATAAGCAAAGAGAACGTTGGTTTATTTCTTCTGTTGCTTCAACCACACTTACGAGTTCAAAAATTTCGCGCGCACACACACACACACACACACACGCATAAACTCACACACACACACACACACACACACATCACATAGACACGTGCGTGCGCGCATAAACATATACATATATGCACATGCATATACGAATATGTTCCCACTAAAATGTGTAGAATTTTAAAATGTCACTTATTTGCAAACAAAAAAAAAGAAAGAAAGAAAGAAAGAAAGAAAATGAAACAATTTTAAAAAGTATTAATATGTAATAAAAGTAATTTCGTTTGAATATCAACTGAAAGTCACATGGTATGTATTAACCCAAACCCACAGCCAGAGCAGGATGTGACATGATCAATTTCTAAGAAAACTAAAGCAGTTTTCCTTCTCCTTGAGTGGTTGCTTTACTAAGGCTAAAGAACCGAATTTGCCTTACTTTTTGCTCTTAGATGGATTTATACCTTTCCCAAAGACATTGGCGCAAAAGTGAAAAGTAAACTGCCGATTCCGTTTCCTAAATTTATTTATATGGTAAAAAAGGGGTACTCCAAATTCCCCAGTAGAATATACCGGCAGCATTTCTGCAGGAGGTAATATCCCCCCAAAAACGAGTATCTTGGTTATGACACTAAACCATCTGATGATGAGGCTCCACTTCTGAATATTTGAGAGTGTGGACTACACCTTGGTTACCATTGCTCCCAGATTGACTCCGTTCTGGAATGGTAACAGGGACTCATTTATGGGTTAAATAGAAATATTTGATTATTAACTATACTTGAAATATTTTAACTGTATGTATACAAATGAGCCCTGGCTCCTTTAACAATGTTACCTACAGACTAGTTGTTTGAAAATCATATATATATAGATAGATTTAATATATCTAGATTTAATATATATATATATATATAATAGATATGTAGAAACAGGATTTGGCATACAAGGGTTGATATGCCCGAAAATCAACCAACCAACCAACCAACCAACCACACTCCCCAGATCTCCAAAACTGAATCCTCACCATCAGATGCAGCCTAATATTATAGCAAGGATACCCCCTTTATTAAGTGGAAGGGTCTTACCTTCCTGAAAAGTATATAGTCAGCGTGTTTTAGGTTTGATTTTGTTTGGTTTCTTTGTTTAATGTCATATCCACCTTTGTAGGTTATTTAATGCCAAAGCTATTCTCCTTGAAGCACAGTAGTGGTACTATTTAACCCATAGCTGGGAGGATAAGGGGGTTCATACCTTTCCCAAGGGTATTTGCCCGAAAGTGAACGTAATAGCGCGACTGGAGTACGAACTCGCTTACTACGATTCTGCAGTCCATCACTTTAAACATTACACCACGAGGACACCCCCAGAGTATTTTAAGCTTCGCTAATGCGTATACACACTTATATATTCTTAATTGCCTTCTGGTGAGTAAGGGAAATATGATAATTATTCGCTTGCTCACAGGAGGCCTTCCTCCAGGTAGCACTTGCTCCCTTATCTAAAAGAGTTAGAGCTATGTTTACCGCTCGGAGCCTGAAGCACCCCTGAAAGATAATGCGGATAAGATCAAGCATTTTTTAAAATAGCTACGCAAGAGTCTCGATTTGCGCGTGCCCCCACCTACTATAAAACGCTTTCATCTCAAATCTAACATGGGTGGAAGTCGGATATATCCATACTTGTATAAACACACTCGTACCTATACGCATATGCATTATTGGGCATATCATGGTTCATAGGTAGTTTATTTTTACCAAGGACGAATTGTGGGAACAAAGAACAGAATCGAATTGACCAAACCAGACTGACTGACTCAAACTCCCAATTCAGAAACCTCTAGAGTAACGAACATTTTGAGGAACAGAAAGTAACGAGAGAGATTTAGAGAAGGAAAAGTGAAAAGAGTAAAAGAAAATAGGGAAGGGAGATTTTAGAAAAAGATCCCACGAACAAGAGAATAGGCCAGTAGCAGAGACGACAACGTTAGGGGCACATGCACACAAAGGTATCAGTTTAAGAGGCTTATCATCGAAGAACCTTTGGACTGATAGATAAGTAAGTTTTCAGAATACTATCAAGACTTTATATTCCAAAAATTCATAACCATACTGTATATTTTGCTAATATATATATATATATATATATATATATATATATATTGATTGACGTTTGAGTCAACCGGGTTTCGATCCCAGCTTCGAGAATCTAGCCTGTCTAGCCACACTGATGAGTTCTGATAGAACGAAACAGATCTGTCTGTGGATGACAATATATATATATATATATATATATATATATATATAAGACAAATTTGTAACTCAAACTTTTTGTTTGTTGCTTTTACTGCTTGTTTCTTTAATTGATTCTTCGTTTCACGTAAAAATTTCCTTCGCAACTTTCCAATACGAACTCGGTAAGCATACCCACCTACAACAGACCTAAATATGTACACCCAAGAATAAAAGATAGAATAACAACACAAACGCATATTATTATATATTATTTATTGCCATACTCTACAGCATTGAAACCGTAATCATTTTTCAAAAAGTTATATGAAATTTAGAGGCTATGGCTGCAGCCATTCTTGAGTTGTGCTAAAACAGACAGAAAAACTAAACAGACATATCATGAATTAAAAGATTGATTTCACTTTTTTTTATAAATAATAATTCTCTTCCAATTTTCTGATCACACAAGTTCAACAATATTCTCATAAATCATTCATGTAGCAAATGATATTTTTCTCACATAAATCCCTTTGATTTGCCCTATTTCTTTAAATATTTCCTTTCTATTTTTCTGTAACGTTTCCAACCGATTCATTTTTTTTTTTACAGGCGATGACCTTGCAGTTCGAAAGTCAAAAGAAAGATTTGGAGAAATCCATGACTCTGAAACGTGAGCGGAAAAAACAGTCGATGACGCTGCGATTGCGTGAAATAGAACAACAGAGGACGTCGACAATGGTCCAACGGCAGAGTGTGCAGATGCTGAAGCTGGTGTCGGAAATGAGGGATGAATTGAGAGTGGAACTCAAGAAGGAATTACTCCAAGAAAAACAAAAAGGGGATGACGATGAAAGTTACTCAGATGTAAGTATAACAAATTCTGATTTCTTTATATACTTAAAGAACAACAACAAAGTAACGGTTGTATTTGTAGGGGGACATGTAATTGTTTGGTGGATATTTTTAGTCCCCCATTTCGTAGAGGTGACATGTTATTTTGATTGATATTTGGAAAAAGCAAACGAAGTAAAGATGTGAAATGACGCATCCAAAAAGAACATATAAAACAAAGCACTACAAACAAATTGAAATTTATATATCAAAAATACATTCATGAAATATTCCAAAACATTACTAGTGTTCTAATACTCTTCGTCAAATATTCCTCTGCGTGTATTTGTGTGTGTGTGTGCGTAACTAACATTAATACTACAAAAAAGGACTATTTAACAAAAGTGTCCTATGCGTGTTAAATAAGTATTTCTACTGTTTGTTCCTTTCTGTGGTTTGACGAAACTTTTGTGTTCGAGGCTGGAAAAAGTCTCATCGAAAAAGTATAACAAGGAAGAGAAAGGTTGTATGGAGTAGACATTTTCATGGCGGTTGACTGCTGGAAGTCAAATGTAAAAAAAATAGGAAGAGTGGGTTGACTCTGTTAGTCGAAATTGAGAGTGAGAGTGTTCTCTCTGGATGTCACACTGGAAAGAGTGAGTTGACACTGTAAGTGAAAATGGGAAAATGCATAGTGTTGGAAGATGAGAGTATTTATAGACAATTCTTGTCATGTAATAGGCTCCATAAACACTGGACAAAATTGAAGTGGAGGACGTAATTGTGAGCACTAACCACGTGATTTTCCCGGTCAAGAGGTTCAGGAGACAGATTAGTTTACTGACGTACGCCATCTTTGTTTCGGGAACTAGCGGCATAACGGCCATTTTAAAATATAGGAGTGTAACTCCTATATGTTACACAGTCCAGGTACCGTAATCATTTGCGTATAATACGCACTAATTTCAACACTCCACCAAACTTTAGGCAACAAAATTCTGGAAAAAAATACACAATGACTTTTAGAATTTGTTGCAGCTAAATTTAACCTAAACTTAGCATCAGTTCAACGTTTTATCGGTTCATACTGACAAAAATTATACAGTTTACATTATCTCTTAAAACAATAAAATTGCACAATGTTTAGAGCAATTACAAAGGCATGTTCACACAAAAATGGAACTAGCTTACAACGAAAATAAACTCACATTAAGATAAACAGAATTATAAAAAAACACACATTCCAATGGATATTTCTGTGTAACGGCGTAAAACACATTTAGACTACATATAACTTTCTTACAGTCATCCCGTCCTGAATATGTTGATGCATGTGGCCAAAAAAGTTAATTATATAGTTCTTGTGCATAATAAGCATTCCTAACTTTTGGGAAGAAAACTCTGGAAAAATAGGGCATCTTAAACACAAATAATTACGGTATAACAAACTCTCATTTCTTCATTTATTTACTTCCAGAAAGAAATCAACGATTGCGTTTTTATGTGCATGTATGTTGATATTCGTCTATCAAGTATAAACTTATATATACATCTGCATAAGACACATAAGCAAAAATTCGAGCACATGCGCATATGTATATATATATATATAAGGCGAAACGGTTATCATCCTTGGAAATGAGCGACTTGAGTTCAAATCCTGAACGAGGATGTGTGTGTTTCAGTTTGTGCCAGTGTCCTTGGGAAAGACTGAATTTATCTATCCCACCCAAGCTATGGGTCATTTCGCTGTGGTTTGGCAACTTGTCTATGAGAAGGGAAAAACTGAATTCAAACCAGCACGACTCCAATTGAAAATCAACGTTGTGTCACATTCTACCTGGAGTGGAGGTGCTCGAAAAATATACAGTACCCTACGTATATATCATCATCATTATCAAATCGGATTTCCCTGACTCTCTCTCTCTCTCTCTATCTATCTATCTTTACCTCTCTCTCTCTTTCAATCTCCATCTGCCCCTATCATCCAACACTCCTGGCAGGTCTTCAAGACGACATCCTGTGTCCGCGCAAAGCTGTTGAAGGTAAGTTCTTGCTGGTCGGCCACCACTGACACATCCAGCTGTCGGGTTCCATGGGAGAACGGCACTTATGAGTTTGTCCTTGCTTCTTCAGCAGTGTCCCGCATGTCTTGTTCGTCTTACTTGGATGGTTTTAAAGATGGGAGCTAAGTAACCATACAGCTGTTGTTTCCTGGGGTGTTGCTTCCAGGATTTGTTCAATATAACTCGTAGCATTCTTCCGACATTTTACTTTTTTGCGAATGTTTGAATATTTCGAAGGATTGAAATAAAGTCAACTAGTTATGGAAATTAAAATTTAGTACATTCCTGTCTGAAGATAGTGTAAAGCTCATTAAACTTAAGTAATAGGCTTATCATCATCATCATCATCATCATGTCGCGCTGCCAGCACGGATCTCTCTGACCCTTTCTCACCACCAGTCTCTATCGTCCATCGTTCCCGGGAGGACTTCCAGGCTATATCCTGTATTGGCACAAAGCTGTTGTATAGAGAATCTATAGCTGGTCGTCCTGCCTTTACTCCTCCATGTGAAGGGGTTCACAGGACTATACCACTTATGAGTTCATAATTATTCTCCAGAAATGTCACGCATCCCTGGTACATCTAACTTTGATAGTTTTCGTAATGGGTGGTAGATGGCAGTATAGCTGCTGTTTTGTGGGGTGTTGCCTCCAGGACTTGTTGAATACAGCTCGCAGCGACGGCAAAAAATGTCCATAATTCTACTACTTATAAGTTATATGCGTGTGTGTGTGTGTGATGCAATTAGCTATAATAATAGTAATAATAATATTAATAATAATAATGCAGTTTGCAAAGTTAGGATAGCCTACAGACATTCAGTTTAACCCTTAACGTGGCTACTTGTAACCTCTGCCCCTCTAATTAATGTAAAAACACGAAATTCGATGTTCCGAGAGACTAGAACAAGACTCCAATTATAATAATGTTTTTAAACCAGATATACCATTTTAGCATGGAGGACGTTTTGCTTTATTTGCAAAACGGGCTGTTCTTATATATATATATATATATATATATATATATATATATATATATATATATATATATATCAACCCCTCCGCACGAGCCAGATGCGATACAATGTCAGCCGGAGTTTAACGAGTTTGAATTCAGTGTTTTCTTTCCGGTTGGTATACCAAAGTTAAATAGCCCAGTCTACTCAACTATATATATCGATATATTATAGAGCATTAATAACATTTGACCTTGAAAAATTAAGAACATTTTAATAGGATTATAAAACTACATTTAAAAAGAAAACTTTCTAAAGAATTAACTCCCACACAGGAGGCACTTCATACCTAATAGATATTTTTTTAATTATATATTAAGGTCATCGAGGTGATAATTCCCCTAAATAGCATCTTTTAAAGCGATGTGGGTTACAAGTAGAGTTTAGGTTTTTTGTTTTTTTTGTTTGTTTTTTTTTTTTTTGGCAGGGAGGGAGTTGGCACACGGTCCTTTTTTTTCTGAAGAATTTTTCACACACCCTTGAGTGATATCAAGTATTCCCCTTTTTAAACAAATCTATTTGACCTGTAGATGGGACCATAACAGATACTATAACTCCGGGTCAGAGTGAACCTGGGAGTAATGGCATTGAAGGAGTACTCCTCATTATACCCATCTCCAGAACTGGAGCTTCATAATATCATGCAGTTTAGTGTCACAGCTAGGACACTCCTTTAAGACTATCTTATTCTTCGGCAGGAGAGGTTGTCAGTTTATTCTAAGCCCCGCCACGGGTAGGATGTGACACAAGGTCAGTTTTTAAGAGGTGTTGCGCTAATGTGAATTCAGAGTTTTTCTTCTTGACCTGTTGCCCAAACAAAACTAAAGAATTTTTATCTATCCCACGATTCACTCATAGCTTGCAGGGAACAGACAGATTTATGCCTTTCATGAAATGAAACGCAAATAGCTCCGTCCAGGATTTGAACTCGGGTCTCTGATTCCATTATCTACGACGATAAACTTTACGCTAAGCGCGACTCTATCTATCGTAGTTTTCGTGGAAATTAAGAGGAAGTGAGAATAGTGTTAGACAAAGGCGAAAATGGATAATACACAATCCCAGGTCGAATCATAGCTAAGACTAAAAAAATGGTAATTGATGCCGGCTTGCTTAAAACTCAGCATTATAAGATATGGATAAAGGATAAGGTAGAGCAATTTAGGGAAAGGAATTGCGCTCTCTCCTACGCTTCAGTGCAATATCTATTGAAAATGGAGCCTTCAGGTCACTCTCGATTACAGTTGCCCAACTTTACTTATTGCTTACAAAATAAAGGTACTATGAATTCAAATGGATAAAAGATCTTATCAAAAATGCAGCAAATAAGCCTTATACGAGAAGAAAAATGGGCTTTTAGTGTTTTCATCCATATTATCGCAACTATTATTAAGTAATTAGTTTCAAACTCCAGTCCTACTATTTCGTTTACTTTCGAACTAATATCCTAAAGGCATGAATCCCATTATCCTCCGCCACCAATTATAGGTTAAACAGCACCACTTCAGTTCTTTTACAAGGATGATTTTGGCAGTAAATAACCTATGAAGTTTGATATGCCATTAAAGAAAGAAACCAAACCAAACCAATATTTAATAGATCTTTTGCGCAGGCTTTGTTGCATCAAATGAATAGAAATCTAAATATTTTATAATTCAATATTTTTCACGCAAATACGGAAGAACCACGCAAAGGAAAAATACTTTAGACACGTTTTATTTAATTGAAATTCATTCCAGCTCGAAGCAGTCGTCAAACCCAGCAGCAGTCTAATATGGAATTAACAGAACATTATTTGCAGAAACCATTCATCCGATCTTTTGTTGTTCAATTTGTTCGTTTCTCTGCATTTCTTTCATTGCAGACATCACGGTTCTATCTTCAAGCAAAATGTGGTGAGGGTTTCTTTCTGTCAATCACTTGCAATACATTAGCAACTGGGTAGATTTTGCCGGATACTTTACGAACATTTTCTGAAAATTATTTCCAAAAAATATCTTGCTTCAACAAATTTCCAAATTTAATAATCTTTTAATTCCTGGTGTTTTTTCTCTTCGATATACAAACAAAAACAAAACATCGTGGAAATATGTCCCATTTTAGTCAAGATTCAAAGTGCAGCCAATATAGCTGAATTGCAGTAAATGATCATGTGAGCACATTAATACGTTTACAGGTTTCAAAATTAGACATATATCAACAGTACTTAGGACCCCATCTTAATGCATCATATTTCATTCATGGGGAATTAACACCGGTATGTACTCATCCAGGGTGTTGAAACTGAATCTCTTGTAATAGCAACACAATACAATTCCCTGAGAACTAATTATGGCAAAACAAAGTTTGATGATATGCAGAAAAATAGAAAATGTTGTTTATGTTGTGACAGAGATGAAACAGTCAATCACATAATAAATAAATACAAGAAGTTGGCAAAAAAGAATTATTTGACTAAGTATTACTATGTGGGGAATGGTGATTCACTAAGAATTGTGCAGGAAGTTAAAATTTGACTTCACTAACAAATGGTATGTGCACAAATCAGAATCGAGACTTTAGAAAATGAGACAAATGATAAAAATGGATCCCCCAATCCCTAGTCACAGTATTAATTAAGAAAAAAAGAACTTTTCATCTAGGGAATTTCACTGTTCCAGTAGACCATTGAGTGAAAATTAAAGAAATACGAAAAGACAGACAAATACGAATATCTTGCCAGAGAGTTGGAAAAGCTATGGAAAACGGTGACGATGATAACATTTGTTGTTGGTGCACTTTGAATTCTCTTGAAGGACTTCGAAAAGAGACTGGAGAAACTAGAGATCAGAGAATGAATAGAGTTAATTCAAATCACAACATTGTGAAAATCTGTTAGAATACTAAGAGAAGTCCTGGAAACCCGAAAAAAATTGCTGTCATTAAAACCTCAATGAAAAATCAACAGCAAAATGTTGTATGAAAAACTTCCATATAATAATAATAATAATAATAGTTGCAGGTGTAGGTTATCGGGTGATAGAGATGAAACAATCAATCAAATAAGCGAATGTAGCAAGTTAGCGCAAAAAGAGTGTAAAACTAGACACAACTGATTAGGGAAGGTGATCCACCGAGAATTGTGCCGGAAACTTTAATTTTACCATATGACCAAATGGTATAGGCACAGACTAGAATCCATCCTGGAAAATGAGACGCACAAACTTTGAGATACAAACGGATCACCTAATCTCGGCCAGACGACCAGACCTAGTGATAGTAAAAAAAAAAAAAGAAACGGGTACCTAGCAAATATTGGACTGACCACAGGGTAAAACTGAAAGAAAGCAAAAAGAGAGATAAGTACCTAGACTTTGCTAGAGAACTAAAAAGAACTCTGGAACATGAAAGTGACGGTGATAACAATTGTAATTGGCGCTCTTGGTACAGTCACCAAATAATTAGTATAGGGACTGGAGGACTTCGAAATAACAGGACGAGTGGAGACCATCCAAACTACAGCATTATTAAGATTGGTCAGAATACGGAGAAGAGTCCTGGAGACTTGAGGAGACTTGTTGTCACTCAAACTCCAGTGAGAAACGAACAACTTACCCTGATGTGAAAATCTCTCAAAAAAGTAAAATAATGATATCAGGACCCTTGGACAAAATATCACCACAACTTTTGAAAAGTGGAATCGGATACCATCATAAAAAGATGAAAGAAAAAAAAAGGAGAAAAGACTTTTAAAAACCAAGCTCTGCAGGAGAAATTTCATCAAAGGAATAAACACATGGGCAATTCTCCTAATAAGATACTCTGGACCATTCTTAAAATGGACAAGGGAGAGAACTCAGACAAATAGATCAAAGGACTAGGAAAATCATGACTATGCACAAAGCCTCACATTCGAGAGAAAACATTGGCAGATAGCATGTGTCAAGAAAAGAAGGAGAAAGAGAACTCACCAATATTGAGGGTTGCGTAGATGCAACAATTCAAGGATTCGAAGAATACACAAAAAAGAGCAAAGAAAGACTAATTGTTGAAGCCAGTGACAGTAATGTCAACCGAAGAACAAACAGTAAAACAACAAAGTCTATCAAATAAAAATGGTAAGAAAAACAAGTGTACGGATACTTCAAGGGACAAATTGGTGCGATTGCATTCAAGACAACCTAGACATGGCTGAGAAGCGGAAACCCCAGGAGAAACTGAATTAATTTACAAAATAATATCATGAAAACCGATTATATCAAGACGGAATTGGATAATACGCAGCAGAAATGCGAGTAAAATTTATGTGGTAGCAGAGATGGAATGATTTATCACATAATAAGTAAATGCAGCAAAATGGCACAAAAGGAGTACAAGACAAGGCAAAACTGGTTGAGAATCGTTATCCACAGGGAATTGCACACGATATTAAAATTTGACCATTCTAACAAATGGTATATGCGCAAACGAGAACCCGCCAGAGAGAGGGAGACGAATCAAATTCGATGGGATTTTGAGATACAAACGGATCTCTTAATCCCAGCCAGAAGCTCAGATCTAATGTTAATTAACAAGAAAAAAAAGAAATTATCATCTTGTGGATTTTGACGTTCTAGTGGATCACTGAGTGAAAATAAAAGAAAACAGTGTTATTAAGATCGGCAAGAATAATCAGATAGGTCTTGAAGATCTGAAAAGACTTGCTGTCGCTTAGACTCCATAGAAAAACTAACAGTTAAAACTGGTTTGAAAAACTCGCAAAGAGGGAAGAACCAATCAAATCAAAGCGAGGATAGATAAGACGCAACAAAATAGCAAATGTAGACTATGCAGTGACAGAGATGAAACCATCAATCACATAATAAGCGAATGCAGCAAATTAGCACAGAAGGAATATAATACTAGACACGACTGGGTCGGCAATGTGATCCACTAGATGTGCAAGAAATTTAAATTTGACCATACGAACAAATGGTATATGCACAACCCAGCACCTGTCCAAGAAAATAACACACATAAACTCCTATGGGACTTTGACATACACACGGATCACCCAATCTCAGCCAAAAGACGAGAATAAAACTAAAAGAATGTGAAAAGAAGGATAAGTACCTCGACCTTCCTAGGAATCGAAAAAACTATGGAACATGAGGGTGACAATTATACCAATTGTAATTGGTGCGTTTGTAACAGTAACTGAAGGATTACTAAAGGGCCTGGAGGACTTGGAAGTTGGCGGCCGAGAGAAGACCATTCAAACAACAGCATTATAGAGAACGGCCAGAATACTGAGAAGAGTCCTGGAGACTTGAGGAGACTTACTATCGCTCAGACTCCAGTGGAAAATCATCAGCTAACACTGGCGTAAAAAACTCTCAAATGAGTAAAGTAATTAACTCGCAAGGTCGACCATACAAACAAATGGTATATGCACAACCCAGCACCTCTCTTAGAAAATGACTCGCATAAACTCCTATGGGACTTTAACATACAAACGGATCACCTAATTCCGGCCAGAAGACCAGACCTCATAATAATCAACAAAAAAAAGAGAACTTGCAAAATTGTCGACTTTGATGTCCCGCGGACCACAGAATAAATCTGAAGGAAAGTGAAAAAAAGGATAATTACCTCGACCTTGCTAGAGAATTGAAAAAAGCTGTGGAACATGAAAGTAACGATAGTGCCAATTGTGAATGGTGCGTTAAGCACAATAACAAAAGGATTATTAAAAGGCCTGGAGGACTTGAAATTTGGCGGACGGGTAGAGACTATCCAAGCGACAGCATTGCTTAGAACGGCCAGAATCCTGAGACGAGTCCTAGAGATTTGAGGAGACTTGCTGTCACTCAAACTCCAATGAAAAACCATCAGCTAACACTGATGGCAAAAACTCTAAAGGAGTAAATAATAATAATAATAATAATAATACGAACAAATGGCATATGTACAACCCAGCACCTGTCCTAGAAAATGACATACATAAACTCCTATGGGACTTTGACATACACACGGATCACCTAATCTCTGCCAGAAGACTAGACCTTATAATAATCAACAACAAAAAAGAGAATTCGCAAAATTGTCGACTTTGCTGTCCCAGCCGACCACAGAATAAAACTGAAAGAATGTGAAAAGAAGGATAAGTACCTCGACTTTGCTAGAGAATTTAAAAAGCTGTGGAACATGAGGGTGACAATTATACCAATTGTGATTGGTGCGTTTGGTACAGTAGCTAAAGGATTATTAAAGGGACTGGAGGATGTGGAAGTTGGAGGACGAGTGGAGGCCATCGAAACTACTGCATTATTGAGAACGGCCAGAATATTGAGAAGAGTTCTGGAGACTTGAGAAGACTTGCTGTCACTCAAACTCCAGTGAAAAACCATCAGCTAATGCTGATGTGAAAAACTCTGAAGGAGTAATAATTATAACAATAATATCAAGCGCCTGGTTGCGTCAGTCTTAGTCTCCAGTGTTTTTTTAAACTTCCGGGTAAAGTTGAATCGTAAGTTTTGCGCATGCGTATTAATAGGGGCTTCATCATGAGCGACTAAATATGTTGTTTGTGTCGGCACGTTTACTTACTTTTCCAGGCCGTCAGATATGAAGCAAAAGAGGAAAGTGGTTTGGTAGTGAGAAACCACCGCGGCGCCACCAGTTCTATTTCTTTCATTATTCGCTCATCTTTAGAGACTGAAAAAGTTCGATTAGTCCTGCTCTCTTTCATTTTTCTCAGCAGTCCCTTGGTGATCAATATCCATCTTTTTATTGATTGAACAGACAGACAAAAAAAAAAATCATCGACTGGGACCCATGCCAGTAAAAGGTCTCATAATTATTTTTGTTCAGCCCAGGAGGGAATCAGTATGTTACTGTACTTTCTTTAGTTACTTCTCTCTTCTCCCCACTCTCTCTTTCTCTCTTTCTCTCTCTCTCTCTCTCTATATATATATATATACAGAGAGAGAGAGAGAGAGAGAGAGAGAGAGAGAGAGAGAATATATATATTTATGGAAGGAGTTTCGTGCGTTCAAGTGTCTCTTATTAGATATATGTGCATCCGAAGCTATATCAATAATATATAGGTAAATGATAAAAAAGTATTTATTTTACATAGAAAATATTTGTTTCAACATAATCTCCTCCTTTGTCATTGAAACTAACTTCAGGCTTCATCATTAATCATATAACGAGAATGCAATGTAGTTAAAATTCAGCTGATCCTGCCATCTATCTATCTGTCTCTCTATCTGGGAGTCTCCATGATATAATGGCTGAAGTGTTGGATTGAGGCCTCGAAGTAAGCGAGTTCGAACTGTAGGCAAGCTGTTACGTTCCATTTAGGACTAATACCATTGGAAAAAGGTATTGAACTCCCTTATACCGCCGCTTTATTGGTTAAATAGTACCACGTCTGTTCTTCTACACGGATAGATTTGGTATTAAATAACCCACGCCATTATAAAAAAAAGAAACAAAATCCATCAAGAGAGAGAGAGACAGAGAGAGAGAGAGAGAGAGACAGAGAGAGAGATAATAATGAATAAAATATAGGTAAGTAAAGTGTATAGAAAGTGCTCAAAGACATTATTAACAGTGCAGGCTTAAAGCCAAGTATATTAACATTATGTTCCCACTTAGTTCAGCCCATTACTTGAGGCATGTGTAGCATACATTCGACTCACGGATAGACGAGTAAAGTAGCTTGGCAACCACACACACACACACACACACGCACACACACGCATATATATATATATATATATATATATATATAGAGAGAGAGAGAGAGAGATGTATTCAAAGAATAGTTTATCTACATTACCAATTCATTTTTCGTCGCTTCTCATATAGCAAAGCAACTCTTTTTAAAACTATTTCTAAAACTTTCTTAGAACTTTTCTAAATACTTGTGTGCAAACGAATTAGCTCTGACTCATTTAAAAATGAGATTACCAATAAATTGTTGACTTATAAATCATTTGTATAACCTGTATGCAAAGAAATGACTTCTGGCTGATTTAAAAACGTACTTAACAAACTATGCGTTTACAAATCATATATGTATAAAGAGGATTCGGTATTAAATAACCTAAAAGGATTGAGATGCCATTAAACCAAAATAATTTAATTCTGTGAAAACAAACGACTGATGTTGAATTGAATTGTTCCTGTTACATAGAAATACTTGAAACACATCTATGTGCAAACATGAGCTCAAGATCATTTAAAAATGTTATCTACAAACTGTGTTTGCGAATCATATATATGTATAAAGGGGATTTAGCATTAAATAACCTACAATGGTTGATCTGCAATAAAACCTAGCCCAACCAAATCATACATATTTAATATATAAATATAAAGAGGATTTAACATTAAATAACCGACAGTGTCTGATATGCAATGAAATCCATCCAAACCAAACTAATCATTAATTCATGTGTGCATCAGATTTACTCTGTGGGTATGTGTACGCTTTGATATAGATTTGTTTTTGGTTTGGTTTCTTTATTTAATGGTATATCAACCTTATTGGGTTATTTAATACCAAAGCCCGCCGTATAGAAGAACAGTAGTTGTATTACTTAACCCATAGTTAGGAGGATAAGTGGGTTCATGCCTTTCCCAAGTGTATTCGTCGGAAAGTGAACGCGCGACTGGAGTTCGAACTCACTTATTACGATTCCGCAGTCCATCGCTTTAACCATTACACCACGAAGACATTCCCATGAATGTATGCATGAATGTATGCATGCATATAGATATATAAACACACACTCACACACACACGCGCACACGCGCACACACACACACACACACAGATGCACGTGCGCACACACATATCAAGTTATTCCCATCATGTATGAATTTCACCTTACAGAAAATGACCCTATTATTTGCTTTAAAATTAGGCTTTCTAAATTCGACAAAACTGTATCATGGATTAGCTTCGAGTAAGAATGTATATATATATATATATATATACCCCAACTGGAGTTGCTGTCTGTAAAATGTAAAACGGTAGAATATAATAATTCCTTTAACGTTGGTGTATGTTTACATATATATAGAGACACACACACAAACACACACACACACACAAACATATATATATATATATATACATATATACTTACTGATTTCTCAGTGCATATCAATATAAAATATCTACAAACTACTCCCATAATTCTCTGAAATCTACTTCCGGCAATGAGTAGTCACATGATTCGATGAATAAGGGCTAAATCAATAAGACACGTTTATTTATTCAGAATACCTCTAAATTCTATTTCTAGGCTTTTCTGCAACATTACACCTCTAACATTTCCTTCTCTTTTGCTTTTTTTTAAACCACCCACAAGCTTTATTCACTCAGACAAAGCCTTTTCCATTCATTCATCCATTCATACATATATAAAGTTTGCACTAACGATACCTATTAGCTGAAGCAGCCGAGAATATTTTTGCCTCTCTACCCATTATGTTACAGCATAAGTTCGCTCATACTTTCAAAGATTTAACAGCCAATCAGAAAGTAACATCCGTATAAAGGTTTATTGTAAAAATGTATTAAAATATCGGAGTACAGTACATATAAACGTATGTATATACTGATGCATGAGTTAGTGTATACTGGAACATCTATCTATCTATGTGTTCATAATTATCTCTCAACACGTTTGCATCTATCTATCTATCTATCTATATTTAGTCATATTTATGTTCAATACCTATCTATCAATCCATCTCACATTGTTTTTTTTGTAACTCCTGTCATTGTATCAATTAATAAAAACGACTATCAGAAGAATGATAAAGATTATTCAGAATTTCGATCTGTTTCAAAAACCTTTTACTAACAGTCATTAAGCAGTTTTCATTCATTTCTTTAACCTTCTCTAATAAAAAACAACAAACAAAAACTCTTGTCCATCGTTTTTAGGTCATGTATTGATGTTTCCTAATTTCTTTATTGGATTTTTGACATTCATTTAACCATTTAAATGTTAAGGACGTTCTCTTTTAAGAAACTGAATCCTTTAAAAAATCTGATATTTTCAAGGTACTTCCTCTTTATCAATGTTAGGATAGGGAATTTTACCATCCTTAATCAGCGTGCATATATATATATATATATATATATATATATATACACACTTGCTAATTCCTCCACAGGAACAGGATACAACACTAAGTCAATTTTAAGAGGAGTTTTACAGATTCAAATTCAGAGTTTTCTTTCTCCTAAACTGGTTGCCATACCAAGGTTAAATAGCCCAGTCTGCCCAACTATTTACCCCAAACTGGAGGGAGTAAAGATAGTTTCATACCTTTCACAAGGTTTTGCATCATCGCCGACATATTTTCTTACGTATATATATATATATATATATATATATTAACGCTTTGGAAAATATTATAGCAATAATGTATACGCACGAAGATAAATGAATGAAGCATATCCAGGCACAGTCCCAAAATGACTTTAACACCAAGCTGAATAGTCGTCAAAGTTCTGCTTTGAAAAAGGATGGACAGATTTGGGGTGACACATAAACACCGAAATAAGCAAAGCAAGCAATCACACTTCATTTAAAACACACCTAGGTCCTGCTTAACATATACTTCCTAAATGCTGAGTTCAGTGCCAGATGTCCTTATAGTAGATAGTTAAAAGTCAGGTGAAAACACTTGGATGCTAGAAAATAATTTTATCCCACGAAATTATATGTAATGTCTCCAGTTAATTTTTATCGCTTCTCTTGTATTTCGACTCTTAAAAACGCTTTAAAAAACTTTCTAAATTATTTTTTCCGAGAAATGTTTTCTCCTTGCAAGGAGCTAAGGTCGAAACTATTCGAGAACAATCAAAAACAAATAATGCCAAAAATTACTCGTATTTGTCTTATCACTTTTGCTCATCTTACATATATATATACATATCAATATATATATGTATATATATATAAGTTAGCTCCCTTTTCAATAGCAACAACACCGAGTTATAGGAGCGGGCGCTACTCCTTTCTTTGGATTGCTCTACTTACCCTTAAATCGTACCTTATAATGTTGACTGTTAAGCAAAGAGGTATCAAGTTCCATTTTTTGAATCTTTGGTATGACTCGAATTGAACCCAGGTCTGCCGGACCGTTGGTGAACACTCTAACCACAACACCAAAAACTTATGTATATATCGAGGAGTATCCGTGACGTTGTGGATGACATGCTGGACTACCACATCCTAGTATATATATATATATATATATATATATATATATATATTGAAGGAAAAAGTTTATTTTACACAGCAAATATTTTTTAAATGTTATCTATTTTCTTACCAGCGTGTGCACCTCTGTAGAAAGGTAAGAACCTCCTCTCCAACGAGACCACTTTCTGACTGTGGGTGGTGACTTGTAATGCTTGAGGATGGTATCCTGATGACTGAGCGGCCCATGAAGCGGCAACTGAAATGGTCGAGAGACTAGCAACACTGCACTTTGACTCTTACTGGTCTTGACGGGCGGTCGAGGAGGCATGATCCGATAAATCAATATAGTGATGTCAAGTCCTTTTACTTATATGATTGTCCCGACCGTATTCTTCAAATCGCTGTCGTGGCAAACAAGCACTAAAACTTGATTGATCATAAAGGTTCTAGAAGGCGGTGGCTATGAGTCAATTAAGCTGAGATGGCAAAACCATTCAAACTACGTACTAATAAATGATTAATATTAAATAGAATTATTTGGGTTAAATAGCAATAACTGAAATCGTGTCCTGGGTATAACACTAAACTGCATCTAATGGTGAGGCTCCAACCCAGGTGTTTGGGGAATAGAGAGTACGTCTTTATTGCCATTACTCACAGTTCCCTTCTGTTCTGAAGTAGTAGTACCTGTTAAGACCTTATCTGAGAGTCAAATAAGACTGTTCAATCAAATGATTGAACATTTCTATTTGACACCAAGATCGGACCTTAGGATTATTATAATCATTAGTTATCTGAAATCATATAGATAAGGGCAAATTGTTTGTATTATATAGGAATACTTGATAAATAGAATTATTAATGTTAAGTTAGAATACTTGAAAATATCTAAGTGTTTGAAAACAGATGATTAATATGAAATAGAAATATTAGCGTTCGATAGCAAGACTTGAAACCATTCAACTGATTGGAAACAATTGCTTGATATCAAATAGAATGATAAGTATTTGATTGCAATTCATGGGACTATTTAAGTGTGTCCAAACTAGTGAATGATATTAAATATAATTATTCGTGTTTCACAGCAATACTTGAAACCAATTAGCTGTATGATAACACAGGAGCCTTAGTTCGTTCAAACTACAAACTCTTCGCTTATATATATATGTGTGTGTGTGTGTGTGTGTGTGTGCGTGTGTGTATAATTTGACATTGAATAATCTAGAAAGACTGATATGTCATTAAACCAAATAACCAGATGAAATCAATCTCCCAGCAATGGGTTAAAAAGTACCACTGCTGGTCTTCCACAAGGATCTCTCTCTCTCTCTCTCTCTCTCTCTTCATCTCTCTCTCTGCCTCTCTCTCCCTCCACACACACACATACACACATACATACATATATATGATTTAGTCTGTTGGTCTAATGATCACAGAGGCGATTGCCCCGTCGGTTGGGAATGTAGAATACATCGACTATTTCTCTGCAGAAGGGTAAGACCCAGAAACAAATGTCCTGATATGACACTAAACTATCTAATGGTGAGGTTCCAGTAATGCTAGAGCTTTGGGGAATGTGAAGCACCCCTTCATTGCCATCGCTCCTAAGTCCACTCTGACTCGGAGTGGTAGCACCTGATAGGGTCCTATCTATGGGTCAAATAGAACTAAAATGTGTACTTATGCTAAACTGAATTACTTGAAATAGACCTGTATTGATATTTAAACGGCGTACTTATGCTAAACTGAATTGTTTGAAAAGGAACTGTTTTTGACTTTGAAACTGTACTTACGCTAAACTGAATTGTTTAAAAAAGAACTGATTATTTGTATAAAAATGGATTTGGCATTAAATAACCGACAAATGTTGATATGCCATAAAACACCAACCAACCAACCAACCACAGAGGCGAGAAACTGACAGCCTCCAGATGCTATTGATTCTCTGTAGGCGATTATATATATATATATATATATATATATATATATATATTAAAATGAATTGGTCCACAGAAAGATTTATATTATTTTGTTTTTTCTTATACGTATATCTACCTTCTTGGTATCTTCAGAGAATATTTAATAATTTTAGCTGGATTTTGATTTATATAGTGGCGACTGATTTTCTGTAGGTGTTTCTTCTCTTTGTTTTTTCGTTTTCTTCCTCTTTCTCCTTTTTCAAGAGTATATTTTATGTTTTTGTGGGTGTTTTTTCCCTTAATTATTCAGTGATATTTGATATGTCATAGAGTTTATTGCCTGTTTCACTCTGGGTCGCTGTCTGTGTGTAAGTGTGTGTGGAAACTTTTCTGTGTGTGTATAGTTTAGTTCTGTTGATTATTTAATTTACTAAGCTTTTTGCTTAGATGTAGCACAAGGTCGCATGAATGGGGCACCCAATGAGAATCGAACTCACTCGTGTAGGTTTGCTAGTCTACCTTGCTAACCATTACATCACCCGAGGTGCCCTAGTTCTGTTGATTATTATTGAGTTTTGAATTTAAACTGACTTTCATTTTTTCTGATTGTGTATGTATGTTTTTTTTTTTTTTTTTGTTTCTGTGTGTGTATAGTAGGTATGCCACAGAGATTTTTAGTAGTTTTCTCTAGATTATTGTGTGTGTATGTGCTTAAAATTTTGAATTCAACTGACAATTACTTTTTACTTTTTTCCTAAGTGTGTGTGTGTGTGTGTTCTGTTCTTTTTTTGTCTGTGTGTGTATAGTTTAAGGTATATTCAGTGTTGGCTTAAATTTTTCTATGAAGTTTTTTTTCTTTTATTTGAAGCAGTGTGTAGTCGTTTGTTTGACATATAGGCATTGCTACATCCATATACATCCTAATGATTTCGATATCAGATGACTGAAATTTTGAAATTCTGATTCAATTTTTGTCTTTCCTCTCTAAAGAACCTAAAGCTTATATTTAACCAGTCATGTTGTTCTGAATGCCAAACATCGAATGATACGTTTATTTTCATTTTTAGATATAACATTGTTAAGCATTGATTTTGATTATTACTTGGGTGAGTCAAAGGTTTTGCAATATTTTGGTAGTATGTAAGGTACAATTCGGCACCTCCTGGTGCTTTGCTGAACTCGTGAAGGTGACGAACCACACTGGACTGTGAGATCGTGAGCTCACCTGATACTCTCAATGTGTTACTCCGCTTAATTTACCATAATGACTTGAAGCATGGCCTCAGAATCCACGGTTTAGGCCTGTTTGACCTTTCCTGATCATCGGGATTCCAGTAACCCGAGCGTAGTTTCTTGAACTATTTGGTTACTGTGGTGTGATCAACTCCGGCTTAACCTCTTAGCAAAACAAATGTTTTTAGTTGCTTGCGCGGTGGTATAATCCAATTCGTAATCGAAAACATAATTTCCCGAATTAGACAACATTGCATGTTCATCCGGGCGGCTTTCGAATCACACACGGATTCAAGTAGTGCACAACATATCAGCGTACCAACTCGAATGATACTACCGACTATAGCAGGTATCTATCACAATATGAACTACTTCAGTTACGGGATATACGTAATATAGCACGTACCAAAATATTGCAGAACTTTTGACAAGCTCTTGTATTTTTTCCATCAATTAACATCACCTTTTAGAAATAATAAAAGATCAGTCCTTGGTGAGGTCTAAACGCACATTCTTTTTGTCTCGAGGAAGCCTGCTTAAAAAGCACTGTTTTAACTAAATGAGCCACAAAGAACTATTTGAAACTATCTTTTATTTTATTTTCAGTCTTTCTCGTATTATGAAAAAAAGTCATCAAAATATGAGGTTGAAAAATAAAAGTCAAAATTAATACCATTCTTTTTTTTTTCCCTTCTTTTTCTCCTTTTTTTTCTTTTTGTCTCCTATTAAAGCATACATTTAAAAAAAAGAGTTAATTTCTTTATATTATTTATTTTTACAATTTTTCAGGTTGCAAACACAAATGGAACAGATGGCTTGCTCAGCGAAATGGACAATGTACGGATCGAAGAGGTTATTCACCATTTTGCTTCAGTTCCGACTTCTGCGGAAATGCCCCCAACTCATCCGCCCAGTTGCAGGAAGCGTGACCTCTACACGGATGTATCTGTCTTTAACGATATAGATGAAC
Organism: Sepioteuthis lessoniana; assembly: GCA_963585895.1. Lineage (NCBI taxonomy): Eukaryota > Metazoa > Mollusca > Cephalopoda > Myopsida > Loliginidae > Sepioteuthis > Sepioteuthis lessoniana. The sequence continues at coordinate 63,876,255 of OY757917.1, forward strand.
ATGTCATAAAAGTGAGTCCTTCTACAATGGATTTAGAATCATGAAGAATTGTGAGGAAACAAATACTTTTAAATACTGTTAGATCATATTCCTAGAATGTAAATTCGCAAACAAAGAAAATGCCATCATGGGAATAATTTTATTTCTTTACTTTGAAGCAGCAGTAAATATATGTTTGAGGCAAGAATGATAAGAGGTATTTTTCAAGTCGGTATTTTGATGAAAGTAAATGTGAATAACATTATCTGATGGTGAGTTTCCAGTTCTGGAGATCTGGAGAGGGTGGAGAATCTCTTAATTTGCATTACTCCCTGGTCCACTCTAAGTCTAAGTGATTGTACCGGTTATGATCCCATGGAGGTGCTTGTGGTGTAACGGTTATCCTCGAAGGAAATGAATACGGTGATCAGAGTTCAAGTCCTGGAGAAGGCTGTTTGCATTTCACCTAATGCTAATACCCTTGGAAAAAGAGAGCATTCAACTATTATCCCTCGAGCTATGAGTAAATAGTTGAGCAGACTAGGCTATTTAACTTTGAAATGACAACTGGTCTTAGAGAAGTAAAACTCTGAATTGAAATCCGTTAAACTCAGTTCAAAAATTGTCCTTGTGTCACATCCAACTCGTAGCGGAGGGTTTGGGTAAATACTTATCTGTTGGAGTCCCATTTATTGGAGATTGGTTATGTTTTATGGCATATCAACCCTATGGGTTATTTAATGTCAAATCCTGTTATATATATATATATATATATATATATATATATATATATATATATATATATATCAGCAAATACAGGTATCATTTTTAAACAAACCAGAACTCATTTGTTTACACAGAGTTAAATGGGTTCAAATTGAGTGAATGATTAAAGAGTTTTATTTGATCCATAGATGGGACCCAAACAGGTACTACCCTTTTTAATCGTAGTGGAGTAATAGTAATGAAGAGGTACTCCCCATAACCTAAATTTCCAAGACTGGACCCTCACCATCAGATACGGTTTAGTCTCATATTCAGGACACAAGTTGGTAGGGATCCTAACCCTCAACAAAGATGCAGTTGGCGTATTCTACAGTTCCAACCAGCTGGAATTTCACTTGTTAAGTCAGTTTCAGTTTTGTCGGCTATTTGTTGGTGTTGGTGTTATTACATGATTAAATGTTCAATTCATAATAAATGACTGTACTTTTTGAAGAGGATTAAGACATCCCTCCCCACCAAAAGATATGTCATTGGTATGCCATTTAACCACATCTGATGGTGCAGCTTCACTCCTGGATATTTTGGGAATGGGATTTACCCCTTCATTGCCATTACTCCCAGGTCCACTCTGATTAGGAGTGGTAGTACTTGTTAGGGTCAAATAAATCTGTTCGAAAATTATTCGCATTTATTAGGACCAAATGCAAAAAATTATTCGCATTCATTAAGATTGAGTGCAAAAAATTATTCGTATTCATTAGGACCGAATGCAAAAAATTATTCGTATTCATTAGAACTGAGTGCAAAAAATTATTCGTATTCATTAGGACCGAATGCAAAAAATTATTCGTATTCATTAGGACTGAGTGCAAAAAATTATTCGTATTCATTAGGACCGAGTGCAAAAAATTATTCTTATTCATTAGGACTGAGTGCAAAAAATTATTCGTATTCATTAGGACCGAGTGCAAAAAATTATTCGTATTCATTAGGACTGAGTGCAAAAAATTATTCGTATTCATTAGGACTGAGTGCAAAAAATTATTCGTATTCATTAGGACTGAGTGCAAAAAATTATTCGTATTCATTAGGACTGAGTGCAAAAAATTATTCGTATTCATTAGGACCGAATGCAAAAAATTATTCGTATTCATTAGGACTGAGTGCAAAAAATTATTCGTATTCATTAGGACTGAGTGCAAAAAATTATTCGTATTCATTAGGACTGAGTGCAAAAAATTATTCGTATTCATTAGGACCGAATGCAAAAAATTATTCTTATTCATTAGGACTGAGTGCAAAAAATTATTCGTATTCATTAGGACCGAGTGCAAAAAATTATTCGTGTTCATTAGGACCGAATGCAAAAAATTATTCGTATTCATTAGGACCGAGTGCAAAAAATTATTCGTATTCATTAGGACTGAGTGCAAAAAATTATTCGTATTCATTAGGACTGAGTGCAAAAAATTATTCGTATTCATTAGGACCGAGTGCAAAAAATTATTTGTATTCATTAGAATCGTGTACAAAAATTTATTCGTATTCATCAGGGCCGTGTGCAAAAAGAAAACCCTTTAGAAAAAAACTACATAGAATATGTACCTATGAACATACAATAAATACGATTCTCTAACCTCGAGGCATGAAATAAGCCTTGATGGCTTGACGGCATTAAATCAATCAATCAATCAATCAATCCATAAGAATAGCATAGGAGAGCGCTTCGACCTCTGTAGTAGTCAAACAATGCTGTGTTTTCTCACCTGCATTATTTAACCTCTTCATGGTGAGGTATGATTGACGCACAAGAAAACCATGAAGGGTTAATCAGTAGAGGCAGCAAGATCATCACAAATTTTCGGTTTGCTGATGATATTAACTGTCTAGAAGCCAATGAAAATGAACAGGAAAGTCTTGTCGAAAGCCTTGAAAAACCATCGTATGCCTATGGAATAGTGATCACTGCTAAGAAGACCAAGATTATGACCAACTGTAACAATTGAATGAAAAAGCACTTCAAAGCGGAAGGGAAAAAAAACTTGAAACTGACAACAGTTTCAAGAAATTTGGCGTAAACATCTCTGAAAGATCAAAACTAGAAGTATTGGCTTGAATTGCGCAGTCAACAGCTGCATTGACAAAACTGAAAATAATATGACAAACCAAAAACATTTCCTCGGGATCAAAAATCAAATTCATGCACTCACTTTGTACGCCTGTGAATCCTGGACCCTCACCGCTGACTTCCAGAGACCCATTGAATCGCTTGAGATGAGATGCTACCATAAGATCTTGTACATTTCTAACAGATATCACATTAGAAATGAGGAGGCCAGAAAAAGAATAACTGCAGCCTTTGGGTCACATGACAGCCTTTTTAGCATTATGAAGAAAAAATGATGAGGTATCTTTTTGTACGCCTGTGTATCCTGGAACCTCGCCGCTGACTTCTGGAGACGCAATGAAACCCTTGAGCTGAGATGCTACTGTAAGATTTTTAACAATTTATACGGAGATCACTTTAGAAATGAGGTGGTTAGAAAACGAATAACTGCTGCCTTTGGGTTACATTTAGCATTATAAAATAAAGATAAATGTAATACGTGCATGTGACTGAATCATCTTGCTGGGCAAAAACCACAGATACCCGAATCTTCTGTTTATCATTTGTTTCTTTTATCAGAGGTTCATGCATGCTATTCATATCTATACTTGTTCTCCCTTTACATCACCAAGAACGATGCAGTTATGGCTGTGAATAGAAGGATGAGACTAACAGCCTCCAAAAATTAAGACTTCAGTAAAACTGGAAAGGGAAGGGTCCTCATGGAGTATTTTAAATGCCAAGAGGTTAAAAACCCGCGTTCATTGTATGTTCGTTTATATAAGAAAAGTAAAAGTGACTATAGTCGTGTGCGACCCGAAGGCTCCCTTTTCAAATGATACTGCTCATTTTTCTGGATTGTTCCACTTTACCCTTGATATGTACCTTATAATGCTAAGTGTTAAGCAAGGAGATATCAAGTTCCATTTTTGAGTCTTTAGTGTGACTCAAACTTGGATTGAACCCCGGTCTCCAAGGCCATTTTGTTTGTAAGAGGGTTTTTTTTGCACAATTGTATGATATAAATTATTTCTACCTAATTCAAACAATTTCAAGTATCCATAATACTTATAAATATATGTTTTCAGATAATCATTTCTATTTAATAATAGTCATCTATTTGCACATAACTATATGGTCTGAAGTAACTAATCATAATAATAATACTAACAGATCATCTAATCCCAGCCAGAAGACCTGATCTAGAGATGATTAACAAAATAAAAAGCGGACTTACCGACCTTGACGTCCCGGTGGACTGCACAGGGAAAACCAAAGAAAACGAAAAGAGAGATAAGTTTTTGAATCTTATCAGAGAACTAAAAACTCTATGGAACATAAAAGTGACGGTGATACCAACTATAATGGGTACACTCGGAACAGTCCCCAAAGGCATGGTAAGGGAATTTGAAGAGTCGGAAATCGGAGAACGAGCCGAGACCATCCAAACTACAGCATTACTAAGATCGATCAGAATACTGAGAAGAGTCCTGTAAACTTGAGGAGACTTGCTATTACTAAGACTCCACTGAAAGACCGTCAGCTAATGCTGGGGTAAAAAACTTACAATATGATAAACAATTATAGCTTCAAGTAATGATTCTTAATAGGAATAATTTATAGTTAAATGATATCAATATAAATAATTTTTAGATTGATCTATTTGACACATAGATGGTACCTTAATATGTACTATCACTCCAAGCCAGAGTTGACCTGGGGGTAATGGTAATAAAGGGGTACTCCATACTCTGATATTGAATAAGATAAGTTTCAGTAGTAATTTTACTTTATATATCTTATATTTACGCTTTTTATCAATTTCAGTTGCCGTCTTTATTGATTAAAAGTTTGGTTTATTTGGCTTATTTGTTTAACGGCATATCAACTCTCGTGGGTTATTTAATCCCACAATTTTATTCATTCGTAAATGTTTGATTATAATCATTACTATTAATATTTTAAATGTTCCATTCTGGTTGCAGTTTAGTGTCATGGTAAGAGACATTAATTGAATGCAAAAAAAATTCCTATAAAATCGAAGTAACAATTTAATAGTTTTATTTGTAATGAATTGTTTCCCTTGAAAAGTGTATGAATATATAAAGTCATTTTTCTTGGTTAATATCAAATACATTTAATGATCAAACATTAAAGGTTGTCATTTAACATTAATTTCATGAATATCACTTTATTTTTCATGTGATTTTTCTATATCAAAGGTAGCGGAAAATGACCAGGGCTCTTACACTGACCTGATTCGTCAACTTACCGAGTCATGTATGAGTGATTTAGAAAAAGCAAGGTAAATATTTGGTAACTCATAAAAATTGTATTTTTATTCTTTTAAAATCTTTGTATAATTCTTCAACATCAAATATATACATATAGTAAAGTTGGCGACCGTAGTCGAGGGTGACCAGAAGGCTCCCTTTTCAATTGCTACTACACTGAGGTGTATGGGAGGTCGCTTACTCCTTTCCCCGGATTGCTCTACTTTAACCTCAATACGTACCTTTTATTGCCGAGTGTTAAGCAAGGAAGTATTAAGTACTATTTTTAAAGTCTTTGGTATGACACGACCTGGGATTGAACCCAGGTCTCCCGGACAATTGGCGAACACTCTACCCACTAGACCAATGAGCCAGTTTAATACATATAACTATACATATTTATCTAGTTTTTCACTGTCAGAGAATTTTAACAGTTAATGGCACTGAAGATGAGCCGAATTTAAATCTATATGGGAGAGTTTGTATACTCTTCCCTCTAATACTTTAGCTGGGAATCAAACTCATGAGACTAGCAAGTAATTTACAAGATAGGAATATTATAACAGGTGCCTAGTTAGGGGGAAATATTAGAAAACAGATACAGATAGACTGTGTAGGTCTTATCACCAAAGTAGATAATGTCTTTGAAAAAACAGCGTTCGAAATCTTGATTTTTGCTTGTGATCGAACACCAATCATTGTAGGCGATGAAAAATACATGACTATTTCATATATCAAATCGGACTATAAAATGTAACTGTATGTATTTACTCGACTCTTCTGCCACAGGTAATATGGCATTAGGTCGATTTGAAAGTGGAGTACAGCTGATTTAAATTCAGAATTTTCCTTCTCCTAGACCGTCAAACCAACGACAGAGAATCCAGTCTGTCATAGAAAAAAAGGATTTATGCCTTTCCAAAGTGTTTTAGCGCGAAACAAAACACCAGCAAAGTCATCTGTGTATCCGTAAATATTTCCTGAAAGAGGCATTAATCCAATTATCGGTAAACATTTCCAAGAAGAGGCATTAATCCAAATATATGTAAACATTTCCTGCAAGAAGCATTAATCCAATTATATGTAAACGTTTCCTAGAAGAGGCAGGAATCCAATTATATGTAAACGTTTCCTAGAAGAGACATTAATCCAAATATAAGTAAACATTTTCTGGAATAGGCATTAATCCAATTATCCCCTCCTTACTATGAATTATTAACAGAGCAATTTAATTTCTATAAAAATTTGTCCAGTCATTAATCTTGGACATCCAATAACAAATCAAGTCAGCAGGATGCGACACAAGACCAAATTTTAGCGGAGTTTAACTGGCTTGAATTCAGAATTTTCCTTCTTGACCGACTGCCATTCCAAGGTTAAAGAGCCCAGTCTGCCCTCCTATTTGCCCGTTGCAGGAGGCTCCATGACTCGAACTCAGTTTGTCGTGTCCATTTCCAATGACGATAACCATTAAACCAAGTACAACTTGTTACATGCTCATTAACGTAGAGATGGACATCAATCAAGTAATTCCCATTGCCTTTAAAGACGCCACGAAGAGGAATTATTTGGTATGATAGCCCGATGACCTAACGTCTAACAATTCACCATAGATTGAAGTGTCTATCAATGCACAGGAAAAATTGTAGGTCACTAAGAAAAGACTGTATTCACTACTCAAAGGAAATATCCATATGAAACTAATTGCTTGATGTTGCTTCACGACAAACTGTCCGAATAATCATTGACTAACACAAGATAAATATAGGACTGATACAAGGTAAATATAGTAGGGTAACTCGTGATGATGAAACTCGCTACAGTCGTAATATTTTGTAAAACCAACTGTTTAACTATTGTTTCACGGTGATATTATAATTATTTTACTCATTGCAAGCCTTTTTTTACGCCAGTGTTCACTGATTGTCTTTCACTGGAGTCTGAGCGACCATAAGTCTCCTCAGGTCTCCAGAGATCTTTTCACTATTCTAGCCGATCTCACTAATGCTGTAGTCTGAATGGTCTCTGATTTTCTATTCTTCGAGTCCGACATTTAGAGGACCTTTCAAAGTGCACCATATACAGTTAGTATCACAGTCACACTTATGTTCCATAGCGTTCATAGTTGTCTGACAAGGTCAAAATATTTGTCCATCTTTTCGCTTTCTTTTATTTTCACTCTGTGGTCCACTGGAAAGGCAAAATCCACAAGATGACAAATTCTCTTTATGTTTTTTCGTTTATCAATTATCTCTAAGTCTGGTCCTCTGGCCGAGATTTGTGGATCCGTTTATTATTAAACTTAACTAATTCTAACTGGCCATAGATGAGGGACACTCATAACATGATGATAATCCCCTGTGAGATTTGCTTTGCAACAAATCACCCCAACTGCTAAGCTTAGTTTGGCCCAAGGCTAAGATCGAACTCACTATTCAAGCAAACTGGTTCACGATATGGGATTTTTAACGATCATCCTACGGTTGGCGTCTTATTTAAATCATAAATAACTCCCACTCTCATTAGGCGCATTGCATAGTATAATGGTTAACAAGCTTTGCAAGCAGATTATTGCCAGTGAGTTCAATTCACACTGGGTAACTAGTTTTCTGGCCATGTGTAAAAACTAAAACAAATAAGTAAATAAGTTTGTGGCGCTTCGCGTAGCCCCAATAGCTGACTAGACTCACTGACCATTGTAAGTGAGTTCGATTCTCAATGAGATCTCACTATTCCTGATTTTGTTCTCAAATAAGTTAAATTTCGTAAATGACAAAAATGCTCGAAGTATTTCTGATGCCTGATTGAAAGTGAAACGTTATTGATTTTTTTCTGATTCTTTCTTTGAAAAGATTCTTGTGTCTTTCAAAATCCGCAAAACGTTGAGATGAGAATTGGATGGATGTCTGTGTTACTCAAAAACCGTAATCCCCTAATAAATATCAAAGAAATTTTAAGAATATTACTGATAAGGTACTGAATCGATTTTTTCGAGAAATGAGATCTCTCTCTTCAAGCAGATTATCCTGTATTCATAAGAAAAAATCATTTTCTGTAGAGTGATATGCAAATTTCGTACAGACAAGATAGTCTTTTATCTTAAATTCCGTTGCTTTTGATCTAACCTTACTTAGTCTACGGCAACGAGTACACTGCGGGAAACAGAAACCTCAAATAAACTCTTACTTAAGTTTGCTGGTTGCCGTAGACTAATTTTAACGGCACATAAGCCCTTCAAGGGTTATTTTATGCCCAGAAGTTAGGAATCGTTTTATGTTTATATGTACATTTATTGTGGAATTTTCTGGCTTTCTTTCTGATATGATATGCGCCTCTGTTCTTTTTTTTTTTCGAACCTTTCTTTTATTTAAACATTAACTGCAATTATTATAAATGTTTATTTTGTCAAAGCATGAAATATATCACTCCAAGGTTTTCTTTTTATGATAACGTTGTGGGGAAAAAAAGCAAGAACCCCCCCAAAAAAAACCCCAAAACAAACGGGTCAGTCTGTACTATAGCCACAATTAACGCCATGTGCGAAATAGACATATAATGTTCATAACAATAGAACATATAAAGAACATATAGAAAACTCAGAACATAGGAATCTTGAAATTCGAAAACACGTAACGACTTGTTTGTTCAGGTACGAAACCTTTTTATTACTTTTGAGTTAAAAGTTTCGACATAAGGAGGTGAGACACAATCTTCTATGCCCCCATCCCGAGCGGCCCCCATAGGGCGCAAGTTCGCCTCGCGTCTCAGCGAGCCCCAAAAGTCGAACCTCCTCGTTTGGTGTCTAGTTTCCAACTCTTTAACTTTCTTTCAATTCTCCACAAACCTCTGCGCGCTTCCGGCACTCCGTCACACGTTTCGTCTCGGACTATTGTGACATCTCTGAGTGACACCTTTGTCCGCCCGCGCGCGCCTGCGTTAACACCTGCATCAATGTTTGCACCTAACTAACCCATGTGCTGAGCCGAAAGGTTCTCAGCCTAACTAAACCCAAAGGCATGAACCGAAATCCCTCGGCTATTATATTACAAGTCGTTCAAATAATACTTTCAAAGTGGAAAATTATAAGTAGTTTTCAAGAATCATTTTTTGTGTATCTACTTTGCAGATGACATATAATACGTTATAAGAAAAAAAGTCAATTTTTTTCTGTGAAGCAACCATTTCATTTACAAGAATCACAACAATAACTTGAAATCCAAGCTTTACTTAAGCTATAGAACCCTTTCTTTGTATTCTTGATATTTGTCAGCATAATTTTACTGATGATCCATTTTACGGACTTCTTTAAAGGAAAAAAAGTTTCTTAAAAAAAAACTAATAGAAACAGAATATCCTGGAAGTAGTCAATAAGATATATCAGACGAAATGCTGCTCTAACAATATGAGCAATCCTAAAACTTAACCCAGTCGGCTGGGGCTGTGGAATACGTCGACTGAATCTCTGTCCCACCCCAACGACTGTCCTGGATATGACACTAAACCATAGGATGCTGAGGCTCCTGTTCTAGAGCTTTTAGAAATGTGGAGAACCCCTTTACTGCTATTACTCCCAGGTTCACTCCGACTTGAAATGGTAGTACTTGTTAGAGTCCTATCTATGGGTCAAGTAGAAATATGTAATTATTTTCTAATCTTGAAATCATTTAACTGTGTAATGATGAATAGAATTACTAATATTAAATTGCAATACTTGAAGACCTTTAACTATGTCCAAACAAATGAGCTCTGGCTCGTTTAAAAATTTTTACCAACAAACTATTCTTTTACAATTCGTGTTTAATATATATGTATAAATAGGATTTGCCATTAAATAACCTTCAAGGTTTGATATAACCTAAAACACAACCAACCAAAAACTTATAGTCAAGTCAATCACCTCAGTTAACCAGTGATTAGCCTGTACAGTAATTACATGAGTGACCTCTAAGTAACAGGAGGTGCTGTCAGCAATCTGAAGCCGGTGTGCCAAACGAAGCAAAACTTAGTAAATAGTGAGTAAGTCGGCTGACCGAAGTTGAGAGCGGGGAGCGAAGGCTCCCTTTTTAATAGCTACAACACCGAGGATCCTACTTCTTTCCCTGGATTGCTCTACACCCTTGATTCATATCCTATAATGCTGAGAGTTAAACAAGGAGGCATCAAGCTCCATTTTTGAGTCTTGGGTATGACACCACCTGAAAGCAAACACCGGCCTCCTGGGCCACAAGCGAACACTAACCATTAGCATAAATGATTTAGCTAATCGAAACTTGGAATGTTAATCTCTCTCTCTCTCTCTCTCTCTCTCTCTCTCTCTCTCTCTGGATCTAGATTTTGAGAGAAGTAAGCATCGAAATTAACAAAACGGAAACCATACGTAAAAATATCATCTATACATACAAACATATAAATGTAGGCATCAATTCATATACACAGAGGTGGATCAACATCACTGATCCTTCACTTATATACAAGAGAGAGTCCCCGTAGTGTAGTTGCTAAAGAGCAGCATTTATTGTAAGCTAGTTTGAACTCCAGTCGTGCTATCATGTTCACTTTCAGACTAATACCCTTGGAAAAGGTGTGAACACTTATAGCGATGGAGATATTATTATTATAATTATTGTTATTGGGTATAGTGTATGATGCTGCTACTGCTATTCAGGAGCAGACGAATAGACGTCCGTTCCCATTGAGGATTTCTGAGAGAGAGCCATCTAGTTTATGGACCCCTTGGGTCTATTCTTTTAGACCAAGGGATCCTAGTTAAAACCAAATTAGATGATACACTCTAACAACTTCCTATCTTCTTTCCTTCCTACGAGACCTCGCAGCATACCATTGTAAACCCCTTTACTTCATGCTGCCATTAAAACCTTGATACAAAAACCTAACGACGTCTTCGTTCTTCTCCACTACCTTTATTTTCCATCAACATTTAACGAGGGGATAACAACCAACGAAATACCAACGCTACCAACGAAATACCAACGCAACCAACGTAATACAAACGCAACCAAAGTAATACCAACAAAACCAACGCTAAACCAAAAACCTAAAAACCCAACAACCACATTTAAAAACAAAGTAAATATACGACTACAAAATGGAAATTAAATATTAAAACACAATACCTCCTCCTACACACTCTTATCCCCCAGCCATCAGTCAAATAGTACCACTACTTTCTTTCTGCAAGGATGGCTTTGGCTTTAAATAACCCCAAATAGTTGATATGCCATTAAACAAAGAAATTCATGACCCCAATTATATACCAACATATTGGCTGTTGAAAAAGATAGAAGGTCAAACTTTCGACAATGGGGAATTTCTTTCCTAACTTGCACTTGGATCGAAGTCAAGCTTAATATTGCCTTAGCCACCAATTAGAAAACGCACAGAGAGAGAGAGAGAGAGAGAGAGAGAGAGAGAGAGCGGGGGGAAGGGGAGAATACATCTTAAATTTTTGTTGTTCTGTTGGTTTTCCTTCTCTATGGAAAAATCCTATTGGATAATAAAAATCGAAACTATTTCCTTCCCCATCAACGGAAGACTGAGTAGATTTGTTAAATCCCAACGCGAGAGAAAACTTGGTCATCTTGTTAAGTAGCTAAGTTTAAAGCCGATGCTAAGAGAAAAAAAATGTTTTGAAAAGTTATAAATGAACAAAATAGTTTGTCTAACAAATATGACGATAGAGAAAAACCTTCAACAAGGAACAAATCAAAATCCTAAACTTTGAACTCAGTGTTTATAAAAGCGGTAACAGTAACATCTTAGAAAAAATGGATCAAATGTTTCACTTTTGCGTAGAGAAAATAATGAGGATAATTTTTTTTCTTTTGTTTGATCTGCATTCTACAGCTTATATTACCTTAAGATGTGAATCAACAGCGTACAGTCAACGCTTTATCTGAATACAGAGTGACCCCAAAAATTTGACATCATTTCGCAGGTCAATAATTTTGGCAATTCTTGTTGAAATAACCTCAAATTCTAACAGAATGTACAGAAACAGACAAAGATTTTATATCTATTGTTTTATTTTTGTTCTGGAAGAGGACAGTACGTGCTTCTCTCTATGAGAATCTGCCAAAGAGATGGATCAGGCGTGGTGGAGATGAAGTCAGTTTTCTGATAAAATGGCTGCCACGGACCTGTCTCCGTGTTATTTCTTTTTATGGGGATATGTGAAGGGACTGGTTTATGTCCCCCTTCTTCCTGCTTGCATTGATAAACTCAGACAGAGAATCTCTTTCGCACTGAATGTGGTTACCGAAGACATGCTACAATTAGTTTGGCAAGTGCTTAACTACCGACTTGACAGGTGCTGTGTCACCGGCGGTGCTCATATTGAACACTTATGAAATCAGTCCCAGAATAAACTTATGATGTTCAATTTCATTGGGCTAGACTGAGTCATTTTCAAGATAATCGCTTTTAAAATGATGTCAATTTTTTGTACACTCTGTATATCCACTGTAATAGTTCTTGTTTACTAGTACTGTAAAAATTATGGTAATATAATCCGTCACGAAGAGCAAATGAACCTTTCAAAGATATGGAATAGCCGGTTCCTACTAGAACGAAAAAGTCACCGTTATCCATTTTTCCTGATTCCACGGCCTTAGAAATTTAACGGAAATTATAAAGCAATAGAAGTCCAAACAGTATAGGCGTGTTGTGTTTCTTCTCTCCCGTCCAATGGTTAGCTATCCTCGACATATCAGTTGGATGTGACTACACTACAAAACTGTCTTTTGACAACTTGTATTCGAACTATCTTAGATCTAAAACATTATACACAATCTGCAATAGCTTCCTCAGATATTTTCTGGTTGAGCAAGCTAAACTCTCGGGCACAACATAAAGAACTGTTAGGAAAGAGTTTCACTGAAGATCTGTAACGTCAGCCGCGTGTGTGTGTGTGTGTGAATGCACGCGCGCCCGAGCACACAACTCAACAGTCTTCGACTCTCTCTCTCTCTCTCTCTCTCTCTCTCTCTCTCTCTCTTACTCTCAGTTCCACGTAATTTATCAATGGGATGCTCGAATATTATCGAACAGCTGAGAAGTGTTGATTAGGGAAATTTCACATTAAATTTGTCGGATTATTATACGAAATAACATTTCTTGGAAAACGATTTAACAGACACAATCTTGTGATGTTTGACCCAAATCAGTTGGAAACCACTGCAATGAATTAATTCTAACCTTAATGTCACTGATTCTTCACTTATATACAAGGGAGTGTCCCCGTGGTGTAGTAGCGAAAGAATAACAGTCGCGCTATCGGACTAATACCCTTGGGAAAAGTGGGAACACGCTTATCCCTCAGCTATCAGTTAAATCCGACACATTTAATGTGAAATTTCCCCAGTCAACACTTCTCAGCTGGTAATATTCAAGCATCCCATTGATAAATTACGTGGAACTGAGAGTAAGAGAGAGGGTCGAAGACTGTTGATCTGTGCGTATGCAAACTAATTGTAGCATGTCTCCGGTAACCACATTCAGTGCGAAAGTGATTTACATTTCTGGAAAAAAATTCTGAAAAGAAAATTTCTTTTGTTTATTTCGAAAAATTCCCGTATTTGTGGAAGGATCTCGTGTGTGTACATACATATATATATATATATATATATATATATATATATGTGTGTGTGTGTGTGTGTGTGTGTGTGTGTTTTGTAATGAAATCCAATGGATCATACTGTCTTCTTTTTTCTCATGAAGAGAGAGAGAGAGGGAGAGAGGGGGGGATTTGCAAAAGCCAACATCTAGGGAACCCCAAAACAGGATTTTATTCAAAACTCTTTAAAATCGAGAACAATCAAAATCTATGAAACAATTTATTAATATGAACGAACGTATGGTAAAGGCAGAGCCACAAAGAATATGAGTAAAAACTGATAAAATGATTACTAATCATATATACGTGTACTCGACCCCATATATATATCTACGAAAAATGTTGAAATAAATCCGACGGTATGAAAATTTACAAATATGAAAAAGCAAAAGGTCTTCAAAGGAGGTTTCTTACTATAGTGTGAATTATTTGAATTTTTAAATTAGTGCTGAAAAGCTACAAAATCGCTTAGATTAATTTGTTTTCATCTTTTATGTATTCTTAGAAAGACAGATAAACAAATAGTCGAATTGAACAGACAAATAATATCTTCTGAAGACCTTATTTTTTTAGCTCCATAAAGAGGGATTTATTTCCAATTTTTACCCCAGATATATATATATATATATATATATATATATATATATGTGTGTGTGTGTGTGTGTGTGTGTGTGTGTGTGTGTGTGTGTGCATGTGTGTGTGTGTGTATTGAATTGATTGATTGTGGTGAATCTGACATGATAAAAATGAGTAGAAAGATGGATAAACCAAATAGTTACAAAAGTTAAGTGGTTGTGATATTTCATTCTTTTTTTATTTCAAGAACTTCATCAGACACAACGACTAAACTTTTGTAAGAGTTTGATTTATCCATCTTTCCACTTATTTTTATCATATATATGTACATATCAAAACTCAAGTTATATTGCAAGGGTCAATTGATGTTATTTCCTTTGTATTTTTTCTAGAGCTATCTATCGTTGGATCACTGTGATGGATCTTAATGTTATGAACTTTAAGGAAATTGTGGATGAAGACACACCTCTAGGATTATTAAGGGGGATCAAATTAGGTACTGAAACCTACCACGTACTCTTCATGCGGTTATGCAGGTAAGGTTTAATATTCTACTCCTATTATATGTCTATTCACCGTTGTTTATGAAATACGCAAATTCTTTCAAGAAAGAGGAGAATTTTAAAAAATTAAGCTTAATGTTGAGCATCTATTGAATATATATCAAATTAATTGTGAATTTAGCAACTAATAAATTTTGTGGGAATTAATAAATCAATACAGTTTTAATTAAAATATAAAATACTGAAATACAAAAATAAATGAATAATAAAATACAGAAATAAGTAAAGTTGGTGACCGTAGACCGTGGTGACCAGAAGGCTCTCTTTTCAATAGCTACCACAGCGAGGTGTAGGGGAGAGTGCTACTCCTTTCCCTGCATTGCTTCACTTTACCCTTGATACGTACTTTATATTGCTGAGTGTTAAGCAAAGAGACATCAAGTACCATTTTAAAACTTTTTTGGTATGACGCGATCTGGGATTGAACCCAGGTCTCCTGGAGCATCGGCGAACAGTCTAAATACGGAAATAAAATAGAATATCTTTGCTGAATTTTTAATTTTCGGTTAAAAAACCCTTCCCGGACCTTGCCAACACACTTAATTGACGTGCGTTTTGCAGTCTCTCGAAATAAGCAGTTCCACACTGTACAACTTTTATGATAATAATTCATTTGCTTAATGAAAAGAATAACAGCCGAAAATTGATAAATTATAATTATTAGAGGGTGCATGAAATGGACCCCATATTATTTATTTATAATTAGATTTATAACTAGATTGGAAATTGCTTTATTTTCTAAGTGCCGAAGAGCGAAACATGGATCCGTGGTAGGATCACAGAAAATACACGAAGCTGCAGATACGGACGGCTGAAAAAGAAAGAAAATATAGGGAGAAAATAAATAATCAAAACAAATTCTCGATCTCTATTTGCCCCTGTTCTTCGAACTGAAGAGATGTTGCCTCGAACCCTGCCAGGGAACGATAAAACCAAGTTGCTATATTATATTTCATCATTAGCCCTTTTCGAATTTTGAACCCCTTCTACCTACTGCTTGTTCATTAAACAGTATGAGTATAGTTCTATCTGTTGGTACATGTTTGCGTATTCAGTAGCATATATACTATAAAAAAATAAAAGATTAAATGTTTTTCTATGAACAAATGTTTTTTATAATGTTTTCCTTCTGTTGTGTTCGGTGTTTGTATATAACCAATATACTACTAATAAAATTGGTCCTTGTTGAGAAGGGACTCGACTAAATACCTACTCTAGCACCAGCCATTTGAAAAGAAAGAAAGAAAGAAAGAAAGAATTTATCAATGTCATTCTTGGGGAAACTATTAAAAAGGTCTTTCGTGTAATGTCTTTGACGTGCTGGTAACTTTCCCAAGTTGCACAAAGCTACAAAAACTAACTTTATTATTATTTATCATTATTCGTTTGTTTATTTCAGCTATGCCGGTCTTCGTTGTGTTGAGATCAAAGGTCATTCAAAAAGCGTCGGCTACGAACCTGGGATGAAAATAAATCCCGACAGCTTTCAGAATACATGGAATGCTGTCTATATTGATGGAGATTGGCGACTTGTTCAATGTAACTGGGGTGCAAGGTAAAGCGATTTTCACACACACACACACACACACACACACACAAATGTGTGTAAATACGATAGTTTCCAACATTTAATATACTGTATAGAATGTACCTAAATACATGTATATATTTGTGTATGAGTGTCTATTTGTGTATGAGTGTCTATTTGTTTATGCAAGTACGTGTGTGTGTGTGTGTGTGTGTGAATGTGCGTGAGAGTGGACAAGGCAACAATATGATTGATTGATTTTAGCATATTCATCACTAAATGAGTATATCTTAATAAGTTCTAAGCACCACTTCTGCTCTTTATAGAATATATTAACTTGAATTTTTAATTAATCCCTATATATATATATATATATATGGAGGGTTGAGATATAAGCGTGCCGACACACGAATTTTTGGGGATACAAACCAGAGTTCGAAACCCACAAATACAAAAGTAGGTATGAATTTTATGAAAATAAGGCTGATTTTTAGGGGCCTGGAACGAAATCGGAAAAATTCCTCTTAATTTCAATGGAAAAATTGATTTGAAATACGAGTCTTTTGAGTTAAAAGCTCGATCTTCGAACAAATTAGACTCCTACCTCATGGTATTACTCTCTCTCTCTCTCTCTCTATATATATATATATATATATATATATATGTATAATCACACAAATTACAAAATGGTTTTTACATCAGACGATCAGTTTGAGCAATCAAATAAGTTTGATTTTGTTTGGTTTATTTAACGGCATATCAACCCCATATGTATTACTTAATGCCAAAATTTGATTCATGAGTAAATTTGGATTAGGATCATAACTACATTTTAACCGTCCATTGCAATCATTTGTAGTAGCACTTTTTGTCTATAACAATCTTTTATTTTCTTATAAACAGTCATATAGTATCAAACCTTCATATATTGTACTAATAACTTTCATACTATTCCCATTCAATGACAACACACATTTGATTGCACAAAATTATATCCTTTCGAGTATTCTTATCCAATAGTAATAATTTTCAAACGGATCTATTTTACTCATAGATAAATTAACCAGATAGATAGATTTGCATGTAAACTGAAACGTGTTTTACCTTATGAATAAAACAAGCTAAACGAAGTAATAAATAATTTGAATTCGTACAAACATTTTTGAAGATAGACTCATCTTGCTTTTGTTATATTGCCGGGAGAGCAATTGAGAACAACACTTGCTTATAAAAACTCCTTTATTACGAAACGTTGAAATGTTGCGGGTGAGAGAGAGACAGACAGACAGACTACTACGATTGACCCCATGCTGCAATACGCATATTCAAAGCCTTGCTTCTTGCTTGTTTCGGGAGAACCTGATACAGTGCCGGTTCGTCAACCCAGAGGCCACCGCCGCCCCCCTCCCCCACCTCTGGCTGGCCTGTCAACTCTGCTGACTACCGACTCCGATTGACTGACCACCCCGACTGACCCCGGGGTCGAAAAACTTCCGTCATTATATATTTTCTGAACGCCCCCGCATTTTTTCTTCTGGTGCAATTCACGTGATTCACTTCAGCTGTCCCTTGTTTACCTTAAGACACAGCTGCATCCTGTTTACGAAATCCACACTCACTGGCTGTCAAAGGTCAATATGTAACACTTTTACATTGTCCACCCAGTCAGTATTAGTAAAAAAAAGAGCTGTTCTGATAATTATATTAAACTGCATCTGAAGGCGAGGTTCCTGTTCTGGAAAGTGTTGAGTACCCGTTTATTGTTATTATTCCCAGGTCCTCTCTGACCCGGAGTGTTAGTATCTGTTAGGGTCCTATCTCTGTCTCAAATAGATCTTTTTTTAGAATTATTCGTATTCGAGAGAAATAATTGGTGCCATATAATCAAATTATTTGTATTAAGAATAGTTACTTGAAGCTAGAATTGTTTACTAATGATTATTATTATTAGTTACTTGATACCATATATATAAATTATTTGTATTAAGGATAATTACTTGAAGCTACAATTGTTTATTAATTATTTTACTTACTTGAAGCCATATAATTGGGCAAACGATTTATTATTATTTAACAGAAATAAATACTTGAAACTATATAATTATAATTATAGAGGTGCTCGTGGTGTAATGGTAATCGCCGTAGGAAATGGACACGGTGACACGAGTTCGAATCCTGGACGAGGCTGATTGCATTTGACATAGCAATAATACCCTTGGGAAAGGTATTAATCTAATTATTCTCCCTCCAGCTATGAGTAAATAGTAGGGCAGACTGGGTTCTTTAACCTTGATTGGGAAAGCAGTCTTAGAAAAGGAAAACTTTGAATTCAAACCTGTTAAACTCCGCTTAAAAAGTGACTTTCCGTCACATCCTGCTTGTGCGGAGGGGTTGGTAAATACACACTTAAAACTATATAATCAAAATTATTAGATGGGAATACTTGAAATTATATAATCGTGTGCTAATTATTTAGATAATATAGGAATACTTGATACCATATAACTGTGTGCAAATTGTTTATATTAGATACGAATAGTTCATATATAACTTGAAAACAGAAAAACATTTATAATGAAAGCAGTTCCCCTATCTCTCGCCATACAATAAACCGAGAAGCTGTTAAAATCAATAAGAAAAAGTGTATTATTCCCATTGTTATTATCGCACTATAATTATCTCTAATGTTTTTATTTTATTTTCTAGACATTTGGTATTAAATAAAGATAAATCCCACGAAAGATCCAACAAAAGGGATCAGATCCGATACCAATACGATGAACATTACTTTCTGACTGATCCAGATGAATTCATTCAAGAATTCTGGCCACACAATCCAGAATGGCAATTACTCGAAAACTCCATCACTCTAGAGGAATTCGAGGCTATGCCTTTCGTTCGTTCCGTGTTCTTCCATTACCAAATGAGTTTTGAAGGTGTTTTCAAATCAGTGCTGGAAACAAACAATAAGGGTGGGGTCGATGTTAAGATTCGAGTACCCGAGGAACTAGAAAACTCGCTCTTGTTCTTTTATCAGCTTCGATCATCCGACAGAGAGAAACGACATGACACCACATACAACGGCGCAAGTCTTGAACGCTTTGTATTTCAGACAATGTTTGACAATGTAGCTATCTTCAACATTCATGTTCCGACCACAGGAAATTACTACTTTGAAATCTTCGCCAACAAAATCGATGAAATGACCAAATTGACCAACGAGGCTAGCACACCGTTCCGGCTCAAGTGTGCGAGTAAGTTCAAAATTGTCTGCAAACACAGGTCCAGCAAAATGCATCCGCTTCCCAATTGCGCGTCAGGAGAGTGGGGACCCAAGAAAGCTTTGCGGCATTTTGGTGTCCATCAGATATATCCTGACAACCTGGATAGCCATACGTCTGAGAATCTAAAGGGTGGCCTACTGGACGTGTACGATCGGACTGAGTTACATTTTACCGTGTCACGACCGTTGATATTTGTTGCTAAGCTTCGAATGAATCATGTAGAAGATAACGTCCTGGAACCCTACCTGTCGATCAACAGTGATTTTAATAAACTCACAATCTTCGTCACTCTACCCCAGGCTGGTCAATACGGTATTGATATCTACTCTCGGACTCAAGATAGCCCCGAAACTGCCCCCCTTTCACACGTCTGTAAATATTTGATAAACTGCTCTGGTGTCAAGATACCGCGTACTCTGCCTTATATACCGACCGTTTCACAAAACAAGAAAGAAAACATGTGGGGGCCAACACAGCACTTTTATGACTTTAAACTACAGACTGTTTCACACCATGAACCAAAGATCAGCACACGAGGCATAAACAAGATGGCGATCAAGATGACAGGACCGGAGTACCTCGATTTTTCCTGCCATATGATAAGAGAACCGAAGATTGAATGTCAGAATTGTGTGTCCATAGGTCGTGATTCCGAACCTGGGAGTGTAGTATTTGTCGTTCAAATGCCGAATTACGGTACCTACATGTTATGCATCTACGCAAAAGACGAGAACAGCAAAGATAATACTTATTTCAACGTATACAATTATATGGTGAAGTATGTGTCCAAAGATACGGTAGCCACAGGAGGTTTTTCCACATCGCTTCCCACTTTAAACAAGCTCGACAAATCACACCTGAAGAAAATGTTTGTGAGAAAAAGTGAAAAATAATAAGAGAAACAATATTGTTTTTTTACACAACAGATTCGATTTACCTCCGAGGGATTAATACTCATTATTTAATAACTGATCATGAAGCAAATTGAATATTAAATGCAGAATGATTCGTAAAATTATGATACATTTTATCATAAAAATATTTTCAAGTAATTAGAGATAAAAATGATATTTTGGGAAAGGATGTTTCTTAACCTATAAGTCTATATGTAAGAAAGAAAGAAAGAAAGAAAGAAAGAAAGAATAAGAAATGGAAAAAAGAAATAAAAAAGACAGACAAGATTAAAAGAAAGATGACTGAAAGGTGATAGAAAGGGAAAACAGAAAGAAAGAAAGAAAGAAAGAAAGAAAGAAAGAAAGAGGAGGTATGTTGTTATTAGAATCCTATTTAAAGACAAAAAGAAATTCGGAAAGATTTATGTGAGGTTGGTTAAAAAGAAAAAGCCTAACGCAAACGAGACAAAGAAACATAAATATATTTTAAAGTTTCATAGGAAAAACACAACAAAAGACTGAAAAAATATTTTCAAGTTGAATTTATTTCCTTTTTTTACCTTCAAACACACACACACACACACACACACACACACACACACACATATATATATATATATATAAAGCACCAGTGTTCGAATTGCAAGCAAATATCCCAGTCTACACATTTTACAAAAAAAGCAAATATATATAAAAATAAAAAAATCAATGGAAATCATATTTACAAATTTTTCTATTTGTATCATTCGCTGAACTGGGAAAAGTTTCTTTTAAGAGAAATGAAAAAAAAAAAAGATTGACGTCAATACAAAGACAAGGATCATATTAATTTCTGTTTTTATATTAATATATGCGCGGATTTTTTCTTTTTTCTGAAATATTTTATAATTATGTACATGAAAACCAGAAACATATGTAATACATTCAACCAATCAAACTTTTTGTGTAAAATCCTAAGTTAAAATGCAATTTTTTGTATAAACTCTTATTTGAGGTAAAATATTTATACTAGGGTGAGTCAAAAGTTTTGCAATAATTTGGTAGTACGTGAGGCATAATTCAGCGCCTCCAGATGCTTTTGATTATGTCGTGAAGGTGACGGACCACTCTGGATTGTGAGATGCTAAGCTCACCTGATACTCTCTGAGTGCTACTTGCCGGAGTTGAATCTATGGCTTGGAGAACAGACTGGGATTCAATGGTTTTAGGTCTATCTAATCTGGCCAGATCATCGATATTCTTGCAACCCGAGCGTAATTTCTTGGATTAACGGCACCTTCTCCTATCGCACTATAAATGTTTTTGGTTGTTCTTGTGGTGCTATGGTGCAATTCGAACTCGTAAAGCATAAATTCCCGAATTAGATTCCGTTATACATTCAAATGCTTTCAAATCATCAACGGAGTGAAGCAATTCACAACATGTCAGCTTGGTTTCTTTTGTTTAATGGCATATCAACTCTTTTTCGGTTATTTAATGCCAAGGCCATTCTCCTAGAAGAACAGTAGTGGTGCTATTTTACCCATAGCTGGGAGGATCAGAGGGTTCATACCTTTCCCAAGGGTATATGCCCGAAAGTGAACGTAATAGCGCGACTGGAGTACGAACTCGCGTACTACGATTCCGCAGTCAATCGCTTTAACCATTACACCACAAGGACACCCCCACAACATGTCAGAGCATCAATTACCACGATACTACCAATCACACCGAGTACTTTCTATGGCTAGATCTACTTCAGTCACGTCACAAACTGGCAGGTACCGAAATATTGCAAAATTTATGACTCATGCAAGTATTTTTTCATGATTTGCAGTAGAGTAAATGCAACAATATCAGTCATTTTTTAAAATAAGTCTTAAAATCATGGCTTCATGTTTTAGAGCCAAATCTTCTTTATTGGGGTGGGAGGGGAGTGGAGGGTTCTTCCCCAGATTTCATGAATAATTTTCTCGGCTTAAATCCTTTGTTTTTAATGGTTGAAACTATTAAAGAACAATTCTTATTTAACTGAAAAGTGTTTCTTCTTTTTCCATTTTTTATTGTATAAATAAAAAAAAAACTCATTGTATGTATTTACTCAACCACACCACTAGCCCAGGCGCCTCTGGTGGTGTAATGGTTAGCAAGCTCGACTAGCAAACCTACACGAGTGAGTTCGAGTCTCATTCATATGGCCTTGTGCCACATCTAAGCAAAAAGCTTAGTAAATTTCCACACCACTAGCCCAGTCGGTTGGGAGCGTGTAGAATACACCGACGGCATCTCTGCAGAGGAGTAAGACTCACCCCAACGAGTCTCCAATGACCTAGTCGGCTGGGGCTGTAGAATACAACGACTGCTTCTCTACAGAGGGGTAAGTCTCCCCGCCCCCGACGAGTGTCCTAGATATGATACTAAACAATTTTATGGTGAGGTTCCAGTAATACTGGAGCTTTGGGGAATGCTGAATAACCCTTCATTGCCATCGCTCCCAGGTGAACTCTGGCACGGAGTGGTAGCACCTGATAGGGTCCTATCTATGGGTCAAATAGAACTAAACTGTGTACTTATGCTAAACTGAATTACTTGAAATAGAACTGTTTTTGACATTGAAACTATACTTACGCTAAATTGAATTGTTTGAAACAGAAATGTTTTGACATTTAACTGTGTATGGACAAAAACTATACATAAACTAAACAGAATTTTAAAAAAATTAGAACTGTTTGACTAAACTGAATAGCTTAAAATAGAAATGTTTTTGAATTAAAGTGTGTCCTTACATTTAAATTGCGTATTTACGCTAAACTGAATTGTTTGAAATAGAACTGATTATTTATAACAATGGATTTAGCATTAAATAGCCAACAAAAGTTGATATGTCATAAAACCCAAACAACCAACCAACCTTCAACCAAACCACAGTGAGAGACTAGAGCCTGACATTGGCTATTTTTGAAGATTATTAGTTTAACAGGACCTGTGTATATTCTTAATTCTGGACTTTTGGGCAAACACACGTTTGGAAAATTTTGTTTCTATTATTCATTTTTAAGTTACAGAATTTTAAAGTTAACAGTTTTATAAAAAAAAAATAATGGTAAAATTTGTGCATACAAATTTATCATCTTTAAAATGACTTCCTTGCTCAGGTTTATGCTAATTTAAGACAACGGTTTCTGGAAGTTGTTCTGACTTTTTATCAAATAGATTTAGTAATATATTTTTATAACTATTTCAGTAAATTTTTACTTTTTATTACCCGATTTTAAAGTACAACTCTCTGGAATGGCTATTTTTTCTAAAAAAAAAATAAAAAAATAAAATAAAAAATGAAATATATTCTGTATATCGGGAAATATAAAAATACTGAGACCGACCCATTGGCATCGTTGGTAGAATGTTCACCAATGGTCGGGGAGACCGGGGTTCAATCCCAAAATTGCTTAACACTCAGCATTATAAGGTTTAGATTAAGGGTATATATAGCAATACAGGGAAAGGAGTAACTCCCTCCCCTACACCTCTTTGTAGTTGCGTTTAAAAAGGAGCTCTCGGGTCGCTCTCGACTACAGTTGGTCAACTTACTTACTTGACTTATATATCTATGTATTCTAAAACAAAGATCTTCGTGCTATCTCTTTAAAGTAATTTTATTTTGTTTTGTGTCGACTATTTGGAAAACATCAGCAAGTGAAATTTTCTCTAAATGGCTAATGTTTTGTTGTCAAAGTTGATTTCCAGTATAAATATCAGGTACATGACATCGTTCGAAGCAAAAATCTAAGTTAAACTGCGTGTATTAATTTCATTTAGTTTAATACTCTCTGTTCTAGTAATCTTCCTTCTATGTCTGGTTTTAAATGAGTTCTATTAAAAATTTTCGAAAACTTTGATGTGTTTATCAAACATCTAATAAATAAGTTTACTATATATTTTGACATATTCGCAATTTTCAATTCAAATTTCTCCGAAACGTCCAATTTAACCCACTAGTAAGATGTGGGACTAGGTCAGTTTTTAAAAGGAGTCCAACTGGTTTGAATTCAGAGTTTTCTTTCCCTTAGACTTGTCGTCGTCTTAAGACTAAAAAACTAAGTCTACCCTACTATCTTACCCATATCTGGGAAGAGAAGAGACGGATTCATACCTTTTCCAAAGGCATTAGCGTGAAATGAGACGCCAACAACCTCGTCTAGGACTTGACCTCGGCTCAGCGAGTAAGATTATCGTTACACCAAAAACACCCCGCCGTTATTGTTATGATCTCGACAATCGTAACACTACCTAACCGACAAGGCACCATGTCGAAAATTTGGACACAAATACGACTCTGTTGTTTCTTGGTACGAACATTCATTGCTCCAACTGTTTTTACATTTGTTGCCGAAACGAGAGAGATGCGCAAAAATGTATAACCTTAATCTACTAGATGGGCAGAAATGTGGCAGGCGAAACGGGCAACTACAGACGTAGACATTTCTTCTTCCCACACCCCAAAAGAACCGTCTGTCTCGACTTCGACTCTTACTTCTCCAACTCCATTTCTGACTCCAAGTCCAACAGCAACTTCAACTCGAACTGACTCTGCGTCTTCGAAATCTTATACATGTTATTCTAATCATTCTCTTGACTAATATCTTAATCACACGTAATCGTCAAAACTTTCTAGTGTCACGTCCTTCTAAAAAATCAGCTAATATGTATCTAAAAGTTTATTTTGATATATAACTAACAGCTGATTTCAAAACCAACTCATCAACTCTTTATTTTGACAACTGCCACACGAATGCCAAATCAGGTCAATGCAAGTCCTGACCTTTAGAAAATCAAAAACTAGCAACTATGAAGTCAAAGTTTTTAACTAGCACATAATTTATTACTAAAATAAAATAATTAATAAAAATAATTAATTAAAATCCCAAAGTATATTACCCGACTAAAAATTCACTTGGAAGAGGAATCGAAACAATAGAGCCTATTAGCAGTCCCGTCTTAAAGCATAAATTCACTGACTTTTTGTCAGTGGTGCTACGATTCTGTGAGACCCATGTTGTCATGTTGTTTATGAAATATCTCTTCGCCAAGGGGTAATTATTAAACATTCCACTGGGTAAGGCCTGAAATTCAAATCCGTTTTCTTGAGTTTTATTATATCTTCCTCTCCTTACATCTGACACAAATATAATATTGTTGTGGTGAATTGATCTGAGCAACCTTCGACAGAAGCAAGCATTCATGAACTACTTACTCACATCTGTCTTGTTGATTGATTGATTGATTGAGTGAGTGATTTACGGCATGACCACTCGTCTTGGGTTATTTTATGCCTAAAGGTTTGTGACTCACATTCATTTTACACTCGTATTTATATTCTATGTGTAGTTGTTTCTTTAGAGTTTTATTCCTTTTGCAAAGCTTTTTTGTTGTTTGTTGTTATTTTCAGCACACGGTACGAACGAATAATTTTAAACAGATCTATTTTACCTTTTGATGGTACTAACATAACAGGTTCTATCACTCCGGTTTTGATTTGACCTGGGGGTAATGCCAGGGCTACAGATGTAGTTTAGTGTGATACCCTGGACAACCCCTTAGAGGATCCTACCTTTCTGTAGAGGATACAGTCAGCATAGTTTAAGCACAGCAGACTGGATATACGCCCATCTAGCTCGCCATATTCTTTTCATAACTCAACAAAATTTTTCCTGTTGTTTTTACAAATATTGAATTAATATACATGTCATCCTACATGGGGTGACCCACACTATTCTTTATAAATAAATCTAAGCTTATTTTACAATACGATCGATTCCCTAGACACACACCTCACCCGCTAAAACTACATTTTTGTAAACTACATTTTAAAAAAATTCTTTCCTCTCAATTGTTAGCAAATGTATTAAAAACAGTACTTTAAAATAATTTTGTTAGCCTCTGGTGTCTTTTCAAATCAATACAACTTTTTTATTAGATTAAAACATTTTGAGCTTTTTTTTTTTAATCCTATGATCTTGTTATTGCATGTACCGCACCTTATGATCCGACCAATTTCACTCTACCGATGATGGTTTAAACTACCATAAATTTGTTGTGCTTCTCAATGATTGTTATATATTGTTGATAGGGTTTTCTTGCTTAAACCTAGTTTTACCTGTCTTTCTTTTAATAAAAACATTGTTGATTTTGAATGTACCAATAAATCTATAGATTTGATTTTATTGACCATTTATTTATCTATTTTTTAAAAATAATAACAGGACCTAAAGTATTGACTTGCACAGGTCTTACTATGCTGTTAAGATGGTCCTGTTTATAAGTGGGAGCTCTAGAATGGTGGCCTTGTATCAGACGAAAGTAAATTTAGTATCTATTAGGGAGCATTTAACAACACTTTTTTCCTCTGGAATATTCTGCTTTCAAATAGTTGTGGCACTTTTCCAAATATCGTCAAAAAATCGTGACTATTTTTATTAGAATATTTTTCTAAGAATTTGAGAAAATTTAGGAAACAGTGACAAAATCGTTTTTTTTTTTTTTCGTTTTTTTTTTCAATTCTGTGCCAGCGCTGAAAAGCTAGCTGAAAATTCAAAATTAAATTATTGACTAAATCAAAACTAAAATATCTTATTCATTTATTGATTAATTGATTTTAATGGCATGATAACTCGTCTTCAGTTATCTTATGCCTAAAGGTTAGAGAATCATGTTCATTGTATGTTTATTTTTGTTTAGCTGTTTCATAAGAGCTTTTTGGTTTGTTTGTTTGTTTGTTTGTTTGTTTGTTTGTTTTGTTTTGTTCTCTTTGCATCGAATTTTTACACAGGTCAATTTGATCCTTTAATAAAACCCTAACAGTTAATACCATTCCAGATACAGGTGGACCTGGGAGTAATGGCAATGAAGGGCTATTCTACACCCTCCAGATCTCTAGAATTGGAGCCACACCATTTTACAGTGACATCCAAAACATCCCTTTTTGTATGAGGTCTTAAAAAATTTGCTTTTATCAAATTCTATTGTTGATATACAAATTCTAAAGTTGATATACATTCAGTCAAATGATCATCAGCCCCGTCGGCTGAGGCTGCTGAATACACCAACTACTTCTTTGAAGACAGGTAAGACTCCCCCAACGAGTTTCCAGGATATGACACTAAACAGTCTGATGGTGAGGCTCCAGTAATGCTTTGGGGAATGCAGAATAATACCTTCATTGCACTCGCTCCCTAATCCACTCTGGCCCGGAATGGTCGCACCTGATAGGGTCCTATTTATCAGGCAAATAGAACTGTTTGAAATTCAGACTAAGCGCAAACAAATGACTTATGCTAAATTGAATTGTTTGAAATAGAACTATTTTATCATTCAACTGTGTGTAAAGAAATGACTGATGTCATTGAATGACTATTGAATTGTTAGCGATGCATAGCAATACTTTTAACCATTTTACTTTGTTGACTTATGTTTACAAATCACATATCTAATATATATATATATATATATGTGAATAAACAAGATTTGACATTAAATAACCTACAATGGTTGATATGCCATAAAATAAAACTAAACCAAAAGCTCAAGTTACATGTTCCATAAATAAAAGAGAAAAATTCAGAAATAGAAATAAAAGAGCAAGAACTGATAGTTAAATAATTTCTAAAAATATGTACATGATTTTGAAACTTCGAGGAAAAATTAAAAACCTTAATTGAATTGATATAATAATTACTAAAGAAAAACTACATGACTAAGATTTTATTTTTGCATGTAGTAAAAATGGTACAACGTAACAAGATATTTGTTGGCACAGTTAAAATTCTCACATAGAGAGAATAAAGTAATTTTAAATGCAGTTTTTAACTTAATGATAATCATGTAGAGTCAATGTACGAGGTCACAAGTATCTTATTATCCAGTACGCACTAATTGGCTGCCTTCAGTGGATATTAACCTCAATATCAAAAGATATTATATTAAATATAATATCTTTTGATATTGAGGTTAATATCCAATAAAAGCAGCCAATTAGTGCGTACTGGATAATAAGATGTTTGTTTGACAAAGGTGTTTTCTTCCAACTAAGTTATATTCTGACATTTATTACAAATAACATCTTTCTTTAGAAGGGAGATATCATTTGTACATGGACAATTGTCTATTATATGACATAGGTGATTATAGAATGGTTTTTATTTGATAGTTTTCATTATAGTATAATGATATTTTGAATTTAGAAGAAATAATGATATCGTGGATTTTAAAGGAAATGATATGGATTTTAGATTAAATATATATTGTGAATTTTATCAGAAACAATGAACCGGGACATTGGCCCAGCGGTTAGAGTGTTCGCCAATGGCCCGGGAGACCTGGGTTCAATCCCAGGTCGAGTCATACCAAAGACTTTAAAAATGGTACTTGATACCACCTTGCTTAACACTCAGCATTATAAGGTACGGTTCAAGGGTAAAGTGGAGCAATCCTGGGAATGGAGTAGCGCCCTCCCCTACACCTTGGTGTAGTAGCTATCGAAAAGGGAGCCTTCGGGTCACCCTCGACTATGGTCGCTAACTTTACTTACTTATATGATATTGTGAATTTTATCAGAAACAATGATATCATGGATTTTAGATGAAGTATATGATATTGTGAATTTTATCAGAAACAATGATATCATGGATTTTAGATGAAGTATATGATATTGTGAATTTTATTAGAAACAATGATATCATGGATTTTAGATGAAGTATATGATATTGTGAATTTTATTAGAAACAATGATATCATGGATTTTAGATGAAGTATATGATATTGTAAATTTTAGAAGAAATAATGATATGGATTTTAGATGAAGAATATGATATAGTAAATTGTAGATGAAATAACCCTATCATGGATTTTATATAAAATAATGATAATGTAGATTTTTGATGATTTAGTGATATGGACTTTAGAAGAAATAAACAAAATTGAATCTAAAGGGATCATTATTTTGATTTAAAACATGCATTTATTTTCTTGAAGATAAAATAAGAAAACATGTTGATCTGTTTCAGAGATAAAAGCGGATTGCAATATTATGGCAATGTAAGTATGTCACGTTTTTATTTCTCCCAAACACAAAAAGAAAGAAAGAAAGAAAGAAAGAAAGAAAGAAAGAAAGTGACGCATACAACAAAAATACACACACACAAATACAGGCGAGCACAGAGGCACACACACACACACACACATACATACAATGATACTAATGCAAATCTTGCCCTCTGACACATATGTGTAGCTCATGCAAACAAACAAGAATGCATGATCAAGTTTGCATTCTGATATTCTGATTTTTTTTATTTGCTTTCTCTTTTTAAATATTTTACTATTATGGTGCCTAAAATTATCTTTAGATGTGTTCATAAAATAAGTATGGGAGAATAAAGATTTATCCTGTAACATGGCTTGGTCATTGGGGCCATACACTTGTCGAGTTTCTTGGAGAGTAGTAGCCCATCCCTCTCCATGTCAATAACTGGTTTGAATTCAGTTTTCCTTCTAGAACGTTTAGATACTTACTTGCTCCCAAAGTTCCCGGCTTCGACTGGTCTGCCTAGCATACGTGCCGCGAGGAGTGTCAATGACAAACATAGATTCACATTTATATTTGTCATTGATATGTTTGTCATAGATCCACTAGACCTGAAGGTCTAGTGGATATATGACCAGTAAGGTCACCTGGCATACGTGCCGGGAGACGTAGCAAAGGCTAGCGTAGTTCACGTTGCAACTAATGATCCTATGACCAGCAGAGTCCAGCGGGGCACGAGTTTCGACTCGCGCCCGACCTCCCACTCCCCTAAATCCCCACTATAAAAATACCTTGTGTCAAATCCAGCCAGGTGGGAGGCACGGATAAATATCTTTCTCCAAGAACGGGTGCCATACTAAGGTTAAAGCCCCGTTCACCTTGCTATTTACCGATAGCTGGAAGGAGTATAGTTATACATACGCTCCTAGGGGTGGTAGTGAAATTAGAAATGCAAACAGCCTCGTTCAGGATTTGAACTCAAGTAGCTGAGTCCACTTTCTACAACGATAACCATTACGCCACTAGTTCCTCTTAATATGGGAGTAAAGATCTGTAAAAATAAAAATTACTTTTGATACACTTAAATAAAAAAAAGAAAAAACTCAAAAATTCCACTAGGGGTAACTCCTACTTCAAAGTCTCATTGTGATGCAGCAAGGGCAATGACTCTTCGGTACCTATAGTAGCCAGGTTTACGCCTTGGCAGATCCAACTAAGCAACAAAGATATCGAACCACCAACCCGACGAAAAAAAAAATCAGGAAAGTATCAAGACCTTGCTAGAGAGCGATAAAGAAAATTCTGGAATATGAAAATAACTGTGATACCAATAATAGTCGGAAACCATGGTACAACCTCAAAGAACCTAGAAAAGAGACTGGGAGAACTGGAGAGTCATGAAAAGATCGAGACTATTCAGAACACAGCACTGTTGATATCGGCTAGAATATAGAGAAGAGTTCTGGAAAGATGAAAATACTTGCTGTCACTTGAAAAGCAGTGAAGGAGACCAGTCAATACTTGGTGACAGAATTCAAATCTGAAGTCAGAGTTTATGAAATAAGCTTTTTATGGAGGTGCCCGTGGTGTAATTGTTATCGTCGTAGGAAATGAACACGGTGACACGAGTTCAAATCCTGGACGAGACTGGTTGCATTTCACATAGCACTAATACCCTTGGGAAAGGTATGAATCCAATTATTCTCCCCCCAGCTATGGGTAAATAGTAGGACAGACTAGGTTCTTCAGCCTTGGTTAGGCAACTAGTCTAGGAGAAGGAAAACTCTGAATTCAAACCGTTTAAACTCCGCTTAAAAATTGACCGTGTGTCATATCCTGCGCGAGCGGAGGGGTTGGTAAATAGGATGAAATAAGCTTTGAAGTAAATTTCTGTAAAAAATAAAAAATACTTTTCATTGGTCTGGATATTTTTCTATATTTATTCTTCTTCTCCATATTAGCTAAAATCGCTTGACGATTTCATCTTTCCATCGTCGTTGAGGTTTTCCGATATGCCGATTCCGGTCTCTCGGATATCATTTGACAAATGCAGGGGTCTACCTATTGTCTGTGGACGTCGCTACGTGTCGGACCCAACAGAACATCTGTTTTTGGTACTCCGTGATCATATTCTTCACCTGACTCCGCTCCTGAATTATCTCAGATGTTCTCATGCAACGATCTTCCCAACATGGATCTTCCCAACATGGATCTTCCCAACATGGATCTTTCCATAACGCTCGGTGTCCTAACCGGTCACTGTTCTCCCTTCTTCGTGGTAGCCCAAATTTCAAAAGTTGATGACATCGTTGGCAAAACGGCCCAATTGAAGAGATTTCCATCTTTATCTTGAGTATATTTTTTATCGTAGTAAATCCCTTTCATCCCGGTTTTATTCTCGATGAGATTTCCGTATCCATGTCTTGGTTCACATTTTCAATCCGTCGAAAGTAGACAAAATCTTTCACCTCTTCGGTTTCATCACTCCCTATCTCTCTATACCGTGGTGTAATGGTTATCGTCGTAGGAAATGAACACGGCGACACGAGTTCAAATCCTGCACGAGACTGATTTCATTTCACATAGCACTAATACCCTTGGGAAAGGTATGAATCCAATTATTCTCCCTCCAGCTATGGGTAAATAGTAGGACAGACTAGGTTCTTCAGCCTTGGTGAGGCAACTAGTCTAGGAGAAGGAAAACTCTGAATTCAAACCTGTTGAACTCCGCTTAAAAATTGACCATGTGTCATATCCTACCCGAGCGGAGGGGTTAGGTAAATAGGATCTCTCTATACCGTAATGTATGTAATATTAATAATATTAACAATATAGTAAAGTCATAAAGTTTTGGGATATGCACATGAAATAAGCATTGCAGTAAAGGCCCACAAAAATGAAAAAAAAAAATGAATAGAAGACCCAGGCAACCACTAAAGCGATGAAGCGCCCTAAGAAAGGTTACAAAACTACCTCTGCTAACAGTAGAAAGACATGTAAAATAATAGACGAAATTAAGGTCGTGTGTGGGCAAATTAGTTCAAGGAACTCTTTCATATTTAATCCTGACAGACTCTATGTAGCAAGAAAAGGAGTTCAATTAAACTAAAAAAATCCCTGAATAATGCGCGACCTGATCAAACTAAATAATAAAATAATTAATATAATTAATTAAAATAAAATAATCAATATAAATAATTACTACCTTAATTATTTTAACCAGCAGAGAGACGTCTGAAATGGCTAAAACAATTTTAAAATGCCCGCTTTATATTGCGTCGATGCAGCAATTCAAGGAATCGATAAAAACATAAAAAAACGAAGAAAAATGAATCATAAGATGTTATAGAAAAAGAACGATAGAAATCTGGACAGAATTCGGTAGATTTAAGGCAACACACCAAAGATTCGCTGGCCAGGTTAGGACAATAACAAAAAATGGTTGGTTTTCTGACCTTGAAATACTAGAAATCCACTAACAAATATATTGGCAAACACATAAACAAACCCCTACCACAGTAACCGAGACAATGAATACAGGAAAGCCAGAGATTCCTAACCAAACACTACATGACAGAGATTTGTGCACCACAAACACACAAATGCAAACACTGACCCAAGAAGAAAAATAAAATAGATACCATTAGAAGAATTACGTCTGAAAAGAAAACCACATTGCCTTTTCTCAGGAACCAAGTCCGAAAACGAGAAAGTGAACGACTTATCGACAAATATCCCGACAAACGACACCCCTGAGTTAAACGATTTAATATACGCAGGAACAAAATTAGTCTGTGAAAAAATCGGAGTCCCCTTGAAGACTACGGACAGAAACTCAAAACTCGGGTGCGAACACAGACTTGAATCGCAGATAAAAAGACAACGACAGCAAGCAAGAACATTAAGATACGGAACATTAAGCAAGAACATTAAGCAAGAACATTAAGAAACGGAACAGGAAGAAAGTTTCGGACGAAATTGTAAAAGCACGGCAACCAGAACTTAAAAAAACAGCTGGAGGAGACCAACAAAAAATACTCGCGAAAGAAGACACCGAAACTAGACCAAACAATATAGACAAAACAGAGTGTTCCAAAACAACAAAAATATTTTACCAACAATTAGGGGGAGAATGAGCGAAGTCATATCAATAACCGTGTGCGAGAGAGGCAAGAATATTTTGGAGCAAAATATGGAAACGGAAAGATCATAACAAAAAAACCAAATGGATAAACAACATGGAAACAATGCTCGAAGAAGGCCCTCTTGTGAATATACACCCTGACCGGCTCAAGGTTACACTTAAAAAGATAAGCAAACTGGAAAACCCCAGGTCTTGATGGCATACACGGATTTTGGTTTAAAAAATTCACCTCCATATACGACAGACTTGCTACTGAAATGAATAAATGCATACAGAAGACTGAGATACCCGAATGGATGATCAAAGGGAAGAGCACTCTAATACAAAAAGACCTCTTCAAAGGAACTGCCCCAACCAAATATAGACCCATAACGTGCCTACCGATGATGTGGAAAATGCTAACAGCACAAATTAGAGAGAAGATCTACTACTCATTGATAAGCCGTGGAATCTTCCCGACGAACAGATAGGATGCCGTAAGGAAACCAGATACACAGAGGAACTACTATATATAGATCAACACATCCTCAACGAAAGTAAAACGAGACAGAAAAATCTAGCTATGGCCTGGATCGATTACAAAAGAGCTTACCATATAGTCCCACAAAGCTGGATACTAACTACACTGTCTCAAAATGAATAAAATACCCGACCAAATCGTACAGTATATCGAGAAGACTATGCAAACCTGGAGAGTGAAATTGACAGCAGGAGGACAAAGCTTAGCAGAGGTAAGGATCTAAAGAGGTATATTCCAGTGAGATGCACTATAAACACTACTATTTGTGATAGTCATGATGCCACTCAATTGCCCGAGACAAAACTCTATAGCAAGAAACTTGTCAAATAAATATAAACCTGGACTGTCCTCTTCGTAAGATACTCGGGATGATTGTTGAAGTTGACCAGAGAAGAATTTAAACAAATGGACCAGAGAACAAGAAAGCTAATAACCATGCACAAGGTATTGCATCCCAGAGATGATGTCGAGAGACGAGATATGTCAAGAAGAGACGGAGGAAGAGGACTTGTTACATTGAAAACAGCGTGGACACATCAATACAACGACTCGAAAGCTACATAGAAAAGCGGGGAGGAAGACTGATTACAGCCACAAGAAACAATACTAACGACATGAGGTCCAGCGGAACGACAATAACCAGAAAACAAAAGTGGGAAA
The DNA here is from genome assembly GCA_963585895.1 of Sepioteuthis lessoniana. Lineage (NCBI taxonomy): Eukaryota > Metazoa > Mollusca > Cephalopoda > Myopsida > Loliginidae > Sepioteuthis > Sepioteuthis lessoniana. Next base: position 63,911,201 of record OY757917.1, read on the forward strand.
AAACAACTCTATGGACATTTTAAGCGACTAACTAGCAACATCTCATACAAGAAAACGTGGATGTGACTAAGAAAAGGAATCCTTAAGAGAGAAACTGAATCTCTTCTAATAGCAGCACAAAACAACGCCACAAGGACTAACCATATCAAATCAAGAATAGACAAAACAAAACAGCAGACATAGGTCATGTGGTGAAAGAAACGAAACCATCAATCACATAATAAGCGAGTGCAGCAAATTAGCGCAGAAAGAATATAAGACTAGGCATGACTGGGTGGGCAAGGTGATCCACTGGGAATTATGCAAAAAGTTGAAGTTTGACCATATGAACAAATGATATGTGCACAACCCAGAATCTGTTCTAGAGAATGAGACACACAAACTCCTTTGGGATTTTGAGATACAAACGTATCGCCAAATCTCGGCCAGACAACCAGATCTTATTAGAATAATCAACAAAAATAAGAGAACTGGCAGAATTGTGAACTCTGCTGTCCTGGCAGACCTCCTACTGAAATTGAAAGAATGTGAAGAGAGGAATAAATACCTCGACCTTGCTTGGGAGTCGAAAAAGCCATGGAACATCACCAGAGTATTAGTACAAGGACTGGAGGATTTGAAAATAAAATGACGAGTGGAGACCATCCAAACTACTGCACTATTAAGATCGGCCAGAATACTGAGAAAAGTCCTGGAGGTTTGAGGAGACTTGTTGTCACTCAAACTCCAGTGAGAAACCTTCAGCTAACACTGGTGTGAAAACTCTCAAAAGAGAACAAATAATAGAATAATAAAGTAAAAATAAAATTAAAAAAAGAATCAAATAATAATAATAATGATAATAATAAAGTAAAAATAAGATCAAGTAAAATCAATATCAACATAAATAAACTGAGAACAAACAATAAAACAAGGAAAACAAAGAAAAATGGGGGGAGAATACAATTGTAAGGAGACTTCAAATGACAAACTAAGGAAATTACACACGAGATGAAACGAGGAAACTTCAAGAGAGAAAGTGAAACTCTTTTAATTGCCGTGCAAAATAATGCCATAAGAACCAATTATGCCAAAGCAAAAAAAGATAATACGCAGCAGAATAGCAACTGTCACTTATGTGTTGACAGAAATGAAACGGTTGCTCGTATGATAGCCAAATGCAGCAAGGGGGTGTCTTCGTGGTGTAATGGTTAAAGCGCTTGACTGCGGAATCGTAGTAAGCGAGTTCGAACTCCAGTTGCCCTATTACGTTCACTTTTGGGCAAATACCCTTGGGAAAGGTATGCATCCCCTCATCCTCCCAGTTAAAGGTTAAATAGTATCACTGCTGTTCTTCTAGAAGAATGGCTCTGGCATTAAATAATCTGCAAAAGTTGATATGCCATTAAACAAAGAAACCAAACCAAAACCAAATGCAGCAAACTGGCTCAAAAAAGAATACAAGATTAGGCACAACTGGGTGGGAAAGGTCATCCGCTGGGAATTGTAAGATTAAAACTTCATCACACTAATAGATGATAGATGAATAAACCAGAATCTGTCCTAGAAGACTTGGGACTTTGCGATAGTAACGGAATACCCAATCCCGAACAGAAGATGAGATCTAGAGTGGATAAACAAAAGGAAAAGTGGATGTTGGCCTTAGAGCTAAGTACAGAGAGAAAAACTGATAAGATTGGTTATTGTCAAAGAGCTGAAAACTCGGTGAAATATGAGGGTGAGTTGTCGTTGATACCCTTGGAACAGTCCCTAAAAGCCTAGAAAGGAGACTGGGGAACTGGAGATCATAAGAAGGATGGAAACTATTCAAATCGGAGCATTGGTAAACTCAGCAAGAAGATTCATGAAGAATCATAGAGGCTTGCTATCATTGAAATTTCTGTGAAAAAATACCAGTCAAAACTGATATGAAAAACTAACAATAATAAAAATAATAATGAGAATAAGAACTGTAGAACCTGATACAAACAATACATATAGCCAGGATATAAAAATGTAATTTAGAAATAAGAAGTGTGCCATATGTATAATAAAAAAAGTGGAAAAATGAAAACAACGGAAGCAATAGAACAGCCAAATTAGGAAAGCATCAAAATAGAAAACCACGCTAGAGTAAATCAACAAGAAGAAAAACTGACCATCTAGTGGATTTTGCCATTTCAGTAGACCAGAAAGTGAAAATAAAAGAAAGTGAAAAAATAGACAAATACATGGACCTTGCTAGAGAACTAAAAAAACGGTGGAACAATGGTAGTTTGTGCGCTTGTGATAGTCTCCAGAGTCTTGGAAAGGAGACTTGAGGAATTGGAAATCAGAAGAAGAATCAAGACAATCCAGAACACAGCAATTGGATAGAATATCCAAAAGAATCCTAGAGACCCGAGGCGACATGCTGTCACTTAGATTCCAGTGAAAGACCACTAACTAAAGCTTGTGAGAATAACTTGCAAAAAAGCTAAATAACTAAATACAATCCAAGATAATCTTTAAATGCTTACTTAAAATAAGGATGCGAGTAAAAATCAGTCGAAACAAAATTCTTTTGATACACCCTAATAAAAAAGAAACACAAAAATTACACTCCCTGTTTAACACAATAAGAAATTACACTCCCTGTTTAACACAATCAAAATTACACTCCCTGTTTAACACAATAAGAAATTACACTCCCTGTTTAACTCAATAAGAAAGAGGGCTAAAAACAACAAGGATGATATATAATAATTACGTTTCCATGGCATGTTATTGCTTATTCACTCAGTAATACGAAATTGAATATTGCACTGAATAGCTCTTTTCCAAGTCACCAGTTTAACACCCGTAAAATACGCTATGCCAATAGCATACCGCCAATTCTCAAGGTTTTTAATCTAGCAAATTGTTAGAACATTATCTATAGCTGATCCACAGCATTCATCATTTTCATTTTGAGATTGGGTTGATTCGGAAGACGCGTTCCAATCATCTATATATGTGCATGCATATATGGAAGAAGATTAGATACGCCTTTAACCGCCAACATGAACGAAAGATGAAGATAACGCACAGTGACTGGACAAAAGTAATTAGTCGCTTCTACTGACAAGAAAAAGCATTAATTCGCAAATTTAAACAGTTCAAAACTAGTTTACTACTCCTGGCATTAATTGTGGAATTAGCTTACTTAGGTTTGGTTTGGTTTCTGGACTTAATGGCATATCAACATTCGTGGGTAATTTAATGCAAAAGCCATCCTTGTAGAAGAACTGCAGTAATACTATTTAACCCAAAGCTGGAAGCACTCTTAGAGAATATTCACTTCGGATTTTTTATTTATTTATTAGTAAATAAAGTAATAACAGATAAGATGCGAAATATTTTTCTCTTATCATTGAACATTCTGACTTCTTAAAATATCCCTTAATCAAACGAGATTAATTCTTTTTTAAATGATATAAATGAATAAGCCATGCGTTTGAAAAAATTGTGGAATAATCCGATGTTGTGGAAAAAATTACGAAATGATCTGATTATTTGCACTTATTTATCTCTCTTTTTTTTTTTATTTTATCATTCCATCGATAAAAATTTGATTTGGCGAAGGTTGGTTGTGTTTTATGGCATATCAACCTTTGTAGGTTATTTAACGCCAAATCCATTTTTATGTAAATAATCAGTTCTATTTCAAAGAATTCAGTTAAGCATGAGTACACAGTTTAATTGTCAAAAACATTTCTATTTCAAACTATTCAGTTTATTCAAGCAGTTATATATAATAATTCAGTTTAGTATAAGTACAGTTTTAATGTCAAAAAAAGTTCAATTTCAAACAATTCAGTTGAGTATAAGCACGCAGTTTAAATTTTAGTACGGTTTAATTGTCAATAACATTTCTATTTCTAGCTATTCAGTTTAGTCAAACAATTCAATTTAACATGAATATGTCGTTGATTCTATTTAACCCATAGATAGGGCCCTATCAGGTGCTACCACGCCGGGCCAGAGTGGACCTGGGAGCGATGGTAATAAAGGGGTACTCCAGATTCCCTAAAGCTCCAACATTGCTGGAACCTCACTATCAGATTCTTTAGTGTCAAATCCAGGACACCCTATCTGCGTAAATACACTATGAACGGAAATTTCTCCGGGTAGGTAGATGATCCAAAGAAAATTCTTGTCCCCTTCAATAAAAAAAATGGAACAAATGAAGAATCTCGTGAAAAATAATGTGCCAAAAATCCAAGACTTTCTCTATTTCAATTTCGTCTAACTTTTTTCGATTTAATATAAACGATAATGTAGCTTTTTCTTTTGACGACTTAGCTAAAATAATCAAGGTAATGTAGACATCGTATAGCTATTCTGCAACTAATTCACCGACATACTCTGCCACATCTGCCATTTTATAACGAGTTTTTGTTTTCAATTTGTTCCCTCATCGCACCACGACACCTTTCTCATGGCGTATGTCTACCAACTTGAAAGGAAGGGAAGAGATTCTTTTACTTCATTAGCGATTCAAATGAATAAGTCTTGGTTAGATGATCTTCAAAGACACACGTACACACGTAAACATATACACACATACACATACATGCATTCACATACATACATATATTCACACAAATACACGCAAACACAAACATATACTGACACAGACACATAGACACACACATCCGCATGCACGGTGAAAGGAAGGCACACAGAGTCATACACAGACACGTGCATGTTTAAGCATCTCCACAGACCCAAACAGAAACAAGTACATACAGGTATACTAATGAAATCCGATAATATGAGAAAGAAGAAGAGTTTAGAAAATCAGGTCGATATCTTTTGCAACAATATATCGCTTTTTTTCTGCAAATTATTTCTCAAAGTATGTGATATATATATATATATATATATATATATATATATATATATATAGGGTGACACACACACACACAAAAAAAAAACAGAACCCATATATTTTTGACTGAAATTCATAAATCTAATTCTAGCCTTTTCTTTTTTTCAGGATATGAAGTAGATTCTGTGCATGAAAAATTGAGACCAGAGTATTTTGGGCATAATTATACACACACAGAAAAGTTCTAGTGTACAAAATTAGAATTTTTATCATTAAGGTTTTTCGGACTACTGTCTTCATCGTTATTTCTACAACGTTTCGGCCGATATGTCCTCCGACCCTCTTCAGGTGTCTGTCGAACTTGGAACTTCGACCTTCCGATTTCCGGGTACAAGTGTTACGTATTCCAGTATTGTTACTTGCCTGTAGTGAGGATTGAACCTGCAACCTTCAGATGATTGTCTCCTTAGAATCGCAGGGAACCAACGTCTATAACCGTTACACCATGTGTCCTGCAGGACAATTCAGAGTGAAATTTTGGGTATTATAAACTGTTCTTACTTTGGCTAGAATTACTACAAGCTTTGTCTCAGAAATTTAGACAACTAAAAATTAGAATTATTTTGCTTTATTTTTGTGGATGTAACAAAGATGTTTATGGGTTCTGTTTTTTTTTTGGGGGGGGGTTACCCTGTATGTATATATATATATATATATATATATATATATATATATATATAAATATATATAATCAAGTCTTGCTGATTGCACGGAGTGCCTTACTCTCTCTCTCTCTCTCTCTCGCCATCTATCCCTATCATTCATTGCTCCTGGCAGGTTCTCTAGACTGTATCCAGTGTCTGCGCAGAACCGATGTACGTCAGTCCTTTATGGTCGGCCAACATTGACTCGTTCAGGTGTAGAAGTCCACATGAATGTTCCTCTTAACTTCTGTGGCAGTTCCCTGCATGTCTTGTCCGGATGGTTAGTGAGATGGGAAATAAGTAGTTGTACAGTTGCTATTTTGTGAGGTACTGATTCCAGGATTTGTTTAAAACAACACATACCTTTCTTGTATAGCCCCACGTAGCTTTCTTTTAAGATATCATTTTCATTATAGTCCAGTCTCGTTTCCCGTGCAAGGATTCGTTTTTGACATATTATTTTCATTCTTATGATGTTAGACCACTCGCGAAACATGTAAATCTGATCTTGCAAACTGCCTATCTCGTAACCGGTTCATTGGCCAAGTGGGTAAAGTGTTCGCCAATGGTCCGGAAGACCTGGGTTCAATCCCAGGTCGCGTCATACTTTAAAAATGGTACTTGATACCTCCTTGCTTAATACTCAGCAATATAAGGTACGTTTCAAGGGTAAAGTGGAGCAATCCTGGTAAAGGAGTGGCGCCTTCCCCTACACCTCGATGTAGTAGCTATTGAAAAAAGAGCCTCCTGGTCGCCCTCGACTACGATCACCAACCTTACTTTTACTGCTTTATATATATATATATATATATATATATATATATATATATATATATATATATATATATATATATATATAATTTAGTTTGCTCTATTTATGAACAATGTAGACTAGAGAATATATGTATCTATGTAGACGAGAGAATATATGTATCTATGTAGACGAGAGAATATATGTATATGTATGTATCTATGTAGACGAGAGAATATATATATCTATGTTAGAATAGCGTAGACACAGTCAATGGCGCTTAGTAAGCCCTTTGGTAATCGTCACTGACAATGATTCTTTATTTATCAATATTGCAAACTACATCAATATATCTGTTGGGTATCACCAACCTTTTCAACATAATGAGCTGTTCCATCTGCCATATATGGCAGTAGCAGGGATCAGCCTAGAAGAATAAGCCAACAAGTCAGACCAGAAGAGCCGTTCCTATTGTTGAAGTATATCCTTACTCTATCACTAATCCTATGTTCTTATTTCTAACAGTCTCTCTCCTGTGAATACTCTTTCCTGAAAATATAACTATTTACCTCATATATCGTGGTTTGTCTTATTATTACTACAACTTGTGTTCACTAAAGAGAACACAACAATATCGTTCCCAGGAAACTAGTAAAACACTCGAGCTCTATTTATTTAATTGAAGTCAAGTGCCGCTGACTCTGTCTACGTTATTTTAACTTTGATCTACATATACTCTGTCATCGATATTCAGAACTCTTTATGAATATCGCAAACGAGATTATATATATATATATGTGTGTGTGTGTGTGTGTTAGTGTGTGTGTATGTGTGATAGCTAAATTATTACGCATGTGTGTGTGTATGCTATCATATACGTTGCAAATAAACTAAGGTATACGGCTACTTTAAAGACTAAGTAGTATAACAGTTAGGACGCTAGGCAACTCGATTATTATTGCCTGTGGTGTAATGATTATCGTCGTATGAAATGGACACGGCAACACGAGTTCAAATCCTGGACGAGGTTGATTGCATTTAACATAGCACTAATGCCCTTGTGAAAGGTATGAATCCAATTATTCTCCCTCCTGCTATGAGTAAATAGTAGGGCAGACTAGGTTATTTAGCCTTGATTAGGCAACCAGGTTAGGAAAAGAAAAACTCTGAATTAAAACCTATTAAACCCCGCTTAAAAAGTGACCTTGAGTCACATCCTGTTCGTGTGGAGGGGTTGTTAAATACACACTCGATTATTGCTGAGAAGTTTGATTCTCACTGAGTGTACCTTGTGGCACAAAAATAAATAGCTTTTTCGGAGACTATTCATGATGTTTTTTATCGTTATTTTGCTGTGGAGAGGATATAACACAAGATCAATTTTAAATTGTTTGAATTCAGAGTCTTCCTTCTAAACTAACTGACCTAACAAGGCCTAAGAACTCAATCTTCCGTACTATTTACTCCAAACTGGGAGAAGAAGACGGATTCGCGCTTTTCCCAAAAGAAGTGAAAATGTTGTATCACCTTATTCTTTTTCTTATACTTATCTATTTAGTCGGATTCTCTGATCTTTGGTCTGAGACTACTTCGGGTCGTCTTGGATTTACCTTGGGCTCCGTGTCCACTTCTGTTCTAATAAATGAACACAAAGACTTCGCTTGATTTTTGACGTCTTTATTCACCCAATTTCCCAAGTCAACCGTACGACTGGAGAATTAGCCATTTTCAGCGTCAGTTTGTTACGACACCTTGGATGACTCTAAATTAACTCTACCTAACTGACCCGTTCTCATGACTGGAAAAAAATCAGAGAACAGCTAAAAAGGTCAGCCAGGGATCAAGTCTTGTCTATCTTGTCTCTAGTTATTTTCCATGTGTCTTCTTCTAACAAATTACCAGTTAACTTTTGAATTTATATATTTTGAATTCTTCTCTTACTTTATAAAATCAATTAGCAACTTCTTCATTACGTAACAAAACGTTGATAGATTCGTCCAGAATTTTAACTCAGGTCACCGATTCGATTTCCTACAACGATACTCGTTATGCTAAGCGCGTCTCCAATTTAATTTTTATCGTTTTTTTTTATATAAAAAATTTAACATTATTAGATTTATTAGGATTATTATTTGAGGAAGAACGCGCTAACAAATCAGTGTTAAACTGGGTAGCGGTATACAAGGTATTACGGTTATTTGTAGGGAAGCTTTTCCATCATCATCCTTATAATTATCAACAACAACAACAATAGTAGTAATGTATATAGACGCGCCCATAGTCACACTATGATATCTACGCATAAATAAAATAAATTGAACGGACGGAGCCTCAGTGTTGAAAATGGCATTGTTAATTCGCAATTCTGATAACTCAACTTGATTTGCTTCACCAAAAAAATCTTCAGTCCCATGATGCTATGAAACGTGTGTTGAATAAGCATTGACTATGAATGGAAGAGATTATTAAGATGTGTTTGCTTGCTGTGCAGATGCTGAACGTGGCTATCGATTCCAAGGATTCCTTTTTGAGGCGCTTAAAAGGTGATGGGGATGGTAGTCATGTGTGGCCTGAAACCCAAGATGAATTTGAAAGAAAACATACAATCGCCAAATCGTTTCGTTTCAGGTAATTGGAAAATAAACGTTAAATCTTGTATAAAATGATCAATACACGAAATTGTAAGTGTGTGTGTGTGTGTGTGTGTGTGTGTGTGTGTGAGAGAGAGAGAGAGAGAGAGAGAGAGAGAGAGAGTCAGTGAGTGAGTTAGGAAGAAGTAGCGAAGGCCAAAAAGAATGAGAAACAGAGAGAGTGTGGAAGATGAAGGGAAAACCAAGAAAAAATGAGATAGATAGATTGATAGATAGATGTGGGAAGAAGTAGGGAAGGCCAAAACGGATGAAAAAGAGAGTCATGAAGTAGGGAAGCCCAAGAAATTACCAGAGAGAGAGAGAGAGAGAGAGAGAGAGAGAGAGAGTTGGGTACAAATAGAAGGCCAAGAAAAGATTGAGAGAGAGAGAGAGAGAGAGAGAGAGAGAGAGAGTATAAGTGAAAGAGTGAGAAAGAAAATGCTACGGCAGCCGAAGCAGAATGAAAAGTCAAAAAGGGGAAAAGGTGTAAAAGAGTGTGCTTGCTATAAAAAATAAGGGAAAATAGAGAGAGAGAGATTGAGAGAGAGAGAGAGGGGGGAAGGAGAGAGTGAGTGTGTGTGTGAGAGAGTGGGCGAGTGAGAGAGAGAGAGAGAGAGAGTTTAGAAAGAAAGGAGAGAAAACTAAGAGAGAAAGAAATCAATGTGTATGCCAAATATAGCGGAGAGAAGGGGTCTATCTTAAAGCACCTCACAAAACTTTACAAATAACAGTTCACTCACTTCATTATACAGACATAAGACAATTATATATCTCACTAAATATTAGAAGGAAGCCTCCAAAGAACCAAGCATTCAACATCCCTGATTATGTGAATTGTAAAATAGAGCTCAGTCCGAAATTCGATTCTTACGAACCAAAAGCCTAAGAACATAGACAAGGAAGATCATTGAGAAATAAAAAGAATATTTTTTAGTACCAAATGTATTTTCGTTTTTTTATAGACTTTTTACTCGAAAGTGTATTTTAAGTCCAAATTTGAAGACAAACTATAACTTCACCGTATTATACTGAGCAGTTAATTTTAAGTAAAATCGTGTGTATGTGTGTGTGTGTGTGTGTGTTCATTAGTAATACTATTCACTACGTTTCAGCTATTATGAGTGATATAAGTATTGAGATTCTAGAAATTTCAAGTCATTATTTTAAACTGATATTGCTCACAGAATTTAGGTTATGGAAAAAAAAATGAAACCGATATCTGAGTTTAAGAGCTTTAAAAGCGATAACATTTCTTTACCAATGAAACTCAAAGCTTGAGATCATCGAATGGTGCTTAAAATACAAGGTCAAAGTAAAACCCGATCATCAGTACTCGAAAAGCTTGGGTCATCGAAAATTATTTCTGGTTGAGTTTTTATATCTGTGAAATCAGGTGAATCTCATTGAAGACCAAGTATCAGAATGTCAGTTCAGTACTTTCCTCAGTATTCTGGCCAATTTTAGAAATAATGTTAGCTGGTAGATTTCCATTCTTACTCAAGTTTCCATTTCGTCCTGTCTTTGAAAAGCTTTTTGGCTTGGTTTGGTTTTATGGCATATCAACCATTGTTGGTTATTTAATGCCAAATCCATTTTTATACAAATGAACAGTTTTATTTCAAACAATTCAGTTTAGCATAAGTACGCAGTTTAATTGTCAAAACAGTTCTATCTCAAACAATTCAGTCTAATATACATACACAATTTAAATATCAAAAACAGTTCTATTTCAAACAATTCAGTTTAGTATAAGTACACTGTCAAGTTCTATTTAACCCCTAGATAGGACCCTATCCGGTGCTACCACCACGGACCAGAATTGACCTGAGAGCGATGGCAATAAAGGGGTACTCCACATTCCCAAAAGCTGTAGCGTTATTGAAACCTCACCATCAGATTGTCTAATGTCATACCCAGGACACTCGTTTAGCGAGTCTTACCCCTTTGTAGAGATACAGTCGATATATTCTACCGTCCCAGCCAACTGGGCCAGCAAAACCTTTTGAAACTGTATCAAACTGGCCGATAATAATGAGTATAATTGTCATTTTGTCTTTCCGCAATTTTTCTCGTCCTCAAACAATCTCAAAATTTTTATTCAGCTTTTTAATTTCTTACAGTTTCACTTAGGTCGACTCGATTGATTGACTGATTGATTAACGGCATGTCAAACTGTCTGGTATTATTTTATGCCTAGAGATTCGGGAATCATATTTATATTTTTGTGTAGTTGTTTCGAAAGAGTTTTTTTTTTTTTTTTTTTTTTTTGGCACACGATCCTATCGAATATAAATGATTTGAAAACGGATTTATTTGACCCGTAGATGAGATCCTAACAGGTTATTCTAGTCCAGGTCAGTGTGAACCTGAAAGTAGTAACAATGAGGGGTCTTTCACACTATCCAGATCTTAAGAATTGGAACCTCACTGGTAGATGCTGTTTAGTGTCATACACACTTTTTGTGCGTGCGTGGGGGTCTTAAACCTCGACAGGAGATGCAGTCAACGTATTCAACTCGATCAGGTTTCCTGCCTTGATGATGAATTTGAAAAGCAAATTTATATTCTCTTGAATAGCCTGTAATTTATACTTGAAGGATTGCATAGTCAAAATCCTATTATTTTAATGTTGGTCATTCTTCTTTCTATATTCCATTAACTATTTTCTTGTTCTAGGATTTAAACATTCTTCAAGTCATGGCATGACAGGTTGACATTCCGTTAAAATCAATCAATCAATCAATCAATCAAAAGTCTTTGTATCGTTTGCCTATTTTCCGAATAGTATAAATTAGCACTTAAATATCTGATTAGAATCTACTATCATATGCTATATACTTCATGTTGAATTGCGAACCTTATCTCTCATAACTGGTGACCATGAGAATAATATGAATCACAATGAAATCTTCGTGCAGGCTGATAAAAAAAAAGGAGAGATAGAGTGCGAGGTAGTTACAGCATACTTATCATTTCATAGAGGAACAAGAACATTTGTTTCATATACATTTTTATTGATTTTTTAAAAATATCATCATTGCTTTTATGTTGAGTTCCTCTTACAAAACACCTAATATCAAGCATTCTATCTCATAAAATTTTACGCGTTATCCATTCTAGTCTCCGATTGACAAGTATTACTGTCTAGTGAGCTTGTCCCTAACTGGGTTCCTCAAAATGCTGGCCTTGTTCAAAACTAAATCAAGCTTAGTAAATATATTTTAGTTGTAATAGCAGCAAATTTTTCACGTTACAAGATAGCAGAAATTTGATCTGGATTCACATTAATTTCGTTGGTTTTGTTATTTCGTTGTTTTGTTCTAATACAACGTTTCTACCGGATATCTTTCAGCCTTCCTCAGTTACTGAATCTTATTCCGAAGGTGCATATAATTCCTTTCTCACGTACGTCAGATCCGATGCCTGTATTTGTTGATTTTTGATATTGTCTTCTCTAGCCCTCTGTTTTCAAATCAGTCTGAAGAAACCAGGTATACATAAACTGAAAAAAAATATATCAGGCCATAAATTTTCTTTACATCGTCGTATTCAAGGGAAGTAATCAATTCTTCTTTATTTTTTGAATTATCTCCCCGGAATCAACTAGATCGACGTTCTTTTTTTTTTTTTTTTTTTTTAATCCTACTAGAAATAAAAACAGCAGCTCATATAAAATCGATTTTTTCAGAAAATGCTGTTGATTGAGAGGACAGCTTTTCAAGGAGTTTCGGAATTTAATATCATTATTTAATTTTGATAGTGTTCAGTATATATTTACTCGTATATAATGAGAGAAACTCAATTGAAAAAAATCAGGGTCAATTGTTTATGGAATAAAAACAAAGTTATGAATTCAAAGTATTCATTCATAGTTGAACTATGTGAGTTTAGTGGAAGAGTAACTTAGCCTTATATCTCTAACGATCAGTTCATAAAACATTCCTCGTGTGTGCGTATATATATATATATATGTATATATATATATATATACGTACACACATACACACATACACGCACACACACATATTCACACACTTGCTGACTATATCCAGTGCAGAAAGTTAAGACCCACTAAGGGGTGTCCTAGTTTTAACAGTAAACGGCATCTGCTGATGAGGCTCCAGTTCTGGAGGCCTAGTGAATATGGAGTGCCCCATCATTTCCATTGCTCCTAGATTGGCTTAAACATAGAATAGTAGTACCTGTTAGAGTCCCATTGATAGTTCACATATATCTATTTCTATTCTTTATTATCTATATTAGTTAGGAATCCTTGATATATGATAGTGTACAAAATAATCTCTTTTGAAACAACTGCATAGAAAATGTAAATATAAATGTACAATGTATGCAATTTCCAAACCATTAGGCTTAAAACAATCCCAAACAATTTGACAAGCCTTTAAAATCAATAAACAAGTCAGTCAAAATACATACACACACATACAGGTATGTTTGAGCATGCACACACACACATACACACAAAATTTATGTGTGGAAAGTATCCAGTCATCTAATATGAAAAATATTGTCAATGGCAATTTAGTCCCATTCAATGCATCCCTTTAGAAATCTCACAAACTCATCCCAGCATAATTTACATTTTTAGAATTCTCTTTCAGGATTGCATCACATTCTCCTTAATCTCATCCAAGTTCTTTTACCTTTGGTGACAAATCAAACAGTCACTGTCTTTTCACTCCATGAACTGTTTTTTACTTGTAGAGGTAAATATATTTTAGCCCATTTGTAAACATTCTATATGCTTCTCTCTATATATACAGGACAGTTGAGCAATTATTTCATTATCTGAATGTTTAAATATATCTGTGATTTACCTATATTAACAAAAAAGGAGGTTATGTGGAAAAACAAATAATTGTAAGGTTAAATTTATGCTTTTTAAATCATTAGACTTATACTTTGATATGCAGGCTAAGTTAAGAGTTGTTTTCTGATTCTTAAAATATGATATATTGTTGACAAAGTTGAATGGTTCCAAGTATTCCTATGTATCTCTTACAATTCAGTTAAACACCAGTCATTTGTTTGCTCACTGTTAAATGATCAAACAGTTCTATTTCAAACATTTCACTCTAGCATGTCATTTGTTTGCACTCAGTTTAAATGTCAAAATACACAGTTTAAATGTCAAACAAATTTACTTGATCCAGAGATAGGACCCTATCAAGTGCTACCACTTTGGGCCAGAGTGGACCAGGGACCGATGGCAAGGAAAAGGGTACTCAACATTCCCCAAAGATCCAGCAATACTGGAACCTCAACATCAGACTGTTTAGTGTCATATCCAGGACACTCATTGGGCGAGGGTCTTACCCCTCTGCAAAGATTCTACAGCTCCAGCCAACTAGATTGTAAATTTTCAAGAGGAATGTCGACATTGGAGGAAAAATTAGAAGTATGTTGCTGAATTTCAAGTAAGTTTTCCTTTATTATTCTTAGCTTTAGATGCAAACTTCTGTGTGTGTGTGTGTGTGTGTGTGTGTGTGTGTGTGTGTGTGTGTGTGTGTGTGTGTGACACCTTATATGAATTCATCAGCTAAGAAGGTGATGCTCATTTAGTTTAACTAGAATATATTTTGCTCTCTTCTAATATTGTGATGCTGACAAAGGAACGACACGGAGAGCACAAAAAAAAAATTGATAGAAAAACATATATATTCAAGTAACAGAAACAAGAGAGAAGTAAACCTGCTTAAACAGTCGATAGGAAACTGAGAGTCCAGTGGGGTAGTGACTATCCGTCCACGACGCAAATGGTATCGCACATGATTGTGTCACACTGGTTGATGCACTCTGTCTGACGCTCTCGTTGACGTGTATTTATGGAAGAGGGCGAGTCCATCATGTAGGGAGTACAACATCTTACACTCTATTTTGGGAAAAAAGTAGAATTTGAAAATGACCCTTGTTAAAAACTTTAGTCTTACTTAATTGTTCCAAATTTCTTGCAAGGGAATCTAATCCTGCAAATCATTTAGAGCATGCTCTCTGTGGCTCATGTGTTTGACACCCCTTGACATAGAATATTGAATCCAAAAGGTCTTTAATGTCTGGGCAGCTCTTTCAGAAGAAAATTTTGTTCAGACTTTACTGAATTTTTGATGGGCACCTTGAATGTTAGCGAGTTAGACAAGTGAGTTAGACATTGTTAGTGAGGTAGATTTTTACTTGATGTCCAATTCTGTATTTGTCTTCTGGCCCACCAACTGGACGAGTATGGCACAAGGCCTTTTTAAGGTGGGTCCAGGCACAGGGCTGTAGCCCACACATGCCCAGCATTTTCAAAAATGCCTTGGGCCCCGCTAGTATTCTCCTAAAGAGGTGCCAGGCGATAAACCCAACCCCTCTGAAGACAGCCCCCTGAGGCCAGAGGTATCTCCAGTGGTGAGGCACACCCGACCAGAACCATACAGTGCACAACATGGCCGTCCGAAGTGTGATCCAACAATTGGAGAGGTACACCAACATGCTGATTTATGTCCCATACTCATAGCCTTGTGCCTGACCAAGTTAAGCTTAATAAATAACTGAGTTTTTAATACAGCAAAAGCTTTAAAAAATTTCTTTTGAGTTCTTTATTCAAAATTTAAAAAAACATGAGACACAATTCATTTGCAAAATATACAAATTCAATAAGCGTGAGATTGTATAGCAATCTCTTTCATATCAAATTTAGTTGGAAACAAACTCTCATCTCTCCATCAGTGTAAATAAAAACATTTCTCTTTTCTGAATCTTTGTCTAAGATGGAAATCTAACTTTCCAATTACTTTAAGAATTGTGGAACAGCTGATGCTGCTTAACAGTTATGTGGTTTTTGTTTCTTAAAAGAAATGAAAAGTAAGCCTAACTTACTGCAGAGATAGTTGCTTATTTTCTGACATAAAAAAGTTCTCTGAAGAGGAAGGATTTTGAATGCTGATTTTCAACATAGCCATGCCTTTTTCATATTGATTAGAAGAGCAGCACAAATATCTTACCGCTATTTACATTGACAGGTGGTCAATCAGATGGAAATCAGTTATGTCCTCAGAAAAGGGCATGAAATAAGCAAGACAAACATGTATTAAGAGAGAAGAATAAAGGTTATATATCACTGTAAAAACAAGTAATACAATGTCGCCAGTGTAGCTCCTTCTACCTACTCCGAGTGGAGTACAGTCAAATATTATATCCTTATTGGAAGAGTCCATTGTGTATCAAAAGTAGGGATGATACCACAAAATCTGATCTCTCAAATAAGATCAAATGAGAATTCTTCCAAGTTGTCACCATGCCAATACAATTGTATGGTTGCACCACTTGGAATTTAATGAAATGCTTAAGAAAAAAAGCTAGATAAGAACTGCCCAATGATGCTGCATGCTGTTTTGAATAAATCCTGGAAGCAGTACCCCACAGAACAGCAGTTTATCTCCCATCTCATAAATCATCTGAGTAAGTCTCTCAAGACATGCTGGGTACAGGCTGGTGAAGTAAGAAAGAACTCATCAGTGACATTTTCGTTTAGACTCCTACACAGGGACCCACCAATGTTGGTTGATCAGCAAAAATTTACATTCATCAGCTCTTTACAGACACAAGGTGCTATCTAGAAGACCAATTGTGTGATAACCAACAGGGACAGATAGTGAGAGAAAGTCAAAGGAATTCATGCTGTTGTACCATATTTGCAATTAACACTATGTGCGAAATGGACATATAATGTTCATAACGATAGAACATATAAAGAACATAGGAATCTCGGGATTCGAAAACACGTAACGACTTCTTGTTCAGGTACGAAACCTTTTTATTAACTTTGAGTTAAAGGTTTCGACGTAAGGAGGAGAGACACAATCTTCTATGCTATCTTATTCATTTGGCCCCCATCTCGAGCGGCCCCCCATAGGGCACACGTTCGCCTCGCGCCTGCGAGCTCCAAAAGTCGATCCTTCTCGTTTGGCGTCTGGTACCCGACTCTTGCGGCCCCATTAGGGCGCAAGTTTGACTCGCGTCTGCGAGCTCCAAAAGTCAAACCTCTTCGTTTGGCGTCAAGTACCCAAATCACTTAACTTTGTTCAAATCTCCACAAACCTCTGCACGCTTCCGGTGCGTGATGTCACCCACACCCTGTCACCCGTTTTGTCTCGGAGTATTATGACATCTGAGTGACATGTCCGCTCTGTGCGCACGCACGCGTTACCACCTGCATCAAGGTTGCACCTAACTAACCCATGCTCTGAGCCGAAAGGTTCTCAGCCTAACTAAACTCAAAGGCATGAACTGAAATCCCTCAGCTATTTTATAACTCTGTCAGCAAGCTTTAATAATGATTTTTCTAATTTAAAAAAAAAAGCAATCTACTTTCAATCCTACAATGTTTTATTTTCAAACTGAGATTGTATAAAATGTATGTTATCACTTCACTTACATTAACGACTAAACAAAATCTTCTTAACTTACTTTTATTAGTCTATACATTCTAAAGGAATATTCGAAAACAGTTTTGTGTACAAAATTGTTCCAATTTTGAGCTATAAGCACTTAAAATGCATGCCATCATCTTACTTGAGTCATAGCTTATCCAAGTTGTTGGAACAAACAGAAGTTACACATCATTTTGGGGGTTGAACAGGAATTGATCCCTTGTTTCCAACTCCCATGGCATAATGGCTAAAGTGGGAAATATATGAACATCTTTATCCCCCAAACTATCGATTAAATAGTATCACTATTGTTTTCTACGGGGATGGTTTTGTATTGAATACCCCATGAAGGTTGATATGCCATAAAGCAAAGAAAACAAAACAAACCAATCATGTGCCTGGCTTGAGCTTTGCACCATTCTCATTATTTATGCCACCCAAATTTCTTGGTGAAAAATCAAGATAATAATACAAGCAAGGAGTTTTAAGAAACACAGGGCATTCCATTCCATAAGTTGTTTATCAAATCAATACAGGAGGAGATCACCATGGAGTAGTGGTGTACTTCAAACTCTGTTCAGTTTCAGACATCTCAGGAAAGGCATGAACTCCCTTATTCCTCTTGCTAAGGGCTAAACAGTACCATTACTGTTCTTCTACAAGGATGGCTTTGGCATTAAATAACCAATGAAAGTTGTTATACCATTAAATAAAGAAATCAAAACAAATCAATATAGTTTTCAACTTAACAAGAAGTTTTTGTATAACTAATGTGAAAGAATCCTCTGTGGTCAGCTCAAGTATAATCAGTTTACCCCTTGTTCAGATATCAATTTTCTGATTTTTATCCAATGAAACTGCCTTCTTTCATCTTCATCTCTTTGCCAAATTTCCCTTTTAGATACAGAATCCACATCCAACAATTGCCATTAATTCTACAAAGTCTTTTATGAAGCCAAGTTTGATGTGAAAAACCTCTTGCAGGTTTATCGATCTGACTAGGACATATGTTGTACATTATATAAAATCCTGATATACCAGATCAATTTTGAGCACAAATTTAAAATCAGCATACACAATTTAGTCAAAAACATGCACCTTAACTCCAGCAGAAAAATCTTCATTGGCTATTGTTATCATCTTGTGTGATAAATTGAGAAAACTTACTTTCAGAAATATGTGTTATATAGCCGTGAAGAATGATGAATGAAGAAATAACACTTTTCTCTATAAAAACATCACTCTATCAAATTTATTTCTCGAAGAGTTTGAAACTGGGGTAGGTGAGACAGAGACAAGGAGATGAAGACACACTGAGGACTTAAAGGACTTAGATACTTGGGCACTGCTATATTGACCCATAACTTCTTAGCCACATTGTGCAATATTCATATTCAGACCTCCACTTAATACTTCTGCTTCTTTGAAGAAAGATACTGAACCAGACTGTGCCAGGGGGCCAAACAGCCCTCTGTGGCCACTCTGGGGCTCTAAGACTAAGATTGAAGACTGATGATTGAAGACTGGCTGTAACTGCTGTGGGCTACACATTGCCCCCATAGGCAGTGCCGAGCTGCCTTTCTCCAGGACTGACCAAACCTCTTCTGGCTGCATGCCTGAGCTGGACTGTTAATTGATTGTTACCTGTGTATTTATGATTTCATAATGCCAACGCATTTCTGGGTCAACCCATGTGAGCTGCTTACAGCTATGCATTGCTGCCTTCCTGTTTACACAGGTGCGTTTTGCAATCACTTTGTTTACACAGCTGGCTCATCCGGCTCTGTCAAGGGCCACTATGTAACATACACTTCTCAATAAAAGTTCTGTGAACTGAATAATCATGGTTTTTCAGAATTTTTAACATATGAACTTGCTGAAAGGAACATCAGTGTTTAGGCACTTGTCTTTCTCTTCTCACATAATGATAGCTTTTCTTCAACACAGGCATATCAAATCAATGACATGGTCCGTGAGTGGTTAGGATTTGAATTCATTTGATAATTTATGGTGGGAATTTTTAAAGAATAGTCCATCCACGAATGAAGATATTTCAACTGTCATTCAGGAAAGTTAGAATCATCCTGATAAATAATATTGCTTTAAAATCCATAGCAGAATTCCGTAGTGAAATCGATGCCTGAAAGAATTATGGCTGTCATAAAAGTTCGATGTGGGGCAACTAGGTAGTAATTCTAATTTTATCGATGAATTCCATCGTTTTTCCCTCAATATTGGTCTAATCTATATTTTCCTCTGTATGGTTTGTGAAAAAAAATTCATTTATTTGAATTATTTTAACTAATTTGTTTAAAGAATATCTTAAGACGCTAGAATGTGTAGGGAACGAATAAATAAATAAAAAAAACTGAATTAAAAAAAATAAATAGATAAAAAGAAAACTATTAAATTTGAAGAAACTCCCAGAGGTCTCTAACGGAAAAGGAGATGACGCATGCGTAATAAGAAAAAAGTATTTTCACCTTGAAAAAGGAAACGATATCATCTTTCTTTTCCAGGCAGTGTCCGTCGAACCGACAACACCAATTTTGCTGTCTGGTGTTTTGGGCACCACGCTACGTCACAAGACGTAGTGTTGGTTAGTCCCTTCACTAAGTAAATAAAGGAAAGTATGGAAGAAATGTTTTCGTCTCTTATCTGTTTCTATCTTTTCTTTTTGTATATTTCTTTTGGGACTTTCTTTGGGCAAGGCATTGCGCCGGCCAGTCAACGTGGGGTGAAACAGTGTAACCAAAATATGGAGTCAGATATTTACGGCAACACAGCCTTGCCCTTAACCCCTGACCTTCAAAAGCCTTCAAACCTCCACAAATGTTCAACAATTAAAGAAAGATGTTTTGCATCTTATCTGTTCCTAGTTTATTAACTGACAAGTAAAAAATAAGTTAAACATCCTCGAAATGTGCTTCTTCCAAATTTTTTTTTTTGGGGGGGGTTATAACAATACATTATATTTAAAAGCAGATTTGTTTCAACAAATATTCACAACTCATGTTTATCAAATTATAAACATTAGTTATATTTTACCTTTGCTGAAAGTACTTGTTCATGTCAGATCACTTAACGTGGACTAAAACCAACTGAAAGACAAGCACTAACACACTAATAGAAGAAAATAAAATTAAAGAGTGCTGAAGAGAAATACTCATTAAATGTGGCCCTTTGGATGTATGTGATATTCAGTGACGAATCTGGTCAATGGTACCAGAAATTTTATCTTGTGCTGTTCAAATGAAACAGAAAAGATGATTGCGTGAAGAAAATATGTAAATTTCTCAAGTTATTCATGATATGAGATTGCATATCATTTAAAGGATCAAGCAAGATGGTAATTATTACCCTAACAGTCAATGCATATGTGTACATTGAAACTTCGTGTCATTTTCATTGATAGAAAATTTGTTCGGTGATGATGAAGTCATTTTTCAGGATGATAATACATCTTATCAATTAAACAATTCTTTTGAATTCAACCAAACAGAGAAATACGTTTTTCTCCAGCAAATTCTGTTTAGGTTGAGATGTTGCAGACTTTTCTTAATCTAGCCATGACATTTGTTGTGGATTTATATGAATCCATTTTTCTTTGGTAGTTATTAATTGGTCCAAAAGCACATTTTTTTTCACATTAAGAAGAGAAATTGGCTTGTCTGAATGATACATTGGAAGGAAAAGATCCTTTCCTAAATATGTCTTTTGTGCTTAAAGTTGTGATGTCTTGTCAATGGGACAACATGTGATGACTGCATGATGATACTATGAATTTAAAGGAAAAGATTCCCCCCACCCCGAAAAATCTGGAAGCTTTTGCATCTTACTAATCAATGAAAATTTCGTAACTCTTCGTTTCACAGCATCAACATGAAAAACAGCTGGCAGGCAAAATCAATTATTTGTCGTTTCATGTGTTCAACAATCAATTCAACCACTTGGAAAGATACAATTTGCTTTTTCTATGAACCTGGTATCTGTTTAGGAATATTGGGATTTTTGTTTTTCGAAAAGTCTAGAATAGTCTTGTTTGTAATATACCTATGTCTTTTTCTAAAACCAATAGTTGGAGACTATCCTTGATGCCGTTGTGTCGCCTAGGATCGGCGGTATACGGTCTTAGTCGAAGTTTTGCTCAGTCGGCTAGGTCAGCAGAATACACAGATTGCTTCTCTGCAGAGGAGTAAGACCCCACCCGAATGAGTGTCCTGGATATGACATTAAACAATCTGATGGTGAGGTTTCAGTAATGCTGCAGCTTTGGGGAATGCATAGTACCCTTTCATTGTCATTTCTCCCAGGTCCACTCTGGGCTGGAGTAGTTGCACCTGATAGGGTCCTATCGTTGGGTCAAATAGAGCTAAACTGTGTACTTGTGCTAAACCGAATTGTTTGAAATAGAACTGTTTTGACATTTAACTGTGTGTAAACAAAAAAATTATACTTATACTAAACTGAATTGTTAGGAATTTAATTCGGCGTTAAATGACCCGAAAAAGGTTGATACGCCGTAAAACAAAATACCCAACCAACCTTAGTCGAAGTCAGACTGAAGTGTTGACGACATATACGAGACAACGTCTTGAGAGAACTGCTTGTCGACTGCTGCACGCTGCTTATATTCATTCTGTATTTACTCTTAGGCACGTGCACGTGTATGCAAATATCCGGGTCCATCAACCGGCGGTGTCATTTTGCCAAAACGTCCCCTCGTATAATACTTCCAATCACAACACAGATGTCACTTTTATCATTTTTGTTATTGAAATAAACAATGTGTTGTAGCAGGAAGGTAAATTATGTTTCGCAAAGTGGGATGTTAGCTCACAGTAATAACATATTAGTACATAGTAAATACTATCACTTTCAAACTGAAAAATAGCAAAAATCACTTTTATGATTTTTTTATAGTAAAATCAGTCAGAGGAAAATGTTCATAACAATCATGAAAATAAAATTTCCTAATAAATAAATCTATATCTACTCAACTCCTCCACTATATGTGACGCAAAATCTTTTTTTCTAATGAAATGAACTGTATTCAAAGTTTATCTTCTCCACTGCTAAATAACACAGTCTGCTCTACTATTTATTCCTAGGTTGAGGAAGAACAGATGAATTCAGGCTTTTCCAAAGGGTATTAGCTCAAAGTTAAATGCCAACAGCCTCGTCCAGGTTTTAAATTCGAGTCGCCCATTCAATTTCCTACGATAATAACGATCATGCTAAACACGCTCGTATCTACAGAATTTTGGAATATAATAAGTTGAGAGTCTCCTAAACGTAAACATAGTATCACCACCTGCCAACAACTTAATCAGACACATTAAACAAAACTAGCCGACAAGTACATCAACAATAACATATATTTAATGCAAGAACACTTCTGATCAAAGAAGTGGGTTTGAGAATGCCTATAGATAAAAATAGTCAAAGAAAGTCGCACATGTAGACATCGATTGATCATGCTGTCACGTCTGAAATATGTGTTCACATGCTGTCACACTTGAAACATGTGTTTACCAGTAGATATAAGGTGGCGATGGTATCATCTACAATACTATTCTACACATGTCTAGTTTTTTTTCGGGGTAGGAAGCGCTGTTTTTATTCTGTTAAATTGTTTCATTTATTAATTTCTTAAAATTTGTATTTGGAAAGTCTGACTGTCATAAAATAGATGACAGCCGCCCCCAAGAACTTGACGCCTTGTCCGTATCCGGAGTAAATCCTTATTGCAAGATTGGAATTTATAATTTAAGTAGTTAAAAAGATAAGCAGAGGTATTTTAAGGAGAGACTATAAAACTTGACGATAGATTTATTATTTCACTCCTTGCGACTTCTTTACACCAGTTTTATTCGGTGTTTCACAGAAGAATTGGTATCAACACCACCTTTATAGTCTTCGGCTTTTTTAGCTCTCGAGCAATGTGTAGGTGTTTTCAATCTTTTTGCTTTCTTTCATTTTCACTGTGATCCACTGGAAAAGCAAAGTCAACTAGATAGCAAGTTCTTTTTAGCTAGATTTTTTTCCTTCCTGGGATTGGATGGTCCGTGTCTACTTAAAATCTCAGAGAATTTTATGCACCTCATTCTCTTGTACGGATTCATGTTTATGCGTATACCATTTGGTAGCATGGTCAACTTTTAATTTCTTGCACATTCAGTCGTGTTTAGTCTCGTATTCCTTTTGTGCTAATTTTATTATGTAATCGTGTCATCTCTGTCACCACATCATCTACATTGGCTATTCTTTTGCGTATATTCAATTTTCGCTTTGATATAATTGGTCCATGTGATATTATTTTGTGCTGCTCTGAAAAAAGGATTCAGTTTCTCTCTTGAGTTTTCCTCTTCTTAGCCATAACCAAGTCCTCTCGTGTGTAATCTTCCCATTTTGTCGCTTGTATTCTTCTTCTTCTTCTTCTTCTTCTTCTTCTTCTTCTTATTATTATTATTATTATTATTATTATTATTCACTCATTAGAGCTTTTCACATCAGCGATAGCCGATGGTTTTTCACTGAAGTCTGACAGACACCAAGTCTCCTCAAGTCTCCAGGACTCTTCTTTGTATTCTGGCAGTTCTCAACAATGCTGTCGTTTGGATGGTCTCCACTCGTCCGCCAACCTCCAAGTCCTCTAGTCCCTTTAGTAATCCCTTAGTTACTGTTCCAAACGCACCAATTACAATTGGTATAATTGTCACCTGCATGTTCCACAGTTTTTTCAGTTCCCTAGCAAGGTCGAGGTACTTATCCTTCTTTTCACATTCTTTCAGTTTTATTCTTGGGTCTGCCGGGACAGCAAAGTCGACTATTTTGCAGGTTCTCTTTTTTTGTTAATTATTATTAAGTCTGGTCTCCTGGCCGGGATTAGGTGATCTGTTTGTATATTAAAGTTCCTTAGGAGTTTATGCGAGTCATTTTCTCGGACAGGTGCTGGGTTGTGCATATACTATTTGTTAGTATGGTCGAATTGAAATTTCTTACACATTCCCCAGTGAATCACCTTACCGACCCAGTCGTGTCTCGCCTTATACTCCTGCTGTGCTAATTTGCTGCATTCGCTTATTATGTGATTGATCGTTTCATCTCTGTCACCACATAGCCTGCATTTGCTATTTTGTTGCGTCTTATCTATTCTCGCTTTGATATGATTCGTTCTTATGGCGTTGTCCTGTGCTGCTATTAGGAGAGATTCTGTTTCTCTCTTAAAGTTTCCTTTTCTTAGCCATGTCCAAGTTTTGTCGTGTGCGATATTGTTTATTAATCGTTTAAAGCGGCCATAGAGTTGTTTTCCTTCCCATTTTTGTTTCCTAGTTATTGTCATTCTGTTCAGTGTTCTCAGTTTCGTGTCTGGTGGCTGTAATGAGTCCTCCTTCGTGCTTTTGTATATAGTTTTCGAGTCGATGTATGGATGTGTCAACGCTGTCTTCAATGCTGGCAAGTACTCTTCCTCCCTCTTTTCTAGATACATATAGTCTGTCAACATCGTCTCTGGGATGCAATGCCTTATGCATTGTCATTAGTTTTCTTGTCCTTTGGTCCATTTGTTTAAGTTCCTCTCGGGTCCACTTGAGAAAGGGTCCGGAATATCTAACGAGAGGTACAGCCCAAGTATTTATTCCTTTGATGAGGTTTCTGCTATTGAGTTTTGTCTCGAGTAGTTTTCTAGTTCTTCTGAGGTATTCTTTCTGGATTTTTTCTTTCATTTCTGGTTGTTTGATGGTGTCAGCCTCCAAGATGCCCAAGTATTTGTAGGTTTCGTTTTCTGCGAGTGTTTTTATCTTATCCTTGTTTGGTAGTTCCATCCCGTCATTATTATTATTATTATTATTATTATTATTTACTCCTTAAGAGTGTTTCACATCAGTGTTAGCTACTGGTTTTTCGCTGGAGTTTGAGTGACAGCAAGTCTCCTCAAGTCTCCAAGACTCGTCTCAGGATTCTGACCATTCTTAGCAATGCTGTCGTCTGGATAGTCTCTACCCGTCCGCCAACTTCCAAGTCCTCCAGGCCTTTTAATAATCCTTTAGTTATTGTGCCTAGCGTATTATTATTATTATTATTATTATTTACTCCTTTGAGTTAGTTGATGGTTTTTCGTCTGAGTTTGAGTGACAGCAAGTCTCTTCAAGTCTCCAGGACTCTTCTCAGTATTCTGGCTGATCTTAATAATGCTGTAGTCTGGATGGTCTCAACTTGTCCTCTGATTTCCAAATCTTCCAGTCCTTTATCAAACCTTTGGGGATAGTTCCAAGTGCACCATTTACAATTGGTATAACCGTTATCTTCATATTCCATCGCTGTTTTAGTTCTTTTGCAAGGTCAAGATATTCATCTCTATTGTTATTATTATTATTATTTTACAAAAGTTTTTTATACCAATTTTAATTGGTGATTTATCACTGAAGTCTTGAGTGACAACAAGTCTCCTCAGGTTTTCAGGACTTCCCTAAGTATTCTAGATGATTTTAACAGTGCTGTGGTCGGTATGGTTTCAATTCTTCATGTGATCTCCATTCCCACAGTCTCTTTTTCAGGACTTTGGGGATGGCTGCGAGGGCATCAACTGCAATCGAAGTCATCTCAGTAAAATGATCTGATAGCGTACGTGAGCAAAGACCACATGCACCTCACTTCTGGGATGGCATCCTCAACGCTGAGGTCTTTTTTTTTTTATAAAAAAACTTTTTTAAAACTTTAACAGGTATCCTTTTTAAAAAATTTTTCTTTGCTTTTTCTTTTAACAGATTTTTTATAAATCAGTTACCTCACCCCACCCGTATAACAAATATAATGGTTACTATATCAGACCTACGGCCCCAGCACAGCTTGTAGCTACATAGCTGTCTATTTACTTTGGAGAAAACACGACTGCCGGAGATTTAGTCTGGCTGGGAAGACATCCGAATGGACGTCAACAAATGTAGACACATATTTTCGTTTCTACCCTGAGGATTTTTAGAATCGATTTCAACATTGTTTATTCTGCCTTTCTCACTTTGACAAATTATTTGATTTATAAGACATTGCATTCCAAAGATCTCAGGCACATGTTACTTTTCCCCAAGTAAACATTCCAGACGTCAAAGTTGGAATGTCTTGACATTAATTTGCAACTTCGTAGATCATCTCGGTTCAAAAAAATTCTTTCGGTTGATCTTCTGTAGTCAAATGTATTCCAGCTAAAGATTTTTAGTGTACACAATCGTGTTATTTCATAGTATAAACTTTTTTATTGAATGAAAAGTCTTCGTGACTGAATTTCATATCTTGGGATGGAATTAGTTACCTCTATTTCCCCATACCGGGCCACTGGCCTAATGAGCAAAGGTCCGGAAAATCGAGGTTCAATCCCAGGTCGAGTCATACCAAAGACTCAAAAAATGGTACTTGATGCCACATTGCTTAGCACTCAGCACTATAAGGTAAGGATCAAAGGTAAAGTTGATCATTCCAGGGAATGGAGTAGCGCCATCCCCAACACCTCGGTGAAGTAGTCATTGAAAAGGGAGCCTTCGAGTCACTCTCGACTACAGTTGCCAACTTTACTTTATCTCCTTATATATATATATATATATATATATATATGTGTGTGTGTGTGTGTGTGTGTGTGTGTGTGTGTGCGTGTGTGTTTCAAATATTTTGGGGAAAGTCCTGATAGTGTAGTGGTTAACGTGCTGGGGTGTGACATCGTAGTTAGCAATTTCGAATTCCAGTCGCGCTATTACTTTCACTTTCAAACTAATACTTTAGGAAAAATTACGAACGTTCTTATCTCCCAGCTATGAGTTTGTAGTATCACCTCCCTTACTAAGGTCAGTAAATGGGGCAGTCAATACTAACTCAACAGAAATCTTGGTCCTTACTTCTCCAACAGTGCCTATCATTATCTTGTTCATCTTGGATGGTTTCCATTGTAATATATGTACTTGGGTTATGCTATTTGAGATAATAAATGAGAAGTACAAATATTAACTTTAAAAGAGGAATTTTATTCTTCGTATACAACGCCACGTGTTGGCTAGAAAATGTCCGGCGGTCAACACGTGTGTTTAGCAACTGCTTCCTCTTCTCTTCTTGGGTCGTCTTTGGCAACTGCTACTATCTCCGCTGATTGGCCAGAGGGAGAGGGAAAGCGAGAGAGAAAAGAGAGAGAAGGGAAGAGAGAAGAGTGAGAGGCGATGGATTCTGGGATAGCATTCCTTGGCCGAGGTGGAAGTAAGGACCAAGATTTCTTTTGAGTTAGTATTGACTGCCCCATTTACTGACCTTAGTAAGGGAGGTGATACTACAAGTTAAATAGAACTACTCGTCATCATCATCATGTCGTGCTGGTAGCACGGATATCCCTGACCCTCTCTCGCCACTTTTCCCTATCGTTCATCGCCTAAGGCAGGTCTTCTAGACAACATCCTGTATCCTCACATAGTTGTTGAATGTATGTTCGTGCTGGTCGTCCTGCTTTTGCACGGCCATGTGTGGGGGTCCATAAGAGTACATCACTTATGAGTTCGTCCCTGCTTCTCCAGCAGTGTCTAACTTGAATAGTTTTCTTGATAGGAGGCAGGTGGCCGTACAGTTGGTGTCTTGTGGGGTTTTGCCGCCAGGACTTGTTCAAGATTACACGCAGCATTCTTGTGTAATTCCCGTCTAGCTTCTTCTCGAGCCGTTTTGTTAGAGTCCATGTAGTGCACCCATATAGCAGTATCGATGTGACCGCTGCCTGGAAGAAACTGCGTTTCATTTTATCGGTTAGGTCTGATTTCCATATAATCGATAGCCTATTGATAGCTGTCCATACTTTCGTTAACCTGTTCTTTTATAAGCACGATTTTGGCATTAAAAATCATCAAAGGCAAACCAAATCAAATCAAAACTTTGATATCATTTAAGATGTGTGTGGTGTTTCAGAAAAGTCGATGTCCTTTTGTAATCCAATAACTTAACCAATTCTCGTTCAAATAATCTCCAATTTAACATGTGTAGAAACAACTCAATTCTATTTACCCAATCGGCTGGGGCTGTAGAATATACTGACTGCTTCTCTGCAGAGG
Organism: Sepioteuthis lessoniana; assembly: GCA_963585895.1. Lineage (NCBI taxonomy): Eukaryota > Metazoa > Mollusca > Cephalopoda > Myopsida > Loliginidae > Sepioteuthis > Sepioteuthis lessoniana. The sequence goes on from OY757917.1 coordinate 63,939,624, forward strand.
AGTAAAACATCCCAATACGAGTCCTGGATATGACACTAAACAATCTCATGGTTTGGTTCCAGTAATGCAGGAGCTTTGGGGAATGCGGAGTACCCCTTTATTGCCATCGCTCCCAGGTCCACTCCGGCCTGGAATAGTAGCACCTATCTATGGATCAAATAGAACTTAACTGTGTACTTATGATAAACTGAATTGTTTGAGATAGAACTCTTTTGACATTTAACTGTGTGTGGACAAAAACTATACTTATACTAAACTGAATTGCTTGAATTAGAACTGCTTGACTAAACTGAATAGCTTGAAGTAGAACTGTTTTTCACGGTTAAATGGTGTTCTCATGCTAAACTGAATTGTTTGAAACAGAACTGTTTATTTGTATAAAAATGAATTTGGCATTAAATTACCTACAAAGGTTGATATGCCATAAAATCCAACCAACCAACCAACCGACTAACCAACCATTATATGTTTAATATCTAAAAGCCTTTTGTTTTCAAGGGAATGGCATTTCTAAACTTGAAAAGAAAAAAAAACGTTAAGCATTAAACATAGAATTTTGAGTTGCTTCTATACATACAGTCAAAATTTAAGATTATTTGACCGAAAATTGGTCATTAGATTACGAAATAACATCACTTTTTCTGAAAAACAATATGTATATATAGTTACAATAGCTATATATTTATTGTTACAACAGCGTAGAGTCAGGGGAGTTCGGTAACTGTCAGTTTCTCACCTGTTCGATCACTAGATCTTAACATTGATATATATGCTCTATCACCGATATTGAGCACAATTTATATATTTATATTTACATAACAAACTATATTATTATTATTATTATATACATACTCTACAAAAAAAGGTTTGGAGCCACCCAGCATTTCTTTAAAAAAACACATTAAAGTTACTTATTTTTTATTATTAATTTATTTAAGTGACTACAATGTATTTGTTTTTATTTTGATCAAGAATCAGCACTAAACTATTAAAAAACGTTATCATACAATAGCATCTTATTTTCTTTTGATCAATAAAACCACAATCTGCCTTAATTATTGTTTAACAAATTCTGGGCATTGTTTCCAACAGTTTTTTGAAAAGCTCGGCATCTTAAAGGCTAATGTGGCTCGTCTTGATGCAAAAGCATCCTGAGATGCCGAATCATGTCTCATGTTACCAAAATATTTCTTGCCCACTCAGCTGGGGCTGTAAAATACACCGACAGCGTCTCTGCAAAGAGGTAACGCCTCCCCCCTAACGAGTGTCCTGGATATGACACTAAACAATCTGATGGTGAGGTTCTAGTAATGCTGGAGCTTTGGGGAATGCGGAGTACCCCTTTATTGCCATTGCCATTGCTCCCAGTTCCACTCTGACCCGGAATGGTAGCACCTGATAGGTTAAAAAGAATTAAACGGCATACTTATGCTAAACTGAATTGTTTGAATTAGAACTGTTTGACTAAACTGAATAGTTTGAAATAGAAATGTTTTTGACGATTAAACTATGTACTTACATTTAAACTGCGTGCTTATGCTAAACCGAATTGTTTGATATTGAAACTCTACTTACACTAAACGGAATTGTTTAATAAAAACTGTTTTGACATTTAACTGTGTGTAAACAAAATCTGTACTTATACAAAACCGAATAGGCTGAATTAGAACTGTTTGAATAAACTGAATAGCTTGAAATAGAAATGTTTTTCTCAATTAAATTATGTATTTATGCTAAACTGAATTGTTTGAAATAGAACTATTTGCATGAAATGGATTTGGCATTAAATAAACTACAAAGGCTGATATGCCATAAAATCCAACCAACCAACCAACCGACCAACCAAAATATTGCAAAACTTTTGAGTCATCCTAATACAATGTCCATGTAATAGGATGACTCAAAAATTTTGCCAGAGAATTTTAAATCACAAAGATGATAGTGATACTAACTATAGACAGAGATTGAGGGAACTGGCTAAGTGTTTTAGAGCATCTGGGTCACAAATCTATTGTAGTCGGCTTGAATATTGAGAAGAGCCCTGGAGAACTGAGGCGACTTTTTGTCACTCAAGCTTCAATGAAAGTCAGCAGTTAGTTAAAACTGGTATAAAGTAAATTAGTTAAGGAGAGATTCTACTTCAGTTTGTTATTTAACTTGATAGCTAAATTGTATAAGAACAGGATGCGGCAGAAAAACCTCCTGCATGGAAAATTGCTACCTGGTGTGCAAGAAAGTAAGTAGCAATGGTAGCTGCAGGACTCGGAATATGCAAACTACATCCTCTTAAAGAGTTGGAAATTCTTACAAAAGCAAGGGTGTACTGGTTATGACAATAAACTGCATCTGGTGGTGAGGCTTCAGTTCCACAGCCCTGAGGTATTTGGAGTAAAAATCTTCATGGTTATATCCTTTGATAACTGTTACACTACGTGCACCTCCTAGGATTTTGCGGCCCAGTTTAAAATAATACATCAAAATTAACAGAATCCCAATATCTATTTATTATTATAGCATCTGAAACAAAGAGGTTCAGCATCCTGTTGGTGGAGCGTTGAATATGTTGACTACATCCCTTACAAAGGGGTAAGACAACCTCCTCCAACCAAGAGATATCCTTGGTTCAACACTTAACTACATACGATGGTGAGGCTCCAATTCTGAAGCTCTGAAAGTGTGAAATTCTCCTTCATTGCTATTACTCCCAGGTCCACTCTGACCTAGAGCGGTAGTACCTGTTAGAGTTCCTTCAAAAGGGATACATAGAACTGTTTAAAAAGTATTTTAATTAGATTGTAATTCGTGATACCAAATAGCTATTAATTATTGTCCCATAATCTAGACGTTTTCTGGAGTTGGAGCGCTTAGATCATCCAGGAGGCTTTCTATTAATCGATGTGTTGCAATTACAAATTCTCCAGGCTTGAAAAAACGTTTCAACAGCAAATGCACGGTATGGACCGTTCCAAACCAAGTTCATATCTGATCGTATCTAAAAATAATATTGTAAGACATTACCAAGATGGAGCTACCGTTACCACTTGCCTAAGTTCACTTGCACCACACAAGTGACAGTTTAAAATGCAATCATGTATTACACACAATATACAGTTGTTATGCCAACAAGATATTTTATCTTATTCACTGAATTATTGTGAAATGTCTTAATATTGACAGAGATTAACGATTTTGTTCGACGGAGAAGAAATGATAATAACCACATTATATGAATGGTTTATATCAGAAAATATTTGTCTTTTTTGTCATCTTCAATTCGATTTAGTCGTATCTGCTGCCAGTTTCAGAAGATGTCGAAGACATCGACTAGCGAAGGTACCGTTAAACACAAAAAAGATAATGTTATTACGTCTTTAAATTGTCTGTTCCATCAGATTTTGTTGGCTAACCAGCTTATCTTTGTTCTTATCTATGCAATGCTTTGATGGCGTGGCTGATGAGAATTACTAAGGGTTAAGTAAAATGGTCGATGTAAATTATGTTTATCTAACCCTGACATCACATTAATTAGAATTTAACTAAGATTGTTATTTACTGTGCTTTGCTTAGTCTGGCACACAAGCCATCGATTGTTTACAGAAAATTGGGTGACCACTGTATCATAAGAGGTTATGACTAAGTGGTCACCCATTTTAGTACTGAACAAGTTTGTTGCTGAGGGATCTGGCATGAACCGATGCTTTCAATGTGAATTCATTGTAAATCTTCAAAATGTTCAAATGTTCATTAGTTGTTAAGACTAAGGTTGTGAGTATTTGTCGAAAGGAATGTTTTTAGACATTTATGTATTGTATTATGTCAGGCAAAAGTTATGGAATTATCACTCTTAAAGGATGTTCTCTTAAGTTTTTATTTAACAGTAAATAAACAAAGAACAGATTATAAGCAAAACATTTTCTTTAATAGCTGAACATTCTGACTTCATGAAATATTTCTTAAACAAAGTAGATGAAATGATCTAAATTAAAGGAAAACATTTTTCTAAGTCATGCTGAGGAAAATATTTTAGAATAATCCACTGTGGAGGGGAAAATTATTATTATCTTATGATTTATATTCCTCAAAGTAATTCTAGTTGAAACTTAGATGTGCAAATTGGCCTACAGTTAAAATACAATTCTTGCAGACTCCAACAAATGATTTGGCGCATCTAATTGAAAGGAGATATGGCCCTTATAAAAAGAACTGTCCATTTGTCAAATTGAAAGGAGATATGGCCCTAATAAAAAGAACTGTTCATTTGTCAAATTGAAAGGAAATATGGCCCTAATAAAAAGAACTGTCCATTTGTCAAATTGAAAGGAAATATGGCCCTAATAAAAAGAACTGTTCATTTGTCAAATTGAAAGGAAATATGGCCCTAATAAAAAGAACTGTCCATTTGTCAAATTGAAAGGAGATATGGCCCTTATAAAAAGAACTCTTCATTTGTCAAATTGAAAGGAGATATGGCCTTTATAAAAAGAACTGTCCATTTGTCAAATTGAAAGGAAATATGGCCCTAATAAAAAGAAATGTTAAATTGTCAAATTGAAAAGGATCGTAAAACTCATTCAAGAACTCAATACACATCGAGAACTGCTGGAGAAGTGAGGATTAACTTAAAAGTAATGTTCTCTTTGGGACTCCTACGCATGGACGTATCAGTGTTGGCCGAAAAACAAATACTTACATATATCAGTTCTGTGTGGACACTGGGTGTAGGGTAGAAGACCTACCGGGAACGATGGATAACACGGATGGATGGGGAGAGAGAGAGCCAACGAACTCCGTGCTGTCCGCGTGACTTAATGATGACGATGATCTAACTGTATCTCTCTCTCTCTCTTTGTATATATATATATATATATATATATATATATATATGGAAGAAAATAATGGATTGTAATCCGACAATTTGTGAAGAAAAATTGACAACTAGTAGTCCAAATAGAAAGTGGGGATTTATAGAGAAACAAAGTCAGTCGACACTATAGCGTTTCATCAGGACTGTATGGGTTTTATTGGTGATGTTAAGTGTAGATGGATGTGATATATATATATATATATATATATATATATATATATATATATATATATATCCCAATGCGTTCATGATTATCTATCCCTCTGTCAATAAGTTTACATCTATCTTTCCTTCTATTTATACCAACCTGTTCATATCTATTTAGACACTTTTATATATTTTAGATCTAATTTCACATATGTAAATTTAACTCAATATCGTTATTACACACATACAAGCGAACATGTTGATTCTAAAAGCCTGAAATGGTAAATACTAGTCGTTTCACAAATAACATAACAAAGCAATCCTCTTCGAGTGTAGATACAAATACTGTGATCTAAAAACAATTAATCTATTTTAGTATTTAAACCCAATTTATGCCTGTTCTTATCAATAATAATGATAATAATCAGCGGATTATTATAGCATCATAACAATATTGACTTTAGAGTCCAGTGTCCTGAGTAAGATGAGGAGCACCGTTAATATTTTATATTGCAGACGTATTCAGCCAGAAAGAATATGGCTTTTAGTCGTAAAGTAATCATTAACTAAATTGATTTTCACTCGATCAAACCTTTAAGCAACAATCAACCTTTTTATTCGTATGTAAACGATACACGGATGTACCACCTACGTAGTACTAATAAATACTTGCAAAATTGTCTGTACGACAGGTTAGTGCTTCCTTTGGAGACAAATTTAGGCAGTTGACTTACGGTGGTGTTCGAAAGAATACACATTATTTACATGCCGTTCTATCCATTTGCAAAAGTGTTGCATGAAGCTTTTTCTTGATCGTTGTGAAACCTGAATGTAGATGACTACCAGGACGCGATTTAGCAGAGTTTAATCTCTTCTACTAAGCCAGAGGTAACATGATACGCTTGATCTAGCACGACGTGATCTGTCTTTCGAGGTCACCAATTAAACTGGAGTGGTGTCGTAGGGATGTAACAATTAAAGCAATGGACTGCGGAATCGAAGTAAGCGAGTTCGTACTCCAGTCTCGCTATTACGTTCACTTTCGGACAAATACCCTTGGGAAAGGTATGAAACCCCTTATCCTTCAAGCTATGGGTTAAATAGTACCTCTACTGTTCATCTGGAAGGATGGCTTTGGCATTAAGTAACCTACAAAAGTTGATATGCAATTGAACAAAGAAACCAAGCCAATTCAAACCAAACCAATAAAAGTGTCACCAGTATGAGGAAGTTGATGTGGCATAAAATCCAACCAAACCAAACCAAACCAAACCAAACGCCATGCCTTATTTAATAAGAGTAGGTAAAAGATATTCATGATGGCTTGGCAGGGTCAGAAACAACGTCTCCACAGTTTTATGCCCAAAAAACGAAAAGATATCGAGAATGGGTTTTTGAAACTATCATGAGAGTCCTTACAGGTCTTCTACCGGGCATGCAAATTATCTACGAGTGATAATTATTTATTGTATTCCATCAGTTTTAATAGAATTACTTCTTTTTTTTTTTATCAAAGTAACAATAACCTTATTTCATTGCAGCTTTATAGATTTAAGGCTTTTATCAAATGCTAAGGAATTTTATGTAGTGTCAAAAACTTTTGGTAAAGTATTGAATAATAAACAGTGATTGAACATTTTATTAATGCATTTGAAACTAAAACGAATTAGAAATGAAATGGAAAATTCCGATGAAAAATGTGTAATTAGTTATGTAAGGCATCTTTCCAACCTCCGATGAACCTCGTGACCGACAACGAAGTTTAAACCGTGAGAACTCTCGTGGTACGTGCGATAAACAGTCACATGTGATTTGGGAATATTTAAAAGGGTAAATCAGTCTGTTCGTACCCAACAGAGGACAAGTAAGGAGCATAAATTTCGGAGTTACAATTTATAGAACAATAGGATAATTACTTTATTGATACCAAAAATGTCACTTTACGTCTTTCTGTTTTTGAGGCAGGTGTGGAGAAAGGTTGAATCACGCTAATAATGTGAACGGTATTTTTTTCTTGTACTTCATGTATGGCATTTTTTCTTTTCAACGAATTCATTGTCACTTCCTCATCTTGTTTTTGACTACGTTAACTTTCCTCGTAACCCAGCAATACAACAGTGAATTGATATCTGAAACCTAAACTAAAGGATCATTTTCTGATGAACATCGCAAGATGTAACACCCAAATCTTGAAGGGGTTCGAACTCGACATGGTACGGTGGGGATCCTTTCTCGTAACCCTTCTATTTCAAATATTTTTATTTTTATTTTCGTAGAACTTTAAATCATATCTAATTGAAAGAATCAGCTTACGACACCGTTGGGCATGCGTAAAAACCCTTTAGGGGATATGGCATTAGCCGGCCTCTGGTTCTGAATATATTGACGGCAATGGTCATTAATCACTGACCCACGAGTCACAGCTGGTTATTCTTCACTTTCCGAAAAAGCCGGGGTAAGATAATGGACAGGGACTTTTAACCAATTAATCAGTTTTTATCAGACTTCTCGCAAACGTTTTGTTTTTCCTATCAGAAAGTTAGGCGGGGGATGAACAATACTTAAAAAATAGAATAAAACTTTGGATTTTTTTCATAGTCTGCTGTATTCCTCGTCGATGGTGACCTTTCCCAAAGTTTACCAGTTTCATAGAGATAAGGAAACACATGGCCCATGTCATCAGTGCAGACGCATTTATTATCATGGCCAGATCCTGAAGGGACGGAAGAGGAAGGCGTAATGTATGCTATTTGTTCTTTCTGGATTATACTAAAGCATCTCCTGGATTAGATCCAATTTCGAAACTTCAGTTTGTTCAGCGTTAATTATTGTACTTCTCAAACATTAGTTTTTACTTGGCTTTATTAGTATTTAATGCTTCTGTTGGTCGAGTGCGGGACATTTGAAAAAGAAGTTGCTTTCTTAAATTCAGTATACTTTCATTTTTTTATATACTGTTGTTTAGTTTATCTGTTTAATTTATCCAATTCAATTAGTTCAATTTATCTTGTGTGATATATATATATATATATATATAGTTAGAAGCTTGGACTTGGCGTTCGAGTCAACCGGGTTTCGATCCCAGCTACGGGAAGATACTGTCTAGCCACACTGATGAGTTCTGATAGAACGAAACAGATCTGTCTGTGGATAACTATATATATATATATATATATATATATATATATATATATATATATATATACTGTAAATTTTGGCGTACAATTTGACCTTTTAAGGCTGAAAAAATCTCTACAAAACTAGAGGTCGACTTATATGTCAGGGCTAAAATCTAAACCTTTATTACAGAGTGGTCAATTAGTGGAACAGTATTTTTAACAATCAGTATATATCACTTATCGTAAACCCCTAGCAGACTGCCAAGAACATAGTAACTTGTGGGTTTTAAAAGGGGTTTTTGAAAGTCAGGGGCTAAGGGTAAGGCTGTGTTGCCGTAAGATATCTGACTCCATATTTTGGTTATACTATTTTACCCCACGTTGACTGGCCGGCGCAATGCCTTGTCTAAAGAAAGTCCAAAAGAAATATACAAAAAGGAAAAGATAGAAACAGATAAGAGACGAAAACATTTCTTCCATACTTTCCTGTATTTACTTGGTGAATGGACTAATCAACGCTACGTCCCAAGACGTAGCGTGGTGTCCCAAACACCAGACGGCAAAATGATGTTGTTGGTTCGACGGACACTCCCTGACCAGACTCTGTTCACAGAAAACCTGAGTATTTATCTCTCTCCACCGGCTCCAAATTCGCCACTCCAACATCCTTCTAATTTTGGCGCGACCGCTTACCATTGGCTACTTTACTTTTTATTATTTTTCTTTTTTCTGATTTTAAACCGGATGGATGCGTGGAGCCTTATGCGTGGCGACGCGTTTATACATTTTGTATGTGGCAGCTGACGAGTCAACACCCGGTTGGGAGTTTTATTGTTTAATTCCTAAATCCCCACAAACTTAAACTCCAGTTTGCTGAACATATTTGACAAATTAACTCAGAGATTAATATGAAATAATAAGGCTGTAATACCAATTAAGTATTATAGTAACGCTATATCACAAGCAGTTTTCAACATTTGATGCGCGGACTTTAAACACAAACCAAAATGTCACGGTAGCTTAATGATCTCGACAGCAGGTATTGATCTAATCCAGAATTTTGAGCTAAAAATCTTGACGTTGACTTACATGCCAGGTCGACTTGTACGGCACAATTTACGGTATATATATATATATATATATAAAGAGAGAGAGAGAGACGTCAAATTTTTTATTCTAAAATTTAAATGAAAATGTGAGAATATTTGAGCAACTTTGATAATAAAGTGAGGGTATCCGACTCTCCTTGGAGTCAAGGTGAGTCTGTGATAATTTGAAAAAATATTTAAATCTTAGCTCATCTATTTTGAAGGAAATTTTAAATAAAACATAGCAATTAAAAATTCTAGGAATTTCCACACTCACCTGAACTCCTAACTCCATGTTGATGTTCTCTAGTTTTCTAAAGTGAAAGTTCAATAAAAAATTTGCCGGAATAAGTGTGTTGAATGCGAAGGGGTTGTCCCTTCATTCAGTATTCATTTCTGTCTTCGTAAATACAGCTTCGGTCTCGATATTTTTTTCTTGATTAAAAAATATGATAGGATATATTAAATACTTATTTTAATGAAAAATTATTTTAATGAAAACATTTTTTAAAATTTCAAGTTTTATTCTCGCCGGAAGCAGTATAAGAACACCCAAATAATTTTTTCTTGCAACATCTGATAATGGTCATCATGACCAGAAATGAATTTATAATGACACCAAAGAAGTGAATTTTATGTATATATTGGCGTTGCACATTGAGTTTTGATGTATTCTTAATTCCAAATTATTTATACGTCGATAGCCGTTGGCATTGAGCACTCAAATTGGATACTCCTACCCCTTGGATTTTTTTCCTGTGATTATATATATTATGATATTCATATCATATCCAATTCCAAATAAAATAACTAAATTTTCGTAATATTGGACAGCGTAACAAAACTTGTAATCAACTGAATAAGTCGATTTTATTTATGATGTAGATTTTTTTTAATCAGTACTTCCATACGTGTGTGAATAAATCTTATTTTCTAACGGTAATGAACCTATTTCTAGGGAAGCTAGAATTTAGTCAATTAGCGTAAGGATTTTGCTGCTTAATAATGTAGCAGAGGTGTCTTCCGGGTAAATGTGATAAAAGGGTTAACCCTCTAACGAATTATAACTAAAACATGCAAATATCAAAACAAATAACAGGAGGTTGAGTTGAACAGACTTCGTCTTTTTATGTATTAATATATTTTTGGTTATAATCAATAATTCATATGTACGTTTTTGTGTCTAATATTTTGTATGAGTACATTACACTTACATTTTTTTTACGTTTTTTTTTTAAATTCCTCACTTGTGTTTCAGTCCTAAATTCCTTTGATGATAAAACTTGGCTCAGATGCTGGAGTATCAAAGGTTTGTTCTTATTGACTAATGGACTTCTACTGTCCACAGAGGGATAGCTAGTTTTCAGACTCATTAGATTCTGGCAATAGGGAAAACTTATATTAGGAAATGATGACATACGTGGGTCCTTATCAAGAACAGGGAAATTCTATTTTTAGATTTGATGAAATGATTGGTTTAGGGACCATGACAAACCAACGGTAATATTCAAAATCATATTTTATCCGGAGTTAGACTTCGATCTAACGTAAACATTATTTCTTTTTGAGGCTAATTAAAAATTCATATCAAATGATTAAAAGCAGTAATTGTTACAATAGAAGATAAGTGTACATAGCAAAAAAAAAACAACAAACAAACAAAAAAACAACAAAAACAAAACAAAACAAAGAAAAAGAAATAAAACAAAATAAAAAAGAAGAGATTTTTACAATGTTGTATAAAATTAATGTAGTTCTTAAAAAAAAACCCAAAAAAAACAAACGATTTTATAGAATTTTATTTTGGAGATTCTTTTTGAAAAATTTCTTAGAAAATTTTTTAAAGAATTCTGCTTGAGAGAAGTTTATTTTTGGGAATTTTTTTAAAGGTTTTATTTTAGAGGTTTCTTTAGGGAGTTTTTTGAGAGAATTTTATTCCAGAGAAATTTTTTCAAAAAATTTTATTTTAAAGACTTTTGCAGAAACTTTTATTTTAGAAAAATTTATTTTAGAGAATTTATTTAGGGAATTCTTCTCAAAAATCTTTTTAAGGAATTTTTTCTAGAAAACTTTAAAAAATTTATGAGTATGTAACTGAAGAGACTTACCAATTCAAACATTTTCTACGGCTAAGCTTAACTAAGCAACAATGTCATGTGATGATGTCATGTGATGATGCTCATCTGAAAGATCTACCCTTTTCGATGATCCGGACAAAAGACCGGATGTAATACAGATCTGGATTGGGGTCATGGCAAGGGCAAACGACCTTGAAGCGACCAGCGGCACAGTATAGCGCAGCGATTGACAGGGACTGATCAGGTGATATGGGTGACGGCTGCTGGAGCGCAAAAAATTAGAGTTTCAAAACACAGACGGCCAAGAGCTCGGATTTTGCAGACGTCTGTCGTGTTCGTTCCAAAACATTTTGCCCAAGCGAAAAGAATTTAAGGTCTTGAACGAAGTGATATGGGCTTGGAATTGAGTAAGCGAACTGCTGAAAAAACCGAGAGCCTAGAATATATTAGTGTAGTAAGCGCCATATATTGATCATTTTCCGAGATTAGATGGATTTCTAAGCCAGGCGATAGTCGAGGGAAATCCATTGTTATATTTAGAGACACGGGATCATCCCGATCACTTATATTAAGAAGTAAGGTGCCTGATGGAATTCCACCAATATGAATAGGAGGGTGGAAATATAAGGCATTGGAGATTATAGAATCCGCTCCATAATATCCATGTAAGTTCAAAATGGAGGGAAAGCATCATTAAGATTGAAGTGGTCGATGGTCTACCTATGGTGGGAATATTGATGTTATTGGGTAGCGACATTGCGAGGGACAAGTCAGGACCCATATCAAACTAAGCTTTTCCAACGAGCAGGGATAGACGGGTAACGAAAAGCGCAGTTAAACTATGTTATAAGTACCCCTGATCGTAAAAGAAAAAGGTAGAGGTGCTACGTGAATATGATAAAAAAACATCATAGAAGGAACGTAGAAGAAACAATTCTCACTATATTATGTGATAAGAAGAACATAGGATTGTATAAGGATTGAACCAGATCTCTGGAGAGACAGAGATCCTCTTTATAATTGAAAAAATCCGAGATACGGAAAAATATAAACGAAAAACTGTCCCACTTACCTTCTGATTTTGTCGTGCAGTTTGATTTTAGCAGAATGTAATATTCACATAAACATAAAGGGCTCGGAAAACATAGCAGCAGATTCTCTATCTAGGATATAAAGAGAGAGAGAGAGAGAAAGAGAGAGAGAGAGAGAAAAGGAGGGGGAGTAGTAGGAGGAAGGAGAGAGAGAGAGAGAGAGAGAGAGAAAAGATGAGTAAACAAAAAAAAAAGAAGAGAAAGAGAAAAGACATACATCAAAAGAAAAGGAGGGAGAGAGAGAGAGAGATGGTGAAATATAAGGGTTTCCTTTCAACGGAAGAGATATTTTACATGTACCGAACTACTTTCGATGACCCTGACAGAAGACCGGATGTAATAAAGACATGGATTGAGTTCATGGCAAGTGCTAACGACCTCTGAGCGACCAGCGGCATAGAGTCGTGCAGCGTTTGGCAGGGACTGATCACGTGATAAGGTTGTCGGCCGCTGGGTGCGAAAAATTAAAAGTTTCAAAACACAAACGGCCGAGAGCTTGGATTTAGCTGACGTCTGTCGTATTCGCTCCAAAAATACGATGACCAAGAGAAAAGAACTTGAGGTTCCGAACGAAACTTAAAACCTTCAACTTATATTGAAGAAATGGCGATTAGATTCTGACAACAAAATCATAAATCAGTCGGCATCAAAAAGATTAAAAGAAAGGGACGAAGAAGCTAAGTACATTATGATTATCCCCCCCCCCATCTCTCTCTCTCATTGCATTATTGAACTTTGAAATGAACTTTTGATCTGAACATTTTATTAACTTACTTCCTACCGACACAAATAAAAGAAAGAAAGGAATTGTGAAGAAAAAAAGAAAGTAAAAAAAGGACAGATAAGAAATAATTGCAATAAACCAAATTCCACAATTCTTACTTGATACATATATCCTTCTCCCATGGATCCCCCTAACGGTTGATACATGTATCTTTCCCCCCACCGTTGATACATGTTTTCTTCCTTCAACGTTGATATATGTAGCCTTCCCCAACGTTGATATGTGTCCTTCCTCCACCGTTGATACATGAATCCTTCCACCAAAGTTGAAACATATGTCCTTCCCCAATGTTGATACATGTGTTCTTCTCTCACTGTTGATTCATGTGTCCTTCCCCCACTGTTGATTCATGTGTCCTTCCCCCACCGTCGATACATGTATCCTTACCCCACCGTTGATACATGTTTCCTCTCCCCCCCGTCGATACATGTATCCTTCCCCCACCGTTGATACATGTTTCCTCCCCCGCGTCGATACATGTATCCTTCCCCCACCGTTGATTCATATGTCCTTCCTCCATTACTGATACGTGTGTCTATCCCCTACGGTTGATACATATGTCCTTCCCCTACCGATGATTCATGTATCCTTTCCCACCGTTGATATATGAGCCCTTCCCCCACCACTGATACATGCTTCCTTCTCCCACCCTTGATACATGTGTCCTTCCCACACCGTTGATACATGTTTCCTTCCCCTACCGTTGATACATGTGTCTTTCCTCCACCGTTGATTCATTTGTCCTCCCCCCACTTCAAAAGCAACTTCAGTAGTCATCTTTGTTTTTGCTCTCTTTACTCCTTTTATTTCGATGTTTGAATAAATTGTTATATTATTGTTTGTCATTTCGCCTTTTGATTACACAGACTCTTAAATAAATCCCTTGTGTTTTTTTTTAAATTTTGATTTGTCAACCAGAAAAGATCTCGTTGTAAATGCGAAGTCTATTCGAATTTATATATTTGATGAATCGTTGTAGCTCGATTATCGTGTTTCCAGCGTGTGACACTGAGCATAAACCGAATGATTAAGATTTAATTTAATGTGAATAACCAGTTTAATAAAAGAAATAATTCATCATCTTATTTTATTCTTATTTTATTTATTTATGGTTTTCAACGGATTGTTTTTTGTTAGAAACCCCTTCTCGATTAGGGGCTATTTTTCCGCGGAGAACAGAAAGCATACAAACCAAAAGGGACACCTCTACTCAAACTGTGTAGCCATCTACAGAAGATAGACAATCAAAATTAATTATTATATAATCTTGACTTAATTATTAATAGAGACACGTTGGATTCCTGTTGTAACAACTGTCCATTATGATAACGGGGCTTAAGTTTTGGAAAAATTGCTGGCTTCTAATTAGCATTTCATAATTAAAATGATCCATGATGATACTGATGCTCCTATTTAAAAAGAAGTGATGGCTTCTAATTAGTATTTCATAATTAACCGCAGTCCATGAAAATATTGCCGCGACTATGCAGGAATTAAGATTTAAGATTTATGTCCGTTACATCGAGAATTTGAGAAAATAGATACAGATCTTACAAAATCATCAGAAAATTGCGAACTAGTATTGTAATTCTTTGATGATGGTGATGATCATGATCATCATGATCATCATCATCATCATCATCATTTTAAGTGTCTTGCACTTGTAAAAATTTCGCTGAGATGAGCCACCGTTAATAAAATTAATTTCTAACAACAAAATAACTGATCACGTGAAGACAAATTAATAGCAATGATGATTACAACAAATTTGCGAATTACAACAAATTTACAACGCATTATCCTTTCTATCTTTTCTTTTCTTTTTTTTTTTTTTTTTTTTTTTTTGTTTCTCTTGTATAAAATTTCTTTCAAAAGCTTTGTCGTCTGTGTTACCTTTTAGAATCAGTATCCGAACCAAAAAACTGCCGAACATACTGTTTGAAATTACCCACAAAGCCCCTCCCCACTTAAAAATATTTTTCCAATATATTCCAAATTTGTTAGTTTACCTAAATATACGAAATTCTTTTTATTGTTATGACCCTTTTTTTCTTTTCTTTTTCTTTTCTTTTTCTTTTTTTGCTAGTTTGCAAAAAATAGGAAAAGATTTGTTGTTATATATATATATACATATATATTACATACATATATATTACTCTCGAGTTTCACCTTAGGTTTTAACATATATCTGGATAATAATTTAATGTGTCCGAAGATGACCAATGGAGCATTTCGGTCTTTTTGTTTAAACAGAAATCGCTGTCCGTTACATATCGATGGCTGGGAAGAAAGAGACGGTTTTTTTTTCCGAACATTCTACATTTGATTTGACTGCCCTTGTTGACGGGTCTATTGGATATCAGTTTACTAGTCAATTTTTGAACATGACATTACACTGATATTATAGATTCTTTTAGATTAGATAGATATCTTATCATTGTATCCTCTCTAGTTTCAATATTTAAAGCAGCAATGATACGAGAAATGTGCTCATTTCAATGAATATACTAGATTTTAGGTTTTAAATTACTACAACCAACATACGAAAATTTAACAACATTATCCGAATGCTAGTCGCTATAAAGTACAACTCTACTGAAATTACTAAGTAGACTTTATCTCTGCCAAGCCCAAGAAATCTAGTAGTAACTATCAGGCTTCGTGAATGGAGAGAGAAACATATAAAAATTAAAGAAGATAAAAAAGGGGGATGGGAAAGCTAACTTTTGTTACCTGAAAGAGAAGCGGTTCTATATTCCTTAAAAACAAAAGCAACCAGTTCCCACAAAGTAATTTATTTCAAGAGAAATAAACTTTACAAAATCCGGCTTTGCATATTTTCATCAATACTTGTCGAAAACATTGAATTTTAAGTAACAAAAATGACATACATTCAAGTAACAACAATATCATAACCAAAAAGGCAAGGAAGAGAGTATTAACATATAACGACTGCCGTCAACTACCCATTGTCATTTTAACTTTGGTAAATGATAAAATACCATTCTTTGGTATTTTATGTCCAAGTTCCTTTTGAAGTCAGTTTTTAGGGTTTGTTCTTTTTCTCGGCGTTTCCTTTTTTTTTTTTTTTGTAGAATCAACCTGGACAACTCTAGTTTCCTGTGTATACTTATTGAAAACGAAGTTTCCTACTTCTTTAAGAGAACTTCGAGTAGCCCACTGCTTCCTCTTTCTAGAGATGACTATCGTTCTGTTTCAACTCGAATTTTCGGGGGCATTTACCGAATCTACTGACACAGCCAACAGCTTCTCTTGTCAGCAAAGAATCCAATAATTCCGCCGACAGACATTAGACTTAACTTTCTTTTGAAGGAGTCAGCATACCAAAACCACAATTAGCCTGCAGTCGATTCATTGTTTCAACAAGTAACAAAAAAAAAAAAAAAACTGTAAATAAAAAAGGCTTAGCCCAAGCGTCTAAAAGGTCTATTTGTTCAAGCCACCTTGGTTAAAAAAAACTGCCAAAAGTCGAAAGCGAATAAACAAGAGCTCACGAAGCAAAAAGAGAGAACCAGGTAGTGCCTTCTACTCAAGTCTAAAAAAAAAAAAGAAGGGGCCAGACCTTTACAGGTCTCTCTAAAATAACAGCCGGGAAGAGTGATAACGGCACAACTTCAAAACAGCCAATCATATTCGAGCAGATATTAACTGCCAAATTTACGAATTCCAACATTCCCTATTTTATGTTACTTTTCATAATCACAAATATAAAGCAGTTAACAAAAGAAATTAGTCAGATCACTGTCAAACAGCGTTTGAGTTTGATGTGTGCGCGTGTGAGTATGTTCTCTTCTAAATCAATTATGAAATAAAGAGGCAACAAACCTTGAGTTTTACTAAGGATCGTTTATTTCTTTTTTTATGTTTAAGAGAAACAAAGTTCTTTATGCCTTTTTTTGTACACTCATATCTTTTCCTATTTAGGCATAGCTAGAAATAAGTTTATAATAATAGTGATAATAATAATAATAATATTTGTCAAGCTTAAGTCAACCTTGAGCTGAGTTAGGAAAAAACTAATAGAAAAAGTTGTACTTACTTCAAAACCTCTCGATAGGAGATTCTGAAAAACATATCCGACCGCAATACATTGGTTGGTTGGGATTTATGGCATATAACTCTTATGAGTTATTTCCTGCCATATTTTGTTTATGTTTATATATCAAATATATATGAATTGTAAGCGTATATTTTGTAGTTTAACATTTTTTAACAAGCTAGAGCTCACTTTTTTGCACACAACCAAAATAGTTCCAATTATTACTGTCCTTCTATCTAATGTTAGTAATTTGATTTCACACAGTTAAGTGATTGCGAGTATCGAAAATATATCTGCGTACATCTTTGATAGGAGGCCAATTCTTTTTAGAAGTTGGAAGTGAAAAAGACAAGTCTCTCCTTTGCGTAAGTGGAGTGTTAAAAAGGGCAGATCACCAAAAACCCTTTCTGGATCTTAATTTTGTGAGCTGCAGGAGGCGAAACAAGGCCTACATACAGATGGTTTTAATTAAGAGTTAACCATGTTAGATTGGTTGGTGTGCCCAAACTAAAAAGCCCAGAATGCTCTATTATTGACCAATAACTGAAAGAAACAGAAACAGATTCATGGCTTTTCCAGATGAATAAGTGCGAAATGAAACACAAAAAAAACCTCATTCAGAATTTGAAATCGACACGTCGGGTCCATTTTTGATGACAGCAAAAACTATTAGTCGTCTGAGTATCCTGGATATGACAATAAAACATCTGATGGTGAGGCATCAATAATGCTGGGGCTTTGGGGAATACGGAGTTCCTTTTATTGTCATCGCTCCCTGGCCAACTCTGGCCCGGAGTGGTAGAACCTGATAGGGTCCTATCTATAGGTCAAATAGAACTGTTTGACATTTATACTGAATAATTTGAAATAGAACTGTTCATTAACTGTTCATTAACAAATGATTGATGTTTTAATCGAATTGTTAGAGATACATAGCAATACTTGGAACTATTTAACTTTGTTGGCAGGCTACACTGAACTGTTTGAAATAGAGCTGTTTTACATTTAACTGAGTGTAAACATGTTTAATTGAATTGTTATTGATACATAGCAATACTTGAAAACATTAAACTGTGAGAAAACAAATGATTGATAGTGAATAGAATTATTTGTATTAGATAGAAATAAGTGAAACCCTTTAAATGTGTAAATAAGTTGAGCTTGCATATTGAAATCATATTTAATATATATGTATAAAAAGGATTTGGCGTTAAAAAACCTACAATGGTTGATATGCCATAAAACCAAACCAAACCAATATTTCTTTGTTTTCAGGTTTCTGTAGTAGTATAAGTGGGATTTCAAGCTGCGTAACTATTGTTGCTGATGATTTGTAAGTTAATGAACGTCGTCGAGAAGTTAACGTTTATAGTGCTTTAGTGGTCTGTTTCCAAAAAATAAGTTTTCAGTTAGATGTCTACTTTATGAGTAAGCAAGATAAAATACCTGAGGGGTACAAAATAAGAGTCCAGATTAACATTATGTTTATATTGTAAATTGATCCCTTGGAAAAAACACTTTTAATAGTTTTGAACTTTTAGAAACCAAAGTCATGAAATATTGCGGTATTAATAGTGATTATTCCTCACCGGAGTGTTTCATCAAATCTTAGAAAAGAAAAATACCTACGAGTGTTATAATTCTAAAAAATTACTTTCCCAATTTTGCCACCAAAAAGCTCGTGAGTGTGAATATAAGAAATTAGCCGTACTAGCAGTCGAAGAAGACAGACATTATTTTCTCCTCTCCTAACCATAAATATTAGTCGCAAGATTTCATGATGTTAACCAAGTTTTATCCTCTTAGGAATTCAGGACTGACACGTAAGTAAGCAATTAAAAAGAATACGAAGTCATTTATATACACAGTACATGTACGAAAATTAATACCACATAACGCATCTTTTGCAAACTATTGATCATTAGCAAAAGTAATACATAAAAAGACAACGTCTGTTTCAACTCAATCTCCTGTTAATTGTTTTGTGTTTGACTTTACTTACAATTCATTTTTGCATTAACCATTCTATCACAGAATCTGGAAAACTCTCCTGCAATAGTATCAAGCAACATTTTGTTTTGAACTCCCTACGCATGATTTGTAACAACATTCATATTCCCAATGTAACACATTTTTCCAATGACTTCTTACCGTTTGTCGGAAATCAGGACTTTAAAAACTTATTGTTGTGCTTATTTTTCTCGAACGAAAAATAGCCACTCATCATCATCATCATCATCATGTCGTGCTGCCAGCACGGATATCCCTGACCCTCTCTCGCCACTTTTCCCTATCGTTCATCGCCTCTGGCAGGTCTTCAGGGCTACATCCCGTATCCTCACATAGCTGCTGTATGTATGTTCGAGCTGGTCGTCATGCTTTTGCCCGGCCATATGTGGGAGTCCATAGGAGTACATCACTCTTCCTTGCTTCTCCAGCAGTGTCCTGCATGTCTGGTTCGTCTAACTTGGATAGTTTTCGTGACAGGAGGCAGGTGGCCGTATAGTTGGTGCCTTGTGGGGTGCTGCCGCCAGGGAGCAATATTGAATAGCCACTAGGTGGTCATAAATGTTAACTTTTCAATTATGTTCATCGATAAAAAATGCTTAAAGAAGTTTGATTGGATTGGTTTCATTATTTAATGGTATATCAATATTTGTGGGTTATTTGATGCCTTCCGAATAGAATAACAGTAGTGATACTATTTAACCCATAGCTGAGAAGATAAGAGGTTCATGCCTTTCCACAGGTTATCAATCCGAAAGTGAACGTAATAGTGGTAGAAAATAGAGTTTTATGCTTGTGGTTATGGGCGCAATAAAAAGTGGAATGGATAAAATAATGGTCAGTTTATATAGGGCGTTTTTTCAGCTAATAACATGGATCTAATGCTATTGACATTGAATTATGTGTTTGTTCGAGCTTGTAAGTTCATAAATGTCTTCAAAATGTTAACATTTATGGCAACATGGTTCGAAAACTAGCAGGGGAAAAAAGAATGGAAAAAAATCATGGAAGGGAAAAAATTGTCAGGGATATTTTTAATTCGATGTCGATATTAAAATTCAGATTAAGCCAACCTGACGGACACCAAGTAAAAGTTCAGTTTACTGACATTATTAAAAAATACTTGAAGTTTTGGAATTAAAGACAAAAAGTTATGTGCTAAAAACATACCCAAAGAATGCATTAATCATCATCATCATCATCAAGGTGTGGTGAGAGTACAGATTCCCTCGACAATCTTGCCATCAGCCCCTATTGGCCATTGTTCTTGATAGGTCCCCTTGACGGCATCCACTGTCTGCAAAGAGATGATAAAAAGAAGTTTGTGCTGGTTGGCCAGCAATGGTCTCTCCACGTGTAAAAGTCCATCGGGAACGTCAATTCTGAGTTCGACCTTACTTCCCCAGCATTGTCTGGTCCTGTCGGCTGGGCTGCAGAATACACCGACAGCATCTCTGCAGAAGGGTAAGACCTCCTCACCCTAACGAGTGTCCTAGATATGACACAAAAGGATCTGATGGTGTGGCTTCAGTAATACTGGAGCGAAAATGATTAACCGACAGTGTTGACTATGAGAAAAATAATGTTTTATAGATTAAAACCTGCACTGTCATTGATCTTATTGTCTTCTCAGAAATAACTAAGAGGATTATTGTGACTGTTTAAAATAACGTTTAAAGAAAATTGCTCATATATAAATAAGTTAGGATAGCGCAGACATAGAGTCCACGGCGCTGTGTCCAATGATCTCACAGGCGAGAAACTGACAGTCACTAAGTGCCGTCGACTTTGTGTCTATGCTATCCAAACTAAGGTATACATACTGTACCACTCTTATTGATCACTTTTTATTTATAGATATAGCAAACTATATATATATATATATAGATATATATAGTCACTTATGAATAAGTATATCCCAGCAATTTCCGTAAGTTAATTTTTTCTAAACCAAAGATACAAAGATCTTATTTTTAATGGAACGGCGCATACTTAGAACGGATATTATTAGGTATTATGCATTACCAGACTTAATAACATTTTAACTCTGTAGACAAAAATTAAACTGTAACTCCTCCGTAACTAAAGTTGCATAAATATATGAATAACAATAGTATTTATTTTAGACTGCTAAATATTCCTACTTTTTGTAACAAAGTTTCAGTGCTGTATAGTTTCGATATAAATACCTAATAATATGGGATTTGATTTTAAAATGCTCCACTGGAAATAGTAAAATCCTGGTGTCTCTGGTTTAGAAAAAATATCATTTTTAAAAGGTAAGACTCCCCCCACCAATGAGCGTCCTGGATATGACACTATACAGTCTGATGGTAAGGTCCCGGTAATGCTGGGGCTTTGGGGAATACGGGGCACCCCTTCATTGCCATCGCTCCCAGTTCCACTCTGGCCCGGTGCGGTAGCACCTGATAGGGCCCAATCTATGGGTTAAATAGAACTAACGGCATACTTATGCTAAACTGAATTGTTTGATTAAACTGAGTAGCTTGAAATAGAAATGTTTTTGACAATTAAACCGTACTTACATTTAAACTGCGTGCTTATGCTAAACTGAATTATTTCAAATAGAACTGTTTTTTGTCATTGAAACTGTATTTACACTAAACTGAACGGTTTTGACATGTAACTATGTGTAAACAAAATCTGTACTTATACAAAACTGAATTAGCTAAATTAGAACTGAATAGCTCGAAAAAGAAATGTTTTTCACAATCAAACTGTACTTACATTTATATTGCGTGCTTATGCTAAACTGAATTATTTGAAATTGAACCGTTTTTGTCATTGAAACTGTACTTTCACTAAACTGAATTGTTACATATAACTGCTTGAATAGTTTGAAATAGAAATGTTTTTGACAATTAAACTGTGTACTCATGCTAAACTGAATTGCATGAAATGGAACTGGTTTAGAAGTGTTTGCCAATGGCCCGGGAGACCTGGGTTCAATCCCAGTTTGAGTCAAACCAAAGACTGAAAAAAATGGAACCTGATGCCTCCTTGCTTAACACATTATAAGGTACGGATCAAGGGTAAAGTGGATCAATCCAGGAAAAGAAGTAGCGCTCTCTCCTACACCTTGGTGTTGTTGCTATCGAAATGGGAGACTTCGGGTCCCCCTCGACTATGGTCGCCAACTTACTTATTCACATAAAAATGGATTTGGCGTTAAATAAACTACAAAGATTGATATGCCATAAAACCTAACAAACCAAACCAAACCATTTTAAAAAATAATATATGGTCGGGATGTATTTATTTACAATCAATACTTTCTTTTTTATCTACCCTTCAGTCTATCCCTCCTCTCTCTCCCATTCGTTCTTTATCTCTCTCGCTTTCGGCATAAATATATATATACGCCCTCCACACACACACACACACACACACACATATATATATATATAAATATATAAACTGAAGCTGTTGTTAACAAGGCAGAAATGATCAATGAACAAAATGTTAATTTTCTTCAAAATAATCCCCTTGATAGAGTTAACATTTATTTCAGAGAGTTTTCTCTTGATCGAACAACCTATAAATCTTTTCTTTTGATATATTGGGAATCTACGCCGTCGTTTTTCTTTTGAATAGCCTCACATCTTCACATCTATTAAACCTTGAGATGAATTTTCAGTATAAAGAACAAGAATAAAAATGACACAGAACGAATTACGGTGAGTATGGTTTGGTTTATTTGTTTTAACGGCATATCAACTCCTAATGGGTTATTTATTTAATTTGAGAATGCATAATTTTAATCATAATTATATTTTCAATGTCTATTTGCATTTTTTTAATTGCACTGTTTTTACTTGCCGATGATCATTTATTTGCATATAATTTCAAGTATTCCTATCTAACACAAATAACTCGCACACCGTAGTATTCCTTTAAGTACTCTTGTCTTATACAGATAATTTACACATAGTTGAATTGTTTCCGGCCCATTGAGTTTTCTCCAGTTGTCCGGGGGTCCGGGGTTCAATCCCAGGTCGAGTCATACTAAAGACGAAAAAAAAATGGTACTTTATACTTTCTTGCTTAACACTCAGCATTATAAGGTACGGATCAAGGGTAAAGTGGAGCAATCCAAGGAAAGGAGTTGCCTCCTCTCCTACACCTTGGAGTAGTATCTATTGAAAAGGGAATCTTTGAATCGCCCTCGACTACGGTCACCAACTTTACTTTATATTATTTCAAGTATTCCTATCTGATACAAATAATTTGTACACAGTTACAGTGTTTCAAGTATTCCTATCTAATACAAATAATTTGCACACACTTACATTGTTTAATGTATTCCAATTCAATACAAATAATTTGCACACATATTGTTTGAAGCTTTCCTATCTCATACTAATACTTCAAGCAATTTTGTGGTCTCAAGTAACTGTTCTTATTTGATCATCATCATCATCATCATCATCATGTCGTGCTGGTAGCACGGATATCCCTGACCCTCTCTCGCCACTCCTCCCTATCGTTCATCGCCCTAGGTAGGTCTTCAGGACAACATCCCGTATCCTCACATCGCTGCTGTATGTATGTTCGTGCTGGTCGTCCTGCTTTTGCACGGCCATGTGTGGGGGTCCATAAGAGTACATCTCTTATGAGTTCGTCCCTGCTTCTCCAGCAGTGTCCTGCATGTCTGGTTCGTCTAACTTGAATAGTTTTCGTGATAGGGGGCAGGTGGCCGTACAGTTGGTGTCTTGTGGGGTGTTGCCGCCAGGACTTGTTCAAGATTACACGCAGCATTCTTGTGTAATTGCCATCTAGCTTTTTCTACAGCCGTTTTGTCAGCGTCCATGTAGTGCAGCCATATAGCAGTATCGATGTGACCGCTGCCTGGAAGAAACTGCGTTTCATTTTATCGGGTAGGTCTGATTTCCATATAATCGATAGCCTATTGATAGCTGTCCATGCTTTCGTTAACCTCGTTTCGATGTCCTTTTCGGTTGATTCGACGCTGCTTCCTAGGTAAGTGAATTTGTCTACTAGTTTAAGAGGGGTTCCTTCTAGAGTGGAGATGTCCCCCGTTTGATTATAGCACATATATTCCGTTTTGTGTGCATTAACATAGAGGCCTATGCCTGCGGCTGCTCGTTCCAAACTATGCAGTAGTGTTTCGGCTTGGTCGGGTGTATTTGCCAGTATCGCTATGTCATCGGCGTAGTCGGCGTCGGTAATTGTTTTTGTGGGGTACCTTCTGCTTCTTTTCTTCGTCAGCTCGAAGCCATTCTCTCTGATTTTTTCAATCGATGTTCTAAGTACGTAGTCTAAACAAATGATAAAGAGGTACGGAGCCAGCGTGTCCCCTTGTAGTACTCCTGCTGCAATGTCGAAGTATTCTGTGTCTCCATCTGGTGATCGTACTTTTACTTTGGTGTTTCTATAGAGAATCGTTATTGCCGCTACGGTTTCTTTAGGTATGCCGTACGCTATTAGGATTTGTTCCATCTTTCCTCGGTGAATGGAATCGAAGGCCTTGGTAAAGTCAACAAATATTAATGTCGCTTGTAGGTTTTTTGCCCGTACACCTTCAAGGATTCTACGGATGGTTAATATTTGTGAGGTCGTGGATCTATTTCTTCGGAAGCCATTTTGGTTTTTCCTAAGCATGTTGTAGATTTTGGGTTCTATGCGGTTTCATAGTAGGGCATTGTAGATTTTGGCTGCTATGGATGTAAGTGTTATGCCTCGGTAGTCTTGGGCTAATCCGAGGTCCCCCTTTTTAGGGAAGGGGAGTATGCATCCTTTCATCCATCTATCTATCGGATTTTGATTGTATACTGCGTTGCAGTGTCGGAGCAGTATGTCATCGAATTGTGTGGTCTTCCATACTTCTGGGGGAATTTCGTCCAGCCCTGCAGCTTTCCTATTTTTAATTTTTCTGAGAACCGAGACGAGTTCTTCTTGTGTGAACGATCCTAGTTTAATGTCTAATTGTTTACTAATTATTCTGGTGATTGGTTCATGTGTTATTTTCGGTGGGTTTCCTAGTAAGTTTTCGAAGTGCTGTTTCCACAGTTTTATTCTTTCTTGTTGGTTAGCTGCTTTCAGTTTTGCTTTGGCTGTGTTCTTTCTTCTACTCACTTCGTTTATTGTTTGCCAGGCTATCCTAGATTGTCTATCTTCCACCGAGTCTCTAATCTTATCTATCTGGTTTTGAATGTATTCTGTCTGTTCCTTTATATATATGCCTGCTAATTGATATTGTGCCGTTTTTAGTTTTAAGGCATTTGTGTTTGTTGGGTTTTTTCGATAGTTTTCGGAGGCTGTTTTCACTAGTGCACGTTTTTCTCTCACCGCTAAAGTTTCCCATGGGACTCTATATTTAGTTTTGAGTTTTGTTGGAATGTATTTCGCTGCTGCCTCGACGCGCGCATTGACGAAATTTTCATATTCGTCGTTTTTTGTACTTTTTTCCGTCTTTTCTTGTAGTGTTTCGAATCTGTTTCTTAATTCTAATACGTATTTATCTCTTATATCTCTGTTGTTCAATAGGGCCCAGTCATAGTGTTTGGTGGTCGCTGTTCGTTTGGCGTTTTTTCGTATTTTCGCCGAGACTATTCGGTGATCGGTGGACACACCCTCGAAAGAGGAGTATGCCTCGCAATTCATTGCACTTCATTGCACTATTTGATAGACATTTGTTTATACACGGTTATATAGTTTCAAGTATTCTGATCTAATACTAATAATTTACATACCATTGTATGATTCCAAGTATTTATCTCTAATACTAATAATTTATGGACAATTATATGGTTTGAGTAACCTTTCATATTTCGTAATAATCAGTCGTTCGACCACAGTAATATGTTTTCATGTATTCCTAAGTAAAGTTGGCGACCGTAGTCGAGAGTGACCCGAAGGCTCCCTTTTCAGTAGCAACTACACCGAGGTATAGGAAACGGCGCTACTCCTTTCCCTAGATTGCTCCACTTTACCCTTGATACATACCTTATAATGCTGAGTGTTAAGCAAGGAGGAATCAAGTACTATTTTTAAGTCTTTGGTATGACTCGACCTGGGATTGAACTCCGGTCTCCCGAGCTCAAAAAATGGTATTTGATTCCTCCTTGCTTAACACTCAGAATTATACGGTATAGATCAATGGTAAAGTGGAGCAATCCAGGAAAAGGAATAGCGCCCTTCCGTACACCTTGGTGTAGTAACTATTGAAAAGGGAGCCTTTGGGACACCCTTGACTACGGTCGCTAACTTTACTTTATGTATTCCTATCAAATACAAATGCTTTTCGAACAAGTAATATCACTCGGAGTCAAGGGTGAACATAGGAGTAAAGGCGTACTCGACACCCCCCAGGGCTGAAGCCTCACCAGCGGATACAGGTTTGTGTCATACTCAGGATATTTCTTTTATGGTGGTGTTACCCTTCTGCATAGGTTACAGCTAGTGTATACTAAACTTCACCAATTGAGCGATTATGGAGAGTGCTGCGCTTGCATCTCTCTCTCTCTCTCTCTCTCTCTCTCTCTCTCTCTCTCTCTCTCTGCGGTGTAATGGTTAAAGCACTGGACTGTCGAATCATAGTACGCGAGTTCGAACTCGAGTCGTGCTATTACGTTCATTTTAGGACAAATACCCTTAGGAAAGGCATGAACCCCCTTATCTATGGATTAAATAGTACCACGACTGTCCTTCTAAAAGGGTGGATTTGGCATTAAATAACCCGAGAAGGTTGATATGCCATTAAATAACAAACAAACAAACAATATCTATCTATCTATCTATCTATGTCTGTTTATATCTATCTATATCACAGTCAGTTCATATCTATCTCAGTCTGTCCATATCTATCTATCTATCTATCTGAGTGGTTTAGATAGATAGATAGATAGATAGATAGATAGATAGATAGATAGATAGATAGATATGTGCGTGTGCTGAGTGCGTATTCAGGGGCAATATTAGATAAAAATACGTATATATAGAAAGAAAAGAACAAAAAGAATAAGATTTTCCCTGGAGCCAACGGTCAATTTCCAACCCGGCAGAAACATGTGGGTGGATATTGTTACGGACAACAAAGGAAGCGGTCCGTTGCAAATAATGCCGGCCTCACTGAAGAGTAGTGGGTGTTTGTGCTGGTAATTTTGGCATAGACCGTGAATGGCGGTAGGGGAAAAGTTTGATGTGGGCTTGAGAATGCTGTTGAGGGTGGCGTAAGGCAAGGACAGGACCGGGCAGGGTGTAGTAGCTCTTTATTAGATCTACGGCGTGAAGGTGTCCGAATTAATCAATAAATATGCCTCCAGCTGACAACGAAACGATCTGAATCGCTCAACAAAGACAATTCACAGCAGGTTGTAGATTGTTATGAAGCGCGCATACATATATACATACATGTAATACACATACAACTTAGAACTCAAATGCACGTCTGCCAATGTCCACACACATTTATTGACATATACGGACACGACAATTAACTCACTAGCCCAGTCAGCTAGGGCTGTAGAATACATCGACTGCATTTCTGTAGAGGAGTAAGACTCCCCCTCCCCAACGAGTGTCCCGAATATGACATTAAACCAATTGATAATGAGGCTCGAGCCCAGGAGCTTTAGGGAATGTGAAATACCACTTTATTGACATTGCTTCCTGGTCCACTCTGACCC
Source organism: Sepioteuthis lessoniana (assembly GCA_963585895.1). NCBI lineage: Eukaryota > Metazoa > Mollusca > Cephalopoda > Myopsida > Loliginidae > Sepioteuthis > Sepioteuthis lessoniana. The sequence goes on from OY757917.1 coordinate 63,967,531, forward strand.
GGAGTGGTAGCACCAGATAGAACTGTTTGATATTTAAACTGCGTGCAAACGGATGACTTTTAATCGAATTGTTAGAAAAGGAATTATTTCATCATTTAGCTGTGTGTGAATAAATTATTAATGTTAATTCGAATTGTTAGGGATACATAGCAATACTTGGAACAATTTAACTGTGTGCTATCGAATGAGTAATGTTGAAAAAGATTATAAGTGCTGATTAGCAATTCTTGAAACTCTTTAACAATGTATTTAAGTTAAATGGTTAGTATTACCAAGCGATGCTTGAAATCATTTAACTGTGTGCAAATAAAAGTATTTATGTTAGCAATATTGGAAACTATTTTGGTGAGTTCAAACAAATGATTAATACTTAATAGAACAGCTCGTGTTTGAATATTTAGAGCCAATTAATTGTATGCAAACAACAGTAATAGTTGTGAGCAAATAAACTAGCGCTGACTCATTTAAAAATGAGATTACCTACAAATCATTCACTCACCAATCGTATTCAAACCATTCAATTGTATGCAAACAAATGAGCACTGGTTCGTTTAAAAACATTATCTACAAACAATGCGTTAACGAATCATATATAATATGTATAAAGAGGATTTGGTATTAAATAGCCTACAATGGTTGATATACCATAAAACCCAACCAAAGAAAATCATATATATTTCATGTATACATAGAAAGAGGATTTTGCATGAAGTTACCTACAATGGTTGATATTCCATAAAACCTACCAAATAAAATCATATATATTTACCCAAATTGATTTTAAAGACTCTCTCTCTGTCCTAATGTCATCGAAAACGGCAGAATGTTTTTGAATCTCTTCTATAATATAATTTAAAATTGGTAAAGAAAGCCCTAACGGTAGTTTATAAGAAAAAGTAAAAGCCTAAAACACCTAATGCGACCACAGCCCCCCCCCCAAGAGAAAAGAAAAAAAAATGGAATTAACTTCCCTCCCCCCACCGAATAGAACAGACCGTCCCTAAAGTTCAGTAGTAAGTAAACATTAAATGAAGAAGAAACATTTGAACACACGAGTCAACAGAGGAAGAAACGTATCAATATTGGTCAGTATGTCTTTAAGTCCTATTAATTTAAAATGCTGAATTTTTACAAAATGTTATGCTGTATTTTGTTTGTAAAATAATGCTTAAACTATGCGTTTTAAATGTAAAGACACGCTTACTCTGCTGTAAACCCAAATTGATTTCAAAGACTCTCTCTCTCTGTCCTAATGTCATCGAAAACGGCAGAATGTTTTTGAATCTCTTCTATAATATAATTTAAAATTGGTAAAGAAAGCCCTAACGGTAGTCTATAAGAAAAAGTAAAAGCCTAAAACGCCAGGGAAAAACAAAACAAAAAACAAAACAAAAAACTAAAAAGCCTAGGAAAACGTCCCAATACCGCAAAAAAAAAAATTCAGTACCAGTGAAAGTCATTCGAAAGTACCTTGATCTTGGACTTTAACTAAGTTAAAACTTATAAAAAAAAAAAAATCTTCAATCAAATTTACCCCCCCTTTTTATTTATTTATTGTTTTTTGTTGTTTTTTTTTAAATTTTATTTTATATACGTACACATGGGAAGCAGCATGATGTACGTAAAGGTATTTGAATAAACCCATGGGCGACCAAACTCAATACCTAAACGGGTCCTGAACGTGAGTTTGACGACTTTACGCTCAGGATCGTTAGTTCGATCGGGGAACTACTGCTGCTCCTCTATAAGAGTGGCTTCTATAGAAGAGAATAAAACAGCCATCGAAAGATAACCATGACCCACACTCAAACCACATACACAAACCGCATCGCTCTTCGCGCGGGTAAAAAAAGGGGCGCGTCCTGCTGAGGTTGGAGCCCTGGCCTCAGTTTTCGAAAAATCAGCTACAGAGCTCAAACAATCAAAACTGCTAAAATGCAAGCAAACACTACAAATAGCCACATTTAACGTAAGAACCTTAAATAGAATAGGACAACTACCAGAGCTAATCTCATCGGCCGAAGAACATAAGATTGACATAATATGCATACAAGAACACAGATACACGCACACCGAAGATATCAAATATCACGAAACTGGCAATGGCTGGTCGCTCGTCACCGTATCCGCATGGAAAAACTCTGTCAACGCTGCAGTAGGAGGGGTAGGATTACTTATAGGACCAAGAGCATTAAAAACGATAAATAACGTTGAGAAAATACAACCTAGAATGATGGCAGCTACTTTTAACGGCAACCCCAGAGCAACAATCTTCTCATGCTACAGCCCCACCAATGTTAGTGAAGAAACTGAACTAATCACCTTCTACGATGAGCTATCTTCATTAGTGCGTAGCATCCCGAAACACAACATGTTAGTCATTGGCGGAGACATGAATGCCCAAATCGGAAAAAACGGAAACAACAAATAAAGCCTCCACAACACGTCAAATAGGAATGGGCAACATCTAACAGATTTCATGATAGAAAATAGATTAGCATGCCTCAATACAAACTACCAAAAAAAGGGAGGGAAAACTATGGACATACACGTACGCAAACAATACTAAAGCTCAGATAGACTACGTCCTTATAAACAAGATATGGAAAAATAGTGCAATGAATTGCGAGGCATACTCCTCTTTTGAGGGTGTGTCCACCGATCACCGAATAGTCACGGCGAAAATACGGTTAAGCCTACGAAAAAACGCCAAACGAACAGCGACCCCCAAACACTATGACTGGGCCCTTTTGAACAACAGAGACATAAGAGATAAATACGTATTAGAATTAAGAAACAGATTCGAAACACTACAAGAAAAGACGGAAAAAAGTACACCAAACGACGAATATGAAAATTTCGTCAATGCACACCTCGAGGCAGCAGCGAAATACATTCCAACAAAACTCAAAACTAAATATAGAGTCCCTTGGGAAACATTAGCGGTGAGAGAAAAACGTGCACTAGTGAAAACAGCCTCCAAAAACTATCGAAAAAACCCAACAAACACAAATGCCTTAAAACTAAAAACGGCACAATATCAATTAGCAGTCATATATATAAAGGAACAGACGGAATACATTCAAAATCAGATAGATAAGATTAGAGACTCGGTGGAAGATAGACAATCTAGGATAGCCTGGCAAACAATAAACGAAGTGAGTAGAAGAAAGAACACAGCCAAAGCAAAACTGAAAGCAGCAAACCAACAAGAAAGAATAAAACTGTGGAAACAGCACTTCGAAAACTTACGAGGAAACCCACCGAAAATAACACATGAACCAATCACCAGAATAATTAGTAAACAATTAGACATTAAACTAGAACCGTTCACACAAGAAGAACTCATCTCGGTTCTCAGAAAAATTAAAAATAGGAAAGCTGCAGGGCTGGACGAAATTCCCCCAGAAGTATGGAAGACCACACAATTCGATGACATACTGCTCCGACACTGCAACGCAGTATACAATCAAAATCCGATAGATAGATGGATGAAAGGATGCATACTCCCCTTCCCTAAAAAGGGGGACCTCGGATTAGCCAAAAGCTACCGAGGCATAACACTTACATCCATAGCAGCCAAAATCTACAATGCCCTACTACGAAACCGCATAAAACCCAAAATCGACAACATACTTACAAAAAACCAAAATGGCTTCCGAAGAAATAGATCCACGACCTCACAAATATTAACCATCCGTAGAATCCTTGAAGGTGTACGGGCAAAAAACCTACAAGCGACATTAATATTTGTTGACTTTACCAAGGCTTTCGATTCCATTCACAGAGGAAAGATGGAACAAATCCTAATAGCGTACGGCATACCTAAAGAAACCGTAGCGGCAATAACGATTCTCTATAGAAACACTAAAGTAAAAGTATGATCACCAGATGGAGACACAGAATACTTCGACATTGTAGCAGGAGTACTACAAGGGGACACGCTGGCTCCGTACCTCTTTATCATTTGTTTAGACTACGTACTTAGAACATCGATTGACAAAATCAAAAAGAATGGCTTCGAACTGACGAAGAAAAGAAGCAGAAGGTATCCTGCAACAACAATTACCGACGCCGACTACGCCGATGACATAGCGATACTGGCAAATACACCTGACCAAGCCGAAACACTACTGCATAGTTTGGAACGAGCAGCAGCAAACATAGGCCTCTATGTTAATGCACACAAAACGGAATATATGTGCTATAACCAAACGGGGGGCATCTCCACTCTAGAAGGAACCCCTCTTAAACTAGTAGACAAATTCACTTACCTAGGAAGCAGCGTCGAATCAACCGAAAAGGACTTTGAAACGAGGTTAGCGAAAGCATGGACAGCTATCAATAGGTTATTGATTATTTGGAAATCAGACGTAACCGATAAAATGAAACGCAGTTTCTTCCAGGCAGCGGTCACATCGATACTGCTATATGGCTGCACTACATGGACGCTAACAAAACGGCTGGAGAAGAAGCTAGACGGCAATTACACAAGAATGCTACGTGCAATCTTAAACAAGTCCTGACGGCAACACCCCACAAGACACCAACTGTACGGCTACCTACCCCCTATCACGAAAACTATTCAAGTTAGACGAGCCAGACATGCAGGACACTGCTGGAGAAGCAGGGACGAACTCATAAGTGATGTACTCCTATGGACCCCCACACATGGCCGTGCAAAAGCAGGACGACCAGCACGAACATACATTCACCAGCTATGTGAGGATACGGGATGTTGTCCTGAAGACCTACCTAGGGCGATGAACGATAGGGAGGAGTGGCGAGAGAGGGTCAGGGATATCCGTGCTACCAGCGCGATATGATGATGATGATGATATTTAACATTCGTGGTGCCTTCAATAAGTTTCCAGACATTTTTTGTACAGGCATTTAAATTGTCGAAGACTCTTGAAAATTCACTATGTTATTGCTATACATCTTATGAGATGACTGACCAATTTTTATGATTTCAGGTTCAAATGAACAGCTACTGCAGGAATTGGAATACACCCTACTAAAGCCTGATTGTCACAGCTGGTGAATTTCAAAAATGCAATCTGGACGTGAGGAAGAACGATATGCAATAAAATTGTGTTTTAAACTTGGAAAGAATGCCACAGAAACGTATGGAATGCTTCAGTCTGCTTTTGGAGCATCTTGCATGAATCGAACATCAGTTTTTGAGTGGCATATGAGATTCAAGGAAGGCACGGAGTCTTTGAGGGATGATAAGAGGTGTGGGAGGAGTCAGGAAGTCAATACACCAGAGTTGATTGGTCAAAGGCTTTGGATTAGGGTTAGGGTTACTATGTTGAGGTTTTAAGGAAGTTCAGAAAGAGATTCCGTCGAAAGAGGCCAGCACTCTTCATATCGGGTCAGTGGCATTTCCACCAGGACAATGCGCCAGTCCACAACTCCATCTTTGTCACAGACTATTTAACCAAGATGGGGGACATCAAGACAGTTCCTCACAGTCCCTATGGTCCAGACCTTGCTGCCTGTGACTTTTACTTATTCCCTAAGCTCAGAGGCTGTCGTTATGAGACAATTGAGGAGATGAAAGAGGCTGTGACGAAGGTCATTGACACACTCACACAAGAGGACTTCCATGGGGCCTTCCAGAAGTTGTTGGAACGGTAAAACTAGTGCATTGCAGCCGGAGGAGATTAGTTCGAAGGTGACTAGAGTTTCATGTGTGTACTATCAATAAAAGTCTGGAAACTTATGTAATGATCCTCGTATATGTATGAAGAGGATTTGGTATTAAATGGCCTACAATGGTTGATATACCATAAAACCCAACCAACCAAACCAATTAAGTCACCAGCAGGAGAGTAAAGGTTAGCAAGATGGCCTTCTATACCATTATCAACTCAGTCTTAACTGAGGGCTCCAAGTTTTAGAACTTTGTCAGCTCGAACTGAGCTTAATACATTATAAATGTATCTGCCATAGAACGAAAGTGAGCATATGTAGAAGTCTATGCATAGAAATAATCATCTAAGAGATTAATCTTTTCGTGGTTGTATGAATTTGTATCCCCCCTGTTCACTTGAATAATTGAGTGATATAATTGCTCAAATAAATTGCTGTGGTAAGAGTGAGTCTCCTTGAAAGCTGCTTCATTGAATTTTCACCTCTGCTATGGCTTGTTCTCTTGATGTTAATTTTAATTTCCAGTTTTCCATGGCTTTCTTGATGATCTTTATGACTTTGTTGGATAACTTATACATTTTCAAACATTCTATTATCCACACTTTTACAACCATATCATAGGTCTTTTTGTTATTAATCCATGCCTTGGCTCCATTTTTCGTCTTGTTTTAGCCTCCTTAAAGATGTGCTGATCTATATATAGTAGGTCATTTGTTCCTCTTGTTCCCTTCTGGCACCCTTTCAATTCGTTGTTAGTAGTACCCGACATTCAAGCTAGTAATAAATTTCTTCTTTAATCTGGGTGGTTAAGATTTTCCACATCACAGGTAAACACGTTATCAGTCTATAGTTGCTAGTGATAGTTTCTTTTCTTTGATGGGGGGGGTCTTTCTGGGTCCTTTTCGTCATCCATTCGGGTATGCTTTCTTTTCTAGCCATTATATCGTGGGTGAACGTGAATTTTTGAAACTAGAATCATGGTCTGGTGTTTTCCAAAATTTGTATGAGGGGGACTCACAGTGAGTCCAGCTATGTGTCTTCTTTGGGGCCTTCCTTGAGTCCTTGTAATTCTATTTTCATGTAACACTTTCAGCCTTTCTGTTACGTTATTTCTGTTCCTATATTTGACTTAAAAATTGTTTTGCTTCTTTTGCATTTGGTTGTCGGTTTGGATCCCTCATGTTGGCTATTGAAGGAGCACCTGTAGATCATGCCACTAGGATCTATCATCTGAGTCCCATGTTGATTCGGATTTGTCACTTTTCATGGGAAGTATGCTGTGGCTATACCAGACCTAGGAGTTGATCATTATCTGTGATACGCTTACAGCTATGAACTGGTATTCTTGCTAGGAAGAAAACATTTCAACGGGCCACAAAAATTAAATGAAATAAAATAGAATTATATATATCTATATATACTTATACTTTTTTTAGGAGGTGCCTGTGGTGTAATGTAAGTCTTTCGAATCTCATTGATGCTTTGTTTACATCCTTCGTTCTCGGTGGAAGTTCTATAGACTCAACTTCTTTTCATAAAGAGCTGAAACGAGGAACGAACTCTCCTATAAATACTTTTCCACAGATTATGACCCTCAGCTCCTTAAATCCAAGGTCAAGAAGTGTATATCTATGTATATTAATTCTCTTTCTTTCTTATATATTACTCTCTCTCTCTCTCCTTCTCGCTCTCTCTCTCTCTATCTATCAGTCTTCTTTCCTGTTCTCTTGATTCGACCTACATGAATTTAATCATACAAGACAACATTAAGCATAGAGAAGCCTGTAGGTCTGATGTAGCACAGCTTAACAATATAGAATTATAGTATTACTATCAGACCAAATCATCTTAGACAAGCACCCGCAACGCCCACACCCACGCAAAGAGGTTTCAACATATGACTTTTGTAAATATTGATTTTCTTGACCAACACAGAAGAAGGAAAATAATAAACCTATCAACAGATTCATGTGGTCCAAATTCCAAAAATGATGTATGTATGATACCTTAAAGATTTTTTTCTATGAAAAAAGCAACAAAAATAGAATGAGACAATTTAGTTAAGATCAGCATTGAATGAGATGCATCTAAAAATGCAGATAAACATGACAACGATTTAAAGGTTGTTGATTAATGGTTAGATCAAGATGAAGGCATAGATTTCCGTCAGATCACCGACGTTAAACAGCAAAGAGCCTGTTCAATACTGACGGTATTGACAACTACGTAACAGCCGGAAATATAAACAATGTATATAAACCAGATCAACGAATTTAAACAGTAATGAGCCTGATAAATACTGGCGGTATTGACAACTACGTAATAGCAGGAAATATAAACAATATATGTAAACCAGATCAACAAAGTTAGACAGCAATGAGCCTGTTCAATACTGACAGTATTGACAACTGCGTAACATCGGGAAATATGAACAATGTATGTAAACCAGAGCACCGAAGTTAAACAGCAATGAGCTTGTTCAATACTTTGGTAGTTTACCTTTAATAGCAGGTGATGTATTTAACGGTCGAATGATCAAAGATTATCTGAATGAAGTGATAAAAAGCAGCGTTAATGATGAAAAATGAACTAATCAATTCCTTGATTAATAATTGCGAAGAGCTTTTTTTCAGTATTTCTTCTATAGACAGCCAAACGTTGTTTTGATCGAGAAGAAACTTTTAATGCAAGAAATATCTTGTTCGTCGTAGAGAAATAAGTGATCTTATCAAGAGTATGTCTCTCAAAATAAACAATAATCAACAGGAAGCCATACTTCTGCAAGGACGTTACTAATTGTTTAGTATTTAAATTTAAAAACTCCGAAAGAAAAATATCAAATTATTTGTTTTACCAAAGTAATTCAATAAGCATTGCGAATGAGAGTTATAGGTTTGTCTTCAACCCGGATATAAAAGATGATATCATAGTCTGGAATAGGATCGAGTGATTATAATTGACGACTCGAAGATTTGTGTTCGTATATTTGTCGTGACTGAACCAAAACTCATCGCCGCAATTATTTGAGTGTTTATGAACACATATTGGAAACTTATAACAGAGGAACTCTGTTATAAGTTTCCATGTATTATGATTTTTTATTTCCTAGAATTAAACAATATAAAACAGTTCACGACGAATTAACAACATATATATTGCCTGAGCACACTTAGTAAAATGAAAACGGAAATAGCATGAAATACTAAAAGATTCCATTTCAGAGAAAAGTCCTGTCATGTCGTTTGAAAAGTATTTTGGTATGAGATGAGAGTCCTTAATAGAATGGTTGTTGCTGTGTGAAGACTGACATCAAAGCATGGTACCATGCATGGTACGATACGATATTTTGTTGGGGCAAAATCCTCTTATCGGGAAACGCACATACTTGTGCGTGTTTCGAGTTTTTAAGGCAGGACTAATGAGATAGATAGATAGATAGATAGATAGATTGACTTTTCTGCGCCGTTTTAAATGCTACTTTCGTCATGCCCCCTAGCGGCCATTAGAAATATTACTTCGAAGGCAAGAGATGTTATCCCTACAAATGTAATCCCTACAATAATGTTATTACTTAGGTAGAACTAACAATCCAAACAAAACAAAAATGCTTGAATTGATAAATCTCTTGAGTGAAACCATAGAAATCTACAAATCTTACTGCATCACAGTGAACCTGGGGATAATGGCAATGAAAGAGTACTCCACACTCCCTGGATCTCCAGAACTGGAACCTCACTATCAGATGAAGTCTAATGTCATAACCGAAACATCGCTTTTAGAAGGTGTCTTACTCTTCTGCTGGGGAGTGTACGGTCAACATATTCTAAGTCCCAACAACACTACAGTCAATGAAACCAGAGTTTATGCATGTATTTATCAACCCCTCCATGCGGGTAGGATATGACACAAGGTCAATGTTTAAGCTAACTTTAACAGGTTTGAATTCAGAGTTTTCCTTCTCCTAGACTGGTTGCCTACCTAAGGCTAAAGAACCCTGTCTACTCCACTATTTACTAATAGCTGGAGGGAGAATAATTGGATTCATACGTTCCCCAAGGGTATTAGGGCTATGTGAAATGCAAACAGCCTCATTCAGGTTTTGAACTCGTGTCGCCGTGTCCATTTCCGATGACGATAACCATTACACCATAGGCACCTCCAAAACAGAGTTTATGCATTTCTACACTTCTTGTAGTGTTATTATCAACATGTAAAACGTTTGTGTCTTAAGCCAAATGTCATTTCTTTCATAATTCATCTTAGTAAATGGGGTCAGTTCTAAATTATCAGAAGATTATCGACAAATGCCTGAAGAAAACCGGATAGTAAAACAGATGAAAAGTTTTTATTATAACAACAGAGATGATTAATTTTGCCAAAGTACAGCACTGTATAATCATTACAATTCCTCATCTCAGAAATTCAGGAAAGAATCATTATTCACAGAAAAGAAACCAACCAGTAAATGTAGTTATCGTTTTTAAAAGTCCATGAAACACAATCATTTATCCTAATATATATATTGGCCGAGAGTTCGCCAATGACCTGGAGGACCAGGGTACAATCCTAGGTCGAGTCATACCAAAGACTTAAATATGGTACTTGATGCCTCTTTGCTTATCACTCAGCATTATAAGGTACGTATCAAGGGTAAAGTGGAGCAATCCAGGGAAAAGAATTACGCCCTCCCCAACACCACGGGGTAGTAGCTATAAGGAATGGATCCTTCGGGTCGCCCTCGACTACGGTTACCAAGTTTATATATATATATATATATGTGTGTGTGTGTAAAGATTGAAGAACGGCAAAAAGATACTGTAATAAAAGAACAAGTATAATAAAGTAAGCTAATAACAGATGAAGGTACATCAATGTGCCACTAATTCTCCTTGCAAGGTGAATTTAGAGTCTTTCCTTCTTCTAGACTGGTTCTACAATTTTACTCGAGATTGGGGAAGATGAAATGGATACATTATTTTCTAAGGAGATAAGTGTAAAATAGAATACAAATTGATTTGAACACGATTCCCTGATTCTATTTCTTACGAAGATAACTGTTACGCTAAGCACGGCTTTTTGTATTATATATATATATATATATATAATGTGCCCTCAAATATGTATATACATCTATGCATATATATGTATGCATATATATATATAGAGAGAGAGAGAGAGAGAGAGAGAGAAAAGCGACAGAAAGAGAGAGAGTGTGTGGGGTAGTCATATTCTATTTTATAGTAGATTATTATATGTAGATATCTTGGTGGCGGGTACAAAATTTTTATCGAAGCCATAAAAAGTTCCAACGTTTTATTCACGATGTGACTAAAAACTTAAAAAGCGAAAAAGGTGACAAGCGAGCTGACTGGTTTCGTCCTCGATCAACAGAGTTAAATCTAGGAAAATATCGTGTAGAATAATAAAAAAAAACAAAATATGGAGAATATTTAGGATGGGAAAAAAGGTAAAAAATATATTGTCTTTGAGACTCTATCGAAATAATATTAAGTCTTAGCAGACATTCTCTCTGTTTACAAAGAGAAAGTTTGTCGGTCAAAATATGAATAGTCTCAAATACTCTCAGATGAAATGAAGAGTGTGACTTACTTAGTAGAGAAAAAGTCCACACTAAACTTAGCACAGTCACAATTATTTATAAGGTGTTCTGCTATTGAAGACCCGTATGTATTCCAAAGATTATCTGTTGGGCCTCTAATAAAATTCCGTATTTTTGTAGGGGCATGTTGTTTAATTCTAGCATATATCCTCTGGTTAGTTCTTCCCATGTTGTGCAAACTGCAACTACATCAAAACAAGTAAATAAGAGAATTATCATGACAGGAGAGAAGAACATTTTTATAGATAGATGTCAGAATGGGTTTAGTTTGTTTGTTTTGGTTTTATGACATATCAGCCTTTGTAGATTATTCAATGCCGAATGCATTTCCATACAAATAGTTCTATATTAAAAAATTCAGTTTAGCATAAATACACAGTTTAATTGTCAAAAACGTTTCTATTTCAAGCTATTCAGTTTAGTCAAACAGTTCTAATTCAAACAATTTAGTTTGGTATTGTTATAATTTTTGTTTACACACAGTTAAATGTAAAACAGTTCTATTTCAAACAATTCATTTTAGCATAATTACGTCGTTTAAATGTCAAAACAGTTCCATTTCAAGCAATTCAGTTTAGCATAAGTACGCAGTTTAATTCTATTTGACCAATAAATAGGACCCTATCCGGTGCAACCACTCCGGAAATATTGACTTGGTTGCATCAATCTCTTGAACTTCCTCCCATTGAATTAGTAGTTAATGAACTCGATCGAAGAACTCAAAGAGAATACCCAGAATGTGGGAGTGAACTTTTTTTGTGCTTGAAGGATACTTGGGAAGATCTACCATTAAGCTTTTTCTTAAAAACTTTTGAAAAGAATGCCAAGAATTTGTAAAGCAGTAATTTGAAAAAGGGGTGGTTTTATTAACGAAAACAAAATATAATGCGGTTGTATGTTAATTTCTAAAAAAGAAAATACACTGTAATTACTGAAATTTTATCTTTTACTTTATAAAATACAAAAATATTTCATACTAATTTTCTTAAAAAAGAAATGCAGGTGTCCCAAAACATTTGGTCTGAAATATATATATATATATATATATATATATATATATTTCGATCCCAGCTTCAGAAATCTTGGGTGTCTAGCCACACTGAAGAGTTGTGATACAACGAAACAGTCTGTCTGTAGATGACAATATATATGCTCCCCTACCCCCGTAGGGTTGAGCTCTCTAGCAAAGGAAGTAGTGGTTGCTACTCGCATTAGGCAAGGCTTTTCGAATGAATTGAGTTCTCGGTTGCCGTTAAGCGGATATATGAAAACAAAACAAATGTGATACATTTAAAATTCCCTCGCTTACGCTAATTTTCTCGTGGCTGTGTTGTAGAATCTTGGTTTGGCGTTTGCAGTCAGCCGGGTTTCGATCATAGCTCCAAGAATCTAGCCACACTGAAGTGTTGTGATACAACAGAACAGTCTGTCTGTGGATGACAATATATATTATAAGTTAGTATTTTATATAAAAGTAGTACGAATTTTTAAATGTATTTTGAAGTTTTCCGTTCTTTCACCTCTTTTCGAGTTTCTCTTTCCTTTCAATTTTTCTTTCTCTCTTCCGTTTCTTCTACAAGAAATTTTAAATGATTTCAGCCAGCCAATCCGCTGCAAAACAAGTTATGCCACCATCTTAAAATCCATAAACAAGTGCTAATTAAAATGTTAAACAATCCTGTAATTTATTATGGGCACTATGCAAGTCGTTATTTAATGACGGAGATTATTGTTGTTAAATGTTCAAGTGAAATCTTTATCGTGACCAATGTACCCATCATGACACGTCTAAATAAATGTAAATGCTCTTTTGAAAGTGAAGTTGGTCTAACGAATCGTGAACAACGTGACAGAATGATTTTCTTTAATGTAACTTTTATTCCGTGTTGTTTTTTAAGGATGAAACTGTGAGCTTTACTCATTTTGTTTCACCTTCAACGATCTTAACTTTATTCTATTATTGTTATGACACAACAGGATACTGTTGTGATGGAATGACCTGTCTCCTTGGCGGGCGACAGAATAACCAATATAAAATATAGTCCATACACAAACTCGAGACTCACGGTTCCGACTTTAGTCAGAATCCGACAAGACTTCCGTTGATACACTCCGTCAAGACTCTGATTTACAACTTGAAATCAAGTACTTCTTTACCATAACTTTCTTGTTTATATCTTCCACGATACAACAGATACATAAAGGAAAATTAAGGCGTTGGTGATGCTGTGGAAAACTCTATTGTAATAATCTAATTGATTGTGTAAGAGGACTAAGGCTTTATTAAAAACAAGTGACGGCAATGTTTGGAGAAGCAGGGACGAACTCATAAGAGATGTACTCTTATGGACCCCCACACATGGCCGTGCAAAAGCAGGATGACCAGCACGAACATACATTCAGCAGCTATGTGAGGATACGGGATGCTGTCCTGAAGACCTACCTAGGGCGATGAACGATAGGGAGGAGTGGCGAGAGAGGGTCAGGGATATCCGTGCTACCAGCGCGATATGATGATGATCAACACATTATTGAAATCTTCTCCAGGCAGCCACATCAGTTTTGTTTTTCGAATAAAGATGTTCCAATAGAAATTTTAACATTTCTTTAAGTCAAGTGGGGAAGAATTCAAGAATGTGTTGACAGTTTTTAAATCCTCCTGTATTATTACTTTTGTATGTGAATGATATCGGTTGAGATTTTTTCAGGAAAATAGGCATACTATTACATATATTTATTAAGCATTATTATTATTCTCGTCAAGGCATACTGACAGCACGGATTCCCTTGACTTCGTTCCCGCCACTATTCGTTACAATTGGCCATCATTCTTTGTTGGTCCTGTATACAGCATTCAGTCTCTTCAGAGTTGATTATTAGTAGGCTGGAAGATAGTCACACCAATCTCTTAACTTTGGAGTAGGGTTGCCAGATCCGAATTCTGTTACTGTCCTTCTACGAGAATGACTTTGGCATTGAATAACCCATGAAGGGTGATATGCCATTAAACAAAGAAACTAAACCGAACCAAAATTTAATCGTAAATAATTCTCAAATTGGTGAAGTTGACATTGAACAATGCTGTTTGTTTTAAACACTTCACTACAACAAAAACCTTGGTGAAGACAGGAGTTATTCTTTAGAATTCATATTTACATAAAAATTGTGTTATGAAACTACACTCACAACTTCCTGGAAATTATCCATTAGTTCTTGACCAATTGAAAAAACTTATGTTTGAATGGGCCTGTTTGTAGTCACTTTTAATTGCCAGATTTTTGCATCTAGCAGAAGGTATTTTATGACAAAACTTTTCTGTTTCGAACAAATGTGATTTATGATGAACTTATAATCAAGAGCGTCCATTGATACTTTTCCTGAAGATTGCACAAAGACATATTTTTAATATATCTTACAAAAAAAGAACCTTGTTTGTGGTCATTTAGAATAACCAGATTTGTTGCTTCAAGCAGAAGGCATTTTACGGTAAAACATTTTTGTTTCCAGTAAATTTGATTGTGATCTATGGTGCACTTCAATCATAATAATATGCTGCCACTTTTCCTGAAGATTGCGTAAGCATATATTTGAAATATATCTTACAAGTAACCTTGCTAGTGCAGTGGTGTATGTAATTCCAGAGACGAAGTGAAGGAATAACTTTCGTTAATACAGGGCTAATATAGCCAACTAATATGCACTACAAAGTGTTTTGACGTTTTTTTAAGTCATTAGTCCAAGATAGCCACCACTGTGGAAACTCACTCAGATATCTACCCATAAATAATTTCTGAGTTATCCGATGAAAACAGAAATTTGTTCAGCATGTAAGAGGAAACAAAAGCATATAAGCTAGTTTAATATCATGCCTACAAATGCTTCTCAATTGCCTGGAACACCCACAATTATTGGATCATTAAAAATGGGGATCTTCAGTTTCCACATAGGGATATACTATATATTTAAACGAAATGGTGCATTGGTATTTAAAGAAGTACTTAATGTTGAAATGCTCATTATCGGAGTCCCTGGGGTCAGTTTCGTCATTTTCAGTGTTTTTATTGAGCTCTTTGTCATCACCAGATTCTCGTAATCCTGTGTATCTCAGTGACTGAGCTCAACATTTGCAACGTACAGCACACCGTTGTTTGAGACAGATGCATATTTTGTGAATAACTGATTTGGGTTCACAAGGAAGGATACACACTGTGGTCTGACATCGCCAAAATGAAATAAACCTGGCATATGATATAATAAGTTTAAAGGATAACGTACTTATATGTATCTTTATGAGGCTTAAATTAGTATATTATATTACATCATAAAGGGATAAATAATTAATCATTGTATTCTCAGTAGTGACCCAAATTATCCCAGATCACTTCAAAAGTAATCCAACGAGTCGTTAGTAGTGTTGGGCTTTCAAATGTAACCAAATTTACTATTTGATGCTTGATTAGACAAGGCTGATGAGGATGGCCGGCATTGTGTAATTTTTCTTTTTGTCAATTGGGAAAAGACGAATTATTGCTTAAGCGAAAGAAATGTATCAATAAGAATGTTGGTCGGTCTTATCGTATGTGTGTGAATGCGTCTGTGAGATAACGACAACATGGTTTTCCATGCGTCAATTGTCTCTCTTACTCTCTTCCTTGGGCTCTGTATCGTTCAAATATTTCTTTTCTTAAATAGTGCGTACGACGTTTATCAGTATAATTAAAAGTGACGGGTAGTAGATAAAGTATATATTTGGATGACACGGAACTCAATGAAGAGAAAAGAAGGGAAGAAATAGACAAGACAAATATTAAATCCAATAGTAGAAATTGTGTGTTGTATCACACACGAAAGAAAAAAAAAACGAAAGAAAAAATTGACCAATGTTTTTCTCCCTTGAGCTATATTTTTTCAACAAAATAAAGATTCATGTTTCCTCGGAAAATACTTTAGAGTTACAATATTTTTTATATATATTGTGTTCACATCAATAAGGACTTCATTCTTTTAACCCGAGCAAGAAACCGGTCTATTTTATTCTAATTCACTTAACGAAAATGTTCCATATTAAAAGAAATGTTTACGCGTGAGGAAAAGGAGATACTTTACAACAGTGTGGAATACAAAGGATCGAATGACAAGCGATTGGAACCACATTTAATAGTAATGCTGTTTATATCATCTGATTAAAATTGAGTCTTCTATTATGATCGTCCGAATAACCAAGCGATTGATTAAAACAAGCATTGATCCTAATTAGATGCAACTGAGGGTAGCAATCAACAGACGAAAATCGTCCATAATTCATTGAAAGAAAGTGCATGATATTCAATCAGGAAACTCTAGATTGCATGTTTCTTCTGTGAACAGATAAAAATTAATACATCTTGGCTGTGAAGTTTTTGCTTATCCGCTAAATTACCTGATATTTCTCCCTTGGCTTATTATATCTCCCAATCTGTACAGAATTTTTTTAGAAAGATATATTCAATTCTATGGAGGATTGTAACTGATACTTTAAGCAATTCCTATTATTTGCTTTATCAAAAGTTACCAACAATTTCTCAAGTGGAAAATCCGAAGTAACTCAACATTTTGCTTGTACCATGAACTGAAACCTTTTAGAAATGTCATATAAAATTCAATATTTTAGCAAAATGAATACTCCTTGTAGGACTTATGGAGTTACTACATAACTCACTTTGCTTCTTTTCATTTAGCAGTTAATAAACTGATAGTAGTGATACGGAAAATATAGAAAAAAAATTACGCTAAAGATAATACCGGATATGCCTTTCTACTTTTCGTGAGGAAAAAATACCTATAAAATTTATAGAATACACATTTTTTTAGTCTTAAAATAATCAACCCCAAAAACATACATAAGAACATTCTGGAAACTTTGGATCAAAATCGCATTAACATTAAAGTTACATTTTTATATTTTTCAACCAATCAACTAAAAACACAAAATAAGAACATTCTAGAAAATCCGGCTCAGAAACTAATTAACAGAAAATTTTTAGGCTCTAAAAGAAATAAGTAAATATACGAATCTGATTGGTCAAGAAATGTCAGCATGCTTGAATTTTAGCGCTTGAAACTTAACCACATTTAATAGTGATGATGTTTATATCATCTTAATGATATAAACTTAACTTGAAACTTAACAATATCCTAAAATACGGACGGGAACTCACTCACTACAAATTATATCATGATATTTGAAATACTGTTAGTGAGGTTGCGAACGCAACAAGACCTCTGAAAACCGGCCAACGATGTGAGCGTAGCGAATCTGTCACAAAACAACCTAGATGTCTAGTTTAGTTATGTTTAGTTTAGTTATTCTACTTATAATAAATCAAATATTCGATAAAAAAGAGGAGGACAAAGGCTGAATGTGGGTTGATTTGTGCATATTCCTCTTAAATATTTCAGTTAATTAGATTTTAATGCTATTGTTAATGGTGTGAATCATTTGAAAGCTTTTACCAGCAAATATGACAAACAGTAATTTTGACGAAAATTGATGTTTATGCATGACGAAATCCGCGAATCGAAAAGAATCAATGATAGATGTCCGATGTTACCAAGGGAATATGACGAGTCAGTTGACGAATCGATAGAATACAAAAAAACAACAACAAAAAAACAAAACAAAACAGAAAAAGCAAACAAACAAACAAAAACACAATCAATAGCTATAGATTTAAAACTATCACAAGTGTTGAATTGCAAAATTGTAACATTGTATCTTTTTATGAGTTGATCGGACTATTTAATCCCTTCTTTCAAGTGCTTTATTATTTAGTGCGCTTTTGTCGAACCATTCTACAATCTTCTTTAAATGTGTGGGAATTTTAAAAAAAGAAGAAATAAAAAGATAAAATAAATTCAACAGTGACGGTTTCCCAGGAGGCCTCTAAAAGGAAGCGAAATCTGCGCAATTTTGAAATGATAGCTTCCTGGCACCAAAGAGCCATTCTTTCTCAGTAACCATTCACCACTGCTACGGGACGGGCCTTTTCCTCGGCTGCAGGCAAGGTAGCAAACGGGCTTACCAAGTTCTGGGCTTAGCGACAGATCGTGTCTCATGTTAGCGGAAACCTCTGCTAAACGTACCTTACTGAAAACTCCAACTGGACATACTATGAACTTCAAACGTATAACTCACCGAAAATGACTAATACATTTCAATGCTTTGTCCGGGAGACGTGACTATTTCTGCAGGGTCAGGAAAACATACAGTACCACAGAATAGTCATAAGCCACAAAATAAAATTTGAATTTAAAGGTATCCTTGTTTCTTTCCTTCCGTTCTTAATTCTCTGGCAGCTTCACACAGAAAAAAGAAGACAACGAATGAATGGGGTTAGAAGAAAAAGGAGTCAGATATGAAACTCAAAATCATTCCAATAGAGCTCAACAATTCACCGATAACCACCATCATTACCATGAATAATAGAACCTTGTTCCTCATAAATGTATATTTCATAAAGAAATAAAGGAATCGTTTTTCCATAGAAAAAAAGGGTGTGAGCAGAAAAGTAGCTTATATGTCGACTGGCTAAGTTCATTCTCAATTGTGTTTTATTCATCTATGTATTCATTTATTTGTAAATCTTGATAATGTCCAATTTTTTGTTATTTTTCCTTTCAGATAAAGGATGGCTTCATGATTAAGACTTGATCTTATACCTGGCCACGACAGCGGGTGTTTAAGAGTATATAAGGAATTAGAGAGCCATCTGGCTTTTGTAACAATTTTATTTGTTACTTTGGAGTAGATCTTTCAGGCTATGGTGTTATGGATTCTTTTAATACAATTTTGGGGGTGATGGTTCTTGAAATGGACATATTGTCGGAAGTTTGTGTATTTGTGTAAATAAATGTGATATTTTGGACATCTTTATTTTCAATGAGGGTTTTATAAATGTCAGTTCTTTGAAATTGCGTAGATTCTACAGTAAGTAACGTAAATCGTTAATGAGCAATTCCAAAATATGAAACAGTCATCTAGATATCTTTTCCATGAACTAATACATTCTGTTTTTATATTGTTGTATTTTTCCTATGATTTCATATATATTTTCCTCAAAGTATGCAAAGGTTTGGGTGGTGTATATTAGTGCTATTTTGTTCCTGTAGTTGTTTGATGGGATTGGATGTAATCTTTGTTGTCGAATTTGAAAGAGTTATTATTTAGGATTAGTTCTATGCCATCAGGGATATATTTTTTGTTAAATCTTGGGTGTGATGGTTCTGCCCATTTTTGTGTTCAAAACGAGATGGTCTGTTTTTCTAATTCATGGAAGATATTACAATTAAGGTTGTTGACGCCAAAGGTTACCATGGGTCTATTAGGATCTGTTTTTTGGTATCGAGCTTAAAAATGTAGGAATGTTAATAGTAAAATATCTTGTAGTTTGCTGAATAGGGCACTATAGACCTGCTACAATAGGCCTAAATTCTAGGTCATTGGGAAAATCTATACATTCAGATTCTGGTGATTCTATAGCTATTTTTATTTCATTGCTAGTTTTTGGAATGTAGGTAGAAAGGAAGTCCTTTTCTTTTTTTTCTTAATGTCTCGTTGTGTATTGAACAGAATTTTGTAATTTTTATATATTATTATCTATGTTTGTATTAATTAATTTATAGTTAGTTTCATCCCTTAGTATTACCTAAATTTTTGCTTTGTAATGTTTTAATCAAAATAACTACTTCGATTTGCTTGTAGGCTTCTTTTATAATTATGATATTGTTTTCCTGAATATCTTTAAGGCTTGTTGTAATTTGGGTGAGAGGCTGTTATGTGTATTTGTTTTTTCTTCTAATTTAAGGCTCAAGAGTTTTTCAAGGAATGTAATTCACTTTTATTACTTTTATCCGGGAAGAATTCAGATTTATTTTTTTACTGAGGAGTCTTCTGCTTTTTGTTTGTTATGGAATTTCTCTATTAATCACAATTTTCTTTCAAATTCTTTGAGGTCTTTGATTCTGCTAGATTGCTTTTTGGGGTAGGGTAAAATTTCAGATCGGGTTTTGGTAAATCAATCTTATTTTTGTCTAATTCATATGTTGATAAATTGATTGTTTTAGGTTTTATGTTGTTAGTTTTGTTCGGTATGTTACCTTGATTCGTCTTGTTCGGTCTCGGTTGCCAAAAAGTTTGTTTCTTACTGTGTTGTTTTTATTATTTCGAGGGTAATTTGTGTTGCCGAAAAGATTGTTTCTTATGGTGTTTTTATTATTTCAAAGGTAATTTGTGTTGCCTAAAAACTATTTCTTATTGTGTTGTTGTTATTATTTCGAGGGTAATTTGTGTTGGCTAAAAGATTGTTTCTTATTGTGTTGTTTTTTTTTTATTATTTCGAGGGTAATTTGTGTTACCTAAAAGATTGTTTCTTATTGTGTTGTTATTATTTCGAGGGTAATTTATGTTGGGTAAAAGATTGTTTTTTACTGTGTTGTTATTATTTCGAAGATAATTTGTGTTACCTAAAAGATTGTTTCTTATTGTGTTGTTATTATTTCGAAGGTAATTTGTGTTGTCTAAAAGATTGTTTCTTATTGTGTTGTTATTATTTCGAGGGTAATCTATGTTGGGTAAAAGATTGTTTTTTACTGTGTTGTTATTATTTCGAAGATAATTTGTGTTACCTAAATGATTGTTTCTTATTGTGTTGTTATTATTTCGAAGGTAATGTGGGGGTTTGAAGGTTTTTAGGTAGTCAGTGGCTAAGGGCAAGACTGTGTTGCCGTAAGATATCTGACTCCATATTCTGGTTATATTATTTTACCCCACGTTGACTGGCTGGCGCAATGCCTTGCCCAAAGAAAGTCCCAAAAGAAATATACAAAAAGGAAAAGATAGAAACAGATAAGAGACGAAAACATTTCTTCCATACTTTCCTTTATTTATTTGGTGAATGGACTAACCAACGCTACGTCCCAAGACGTAGCGTGGTGCCCAAAAACACCAGACAGCAAAATCGGTATTGTCGGTTCGACGTCACTACCCGAAAAGGAGGTCGGTTCACAGAAAACCTGAGTATTTATCTCTCTTCACCGGCTCCAAATTCGCTACTCCAAAATCCTTCAAATTTTGGCGCGATCGCTTCCCATTGGCTACTTTACTTTTTATTATTTTTCTTTTTTCTGATTTTTAACCGGATGGATGCGTGGAGCCTTATGCGTGGCGACGCGTTTATACATTTTGTATCTGGCAGCCGACGAGTCAATATCCGGTTGGGAGTTTTACTGTTAATTCCTAAATCCCCACAGTAATTTGTGTTGTCTAAAAGATTGTTTCTTATTGTGTTATTATTTCGAAGGTAATTAGTGTTGCCTAAAAGTTTATTTGTTATTATGTTGTTGTTATTATTTCGAGGGTAATTTGTGATGGCTAAAAGATTGTTTCTTATTGTGTTGTTATTATTTCGAAGGTAATTTGTGTTGCCTAAAAGATTATTTCTTATGGTGTTATTATCACTTCGAAGGTAATTTGTGTTTCCTAAAAGAATGTTTCTTATTGAGTTGTTATTATTATTTCGAAGGTAATTTGTATTGCTTAAAAGATTGTTTCTTACTTTGTTGTTGCTATCCTTTGGATATAATTCCTTCTTCCGTTGTTGGGTGCCCTATACGGAATGTAATTCAACCCATTCTGCATTCGTGGGTTTATATAATGGTTGGGTCTGATTTTTTTTGTGTGTGTGTGCTGGTATGTATGAGGATTAATTTTATGTTTGCCTACTAAGTGGTTTTTAGAGTAGTTGGGCCATTTCTTGTGAGATGGTATGGGGATTAATTTTTTTTCTTTGTATGGGTTTGTTTGTATTTTCTGGTGTGCGTTTTGATAACTCCACATGTTGCATAAATATGTATGTATGTGGTAGTGTGTGTTGTGATAGTTTATGGATTTTTGTGGGTGATAATGTTGTGACAGTTGTTGTTCTGTGGAGAGTGTAGGTTTGTTTCATAATGTGTATAAGTATGTTCTCCTTGTGCGTGTGTGTTTGTGCGTGTTTTTTTTTTGTTGTTTTTCTTTAATCCTTTTTATTGTGATTTTTTCTTTTTTTTTCTTTTTCTTTTTTGAGTAGATTTCTCAGCCATTGAGTTTTTCTGTCCAAGATTTGTTTTGCATTTTTCTTCCTCCTTTTGGTATTTTTTTTCCGACACTTCCAATAGGAATTGTGTATATATATAATGATTGTGTTGTCAAGGGTTATGTGGTATAGTATTAATAGGCAGGTGTAAAAGAGATGTTAAGTTTTGGGTAGCTTGAACTTAAACAAATGGACCAAAGAACAAGAAAACTAATGACCATGCATAAGGCATTACACCCGAGAGACGACGTTGACAGACTATATGTATCTAGAAAAGAGGGAGAAAGAGGATTTACCAGCATCGAAGACACCGTTGACGCATCGATACAACGGCTCGAAGACTACATAGAAAAACACGAACGAGGACTAATTACAACCATCTGAAACGACTCGGACAACACGATAAACGAAAGAATGACAACAACTAGGAAACAAAAATGGGAAGGAAAACAACTCTATGGCCGCTTTAAACGTCTAATAAACAACATCTCACACCAGAAAACATGGACCTGGCTAAAAAAAGGAAACTTTAAGAGAGAAACGGAATCCCTCCTAATAGCAGCACAGGACAACGCCATAAGAACCAATCATATCAAAGCGAGAATAGATAAGACGCAACAAAACAGTAAATGTAGGCAATGCGGTGACAGAGACGAAACGATCAATCACATAATAAGCGAATGCAGCAAATTAGCACAGAAGGAGTATAAGGCGAGACATGACTGGGTCGGCAAGGTGATCCACTGGGAAATGTGCAGGAAATTTCAATTCGATCATACAAACAAATGGTATATGCACAACCCACCACCTATCCTAGAAAATGACACGCATAAACTCCTATGGGACTTTAGCATACAAACGGATCACCTAATCCCGGCCAGAAGACCAGACCTCATAATAATCAACAAAAAAAAAAAAAAGAGAATCTGTAAAATTGTCGACTTTGCTGTCCTGACAGACCACAGAATAAATCTGAAGGAAAGTGAAAAAAAGGATAAGTACCTCGACCTTGCTAGAGAATTAAAAAAAATGTGGAACATGAAAGTAACGATTGTGCCAATTGTGATTGGTGCTTTAGGCACAATAACTAAAAGATTATCAAAAGGCCTGGAGGACTCGGAAGTTGGCAGACGGGTAGAGACTATCCAAACGACAGCACTGCTAAGAACGGCACGAATCCTGAGACGAGTCCTGGAGACTTGAAGAGATTTGCTGTCACTCAAACTCCAGTGAAAGACCATCAGCTAACACTGATGTGAAAAACTCTAATAATAAATGTAACAATTATGATCTTAATGGCCTTTGACAATAGTGATAGGTGATTATAATGCTATAATGTGAAAAAATAGTGCTTATGATTATTGACAATATAAAAAATATTATATTTACTGGCAATACTTGTGGCTGTTCATAATGTGATAATGTGGGGAAAATGGTATTTACGGTCGGTGGTTCTGTTGTATTATTAGTATGGTGTCGGTAATGGCTGATGTGTGATATGGCAAGAAGAAGGATGTTGGTGAAACAGTTGAGATATGGTGAAAGGAGAAGGAGGAACCTTTAGTGAGTGATAAGAACATAGATGGCCGAAATATATGTAAATATGAAAATAATAGTGGTGCTTAAAAAATGAGAAGGGGAATGGAATTTTGTTTACGTTTTGGTTATGTGTTTGGGTTGAATTGGGATAGAAGAGATAAGTATATATGTAAAGATGCATGCCAGTATATACGCAAATGTACATATATATATATATATATTCGCGAGCAACAGCATATATACAAAGATACTAACATTCAAAAGCCCACAAACGTCGGCACACATGCAAACAAACAAGGTCCGCTTATCCATATTTACCCAACCCCTCCGCTCGGGCAGGATATGACACAAGGTCAATTTTTAAGCGGAGTTTAACAGGTTTCAATTCAGAGTTTTCCTTCTCCTAGACTAGTTGCCTCACCAAGGCTGAAGAACTCAGTCTGCCCTACTATTTACCCATAGCTGGAGGGAGAATAATTGGATTCATACCTTTCCCAAGGGTATTAGCGCTATGTGAAATGCCATCAGTCTCGTCCAGGATTTGAACTCGTGTCGCCGTGTCCATTTCCTACGACGATAACCATTACACCACGGACACCTCTTATCGAACAAAAAGTTAACCATATTAATCGGTCTTTTTTGAAAACATTTCACAATGTCTGATGAATGGGTAAAGCATGAAACCTAGGATCACAGACACTACCATGTAACACAATATCTTTTGACAATCCATCGGTGTTCGTGCAAAAATCCTCGCGGTGACACAATTATTTATGGATTTCTCTAAGGCATTTGATTTTATACACAGACAGAAGAAGCAAATACTTCTTGCCAACAGCCTTCCCAAAGAAACTGTCGCAGCCATAATGGTGCTCTATAAAAACACACAAGTAAAAGTTCGCTCACCAGATGGAGACACAGACTTCTTTGACATAGTCACTGGTGTGTTGCCAGGGGACACAGTAACCCTATACCTGTTTATCGTCTGCCTTGACTACGTGCTTCAAGCGTCGATAGATTTAATGAAAGAAAATAGCTCTGCTTTGGCAGAGGAAAGAAGCTAACGATACCCCGCACAAACTTACGGATGCGGACTACGCTGATGACATAGCGTTTCTGACAAATAAACCCGCCCTGGCCGAATGCCTGTTACACAGTCTGGAATGGGCAGTAGGTGTCATATGCCACCATGTAAACGCAGACAAAACGGAATACATGTGCTTTAATCAAAAAGGCGACATCTTCACACTAAATGGTGGTTCTCTGAAACTAGTGAACAATTTTACCTACTTCGGAAGCAGCATCTCATCTACGGAAAATGACATCAATACACGACTAGCGAAGACATGGACAGCTATCGATAGGTTATCGGTCATATGGAAGTCAGATCTATCCGATAAAATAAAACGCATATTTTCCATGCAGCGGTCGTGTCAATACTACTATATGGATGCACCACATGGACGCTGACTAAGCGCATGGAAAGAAAGCTTAACGGCAATTGCACAAGAATGCTACGAGCTGTATGTAACAAGTCCCGGAGACAACATGCCACAAAACACAGCTGTACGGCCACCTACCACCCATCTCGAAAACCATCCAAATTAGACGAACAAGACATGCGGGACACTGCTGTAGAAGTGAGGACGAACTCATCAGTGATGCACTCCGGTGGAGGCCTTCGCACGGATGAGTAAATGTTGGGTGACCAGCTAGAATCTAACTACAACAGCTCTTTACTGATACAGAATGTGACCTGAAAAGACCTGCTGGAATCGATGAACGATAGAGACGAATGGTGAGAGAGGATACAGGAAATCCGTGCTAGCGGTACGTCATTATATATATATATATATATATATATATATATTTATATATATAATGTAGTTTAGTAATTTGAATAAACAAATTGGGCTCAATATCGGTGAAATCTAAGTGTAGATCTAATTTGGAATGGCGTAGACACATAGTCAACGATACCAGGTGACTGTCAGTTTCTGATCAAGAGTCTGACGAGGACATAGGTGAGAAATTAGCATTAAACACCTGTGAATCTATGTCTTCGCTATTCTAAAGTTGATGCCCCGTCACTCTCTCTCTCTCTCTCTATATATATATATATATATATATATATATATATAAAAGTTGTCGACCGTATTCGAGGGCGACCCGAAGGCTTCTTTTTCAATAGCTACTACACCGAGGTGTAGGGGAGGATGCTACTCCATTCCCTGGATTCGAACCTTATAATGCTGAGTGTTAAGCAAGGCGGTATCAAGTACTATATTTTGAGTTTTTGGTATGACTTGACCAGGAATAGAACCCCAGTCTCCTGGAACATTGGCGAGCACTCTACTCAATTGGCATATATTTATATATGTAATGAAATTGAAAATGACTCATTGGGTAAAATATATAAAGCCAAAGGACTTGCAATACAATAAATATTATCAAAAAAAGTGTTAAAAATGAATGTACATGTAGCCAATTTAAAGAACCGATTTAAAGGACAAAATCAAAACCAAAAATTGTACCCAAGTTTCACTGATATGATTGCTCTCTCTCTCTCTCTCTCTCTCTATATATATATATATATAGTATTTGTCACTGCCCCCCATCAGACTAGACTTGACACAAGGTCAATGACCCGAAGGTCGATTATAGTGGGAATTTAGGGGAGGGGAAGGTCGAGTAAAAGCCGTGCCAAGGCTCGAACCCTGCTGTATTATGCTGGTCAACACCCCAATTACGGCAATGTGGGCCTGATGAGCCTAGTGGGTCTTGGACCCAAATCTGGGTCCAGGCACGTATGCCTGATTATAGCTTGAACTGGACGGCAAGGTCCAGTGCTATACAAGAGTGACAAGGTGTCAATGATGTAGCTCGCCCAGCCGAAGGTGGCCCAGCCGAAGCTGGGGGCCTTTCGGCCACGAATCTGCTATTGGTTTCGATACCCTGTCCGGCACGAATGCCAGACGGCCCAGCAAAGGCCAGGTAAGTATCTATCTATCTATCTATCTATCTATCTATCTATCTACACTGCTGCTGAAGATCGGTTATTTTTAAAATAAGAGGAATTTTCCTGTGAACAATCTTGTATAGTGAAGAAAAACAACTCAGCTGTTATCAAAAGGGCTATTTTAAAATACTCTTACAATAGATGGTTATTTAAGTCTTTATAACGGGTTTAGATATTCAAGAGTATTAGTACCAGCAAGTGGAGCCGCTAGAAGTGTTTTGATCTTTATGCATCAAAATACTGCATCTTGCTGTTAATAAACACTTGAAAAGGTCCTCATTTCAGTCACTTTTTAATAGCATAACCTTTGAATAAATGTCTGAAATATGTATCATATCAAAATTTCTGTGTGTGTATCTTGTTTTGTCTGTATCTCATTGAAACGTATTTTTGAACCTGCCATTCCATTTTACTTAATGGAAAATATTG
Organism: Sepioteuthis lessoniana; assembly: GCA_963585895.1. NCBI lineage: Eukaryota > Metazoa > Mollusca > Cephalopoda > Myopsida > Loliginidae > Sepioteuthis > Sepioteuthis lessoniana. The sequence continues at coordinate 63,994,907 of OY757917.1, forward strand.
GAGAAAGGAAAATACAAGATGCTAGCGTTAAAGATCAGATGTTGTCTCCCTACTAAAACATATAACAAAATTGAGCCATAAAACGCAAAAATGAAAAAGAGAGACAATCTTTTCTAAAACTAATTAAAACTGAGGAAATTTTAAAACAAAATGAAATCTAAAATATAAACAATTATTTCAAAAGCAAATCTCATACTACCTATTGAGGCATTCTTTTTGGAGCTGGTTGTTCTTGACAAAAGATTTTCGTTTCGAAAGAGATATCTAAAAAAATTCCATGCATGTCATCGTCTTAAAATTGTACTGTATGAGCCTTGTGCTGCATTTTGTGCAGTAAAAACGTTTTTAAAATTATTCATTTGCGTCAAACATTCTGGTTGAGAGATTTTCAGCTCAATGCCTGCTTTATACGGGTATACAAAATAATAAAGATTTGGTTTAACTAACCGACTGAAATAAAGTAAGGGTCCCGTTCAACATTATCCAAACACTGTAAACCGAATCCCAAGTAAAAATTGAAAGAATTCGGAATTTAAAATTTTGTAATTGCACCATTATAGGGGGGGGTTGATTCTTACAAAGGACAAAGAATCACTTTTATTAAAGTTTTGTATTCTTGTTTTAAAAACTCTTTATGCGTTTTTATAGTTTATTTGCCATGGGTTACTACCTTGTTTACATCAAGTGGGATCTACGGAAGAAAGCTTCGGGTTCGTTCGAAAAAATACGATACTCTCGAAAAGCCTTTAAACAGCCGAATCAATTTGAAATAAAAGACTAAATATCACTTTTCTTTTATCTCCAATCTGTCAGCACTATTCTCATTTCTTTTCAGTTGTGTATTTAGTATCTGAGTAAAGAGAATGAAAAGGAATGAGACTATATCGGGTATGAGTAAGTCAGTAGTAAAGTTAGCGACCATAGTCGAGGGTGACCCGAAGGCTCCCTTTTCGATAGCTACTACACCAAGGTGTAGGGGAGGGCGCTACTCCATTCCCAGGATTGCTCCACTTTACCCTTGAACCGTACCTTATAATGCTGAGTGTTAAGCAAGGTGGTATCAAGTACCATTTTTAAAGTCTTTGGTATGACTCGACCTGGGATTGAACCCAGGTCTCCCGGGCCATTGGCGAACACTCTAACCGCTGGGCCAATGTCCCGGTATTGAAAAGTACACTAGAGGTGTTAGATTAAAGATTAAGCAGCAAAAATCAAACAAAATAAAAAAAAGTATGTTCTAAAAGGTTGGTGGCTGTAGCTCAAGCCGTCCTAAAATTAAGGGATAAAAGATAGAAAAAAAAAACGTATAAGCTTAGCACAGAACAGGGTACGAAGTGTAGACCAGAAGTAAAGTCGAACTTAAGGGGCACAAGAAGGTTTTTCGAGGAGTGGTGAATTATGTTGTTGGAAGATTCAGAGATTTGTATTTGACTCCTTTTCCTTCTTATCACTCGTTATCTTCTTGTTTGTCGAAGCTGTAAAGAAATTACCGACGGAAAAAAAATGGATACTTTTAAACTCAATTTTTATTTTAGGGATTTACGACTATATTGTGGTGTAAATGTTTTCCTGAACCAGTAGAAATAGCTGTGCTCCCCCAGTCAAGGCGTTTAAAGAAGATCATGGTATAATCTTTGGCAAATTATAAATTTGAGGGTCCACTATATGTCTCTGTGTTCGGTGGATATGTTCAGCAGAAGCTGCAACTAGCAGGAGACACAACGTGATGCTAAGTCCTCGAGCTTTAGCAAGCACGTGCGTTCCTATTGGCAGCCGAAAGAAAAAAAAGGTGCATCCTTTCAGTCGAGGTATATTGAGGTAACTGAGAACGGTTTTCTATTTGGCGCCAGGAGGCCCCTCTTTTTAGGCACGCACCAATTACGCTTCCAGACAGAAGCCTCCTGGTAAAACCATACTTTTGCCTTTATCATTATAATTATTTCTTTAATTTCTTTTGTGTTTTCATGTTACTGCCTTTTTTTAAATTTCTTTTTTAATCCCAACGAGCTCTTTACATTACTTATGGTCTGACTTTACTATCTATTGCACCGCGGCGAGTCGTCCCTAATTATATGATTTAAAAGCTTGTGGTATATATCTTATTTTACAAAAAGCAAACTGGAAGCATAGAAAGAAAAACTGTCTATACATGATTTTGAAACTCGTTTTTCATGTCTAGAATAAGCAGTGGTGAAAACCATTACAAAATAACAAATTGTCCCGAGGATGTTTATAAGAGTTTTAAAACTAATTTTATGACAGTAGTTTCTAAAATGTACTCTTTTTCTGTTCGTCTGGTATCATGTTTGTGTGACGGAATGCTATATATCTAGTCAAATCATAGCTGTAAGGAAATTGTATTCCAAAGATTCCCATTGCCTTGTTCTTTCCAGATTCTATAATAGAATAAAATGGAATGTCATTGTGTGAATTTCAGAAATAAAACAAGAGGATTATTTTTTGGTAAGCATGATTTTCTGCCTCGGCTTTGATTTGATGACTCATTGCGTTTTGCAAAATTGAATATTTTTGTGTGCCTTAATAATATTTGACATGTGGCAATAAATTTGAATGGGGAGGTAAATTCTTCACCGGAAATTCTAAAATGTCAGTGCATATTATATACAAGAATTTTTTTCTAGAATTTTCTAGTCTAAAGTAAGAGATGCTTGTTATACTTGAGTGAACGTTATACATAAATAATTTCGGTTCTTAGGAGGAAATAACAAACTTGTGGCCAGTTATTGAATTCATTTTACTTCATTGTTACGGACATTTGCCACCTGGAACAATTGTGCTAGTTTACCAGCGCTAATCATTTATTAAAGACTAAGTTTGTGTTTATAAAGACAGCTGATTCGTCATAATTCGGTGGCCACAGGTTTCTGCGCCTCCTTGTAGTTTCTAGTCCGTTTATTTTTCTCATAAACACCGCGTACTGAGTTCATTTTCTCGACCAGTTATAATGGCAATTATTTAAATGATTTGATCATGAGTCGTCATAAGAAGAGGACATCGGCTCTCGAAAATCTGGATTAACTGTCAAATAACTCAAAAGTTTACATTCCAAACTATTGATCAGAGTATAAGTACATTATGATTCACTGATCTATGAAACATAATATGACACACACACACACACACACACCCACATATACATATATATATATATATATATATATATATATATGTATGATTTGTTATATTTATCAGTAAAGAGGGCTCAACATATGTAATGTATATATTTACTTAACTCTTCTTCACTCTCAGAATGTGATACAAAGTCATTTTTTAGCAGTGTTTAACAAGTTTGAATTCCACGTTTCCTGTCGCCTGGACTAGTTGCCATACCAAAGTTTGAGAGCATAGTCTGTCCTACTATTTTACTCATAGCTGGATACTTACTTTTCCAAAGGGTATTATTGCTACGTGAAATGCAGACGCTTTTGTCCAGGATCTGAACTCGTATCACCTTGTCCATTTCACTAATTACAGCATAATATATATATATATATATATAGATAGATAGATAGATAGATAGGGAGATAGAGATACAGAGAGACAGAGAGAGGAGGGAGAAGAAAGAGACAGAGAGAAATAGTTCCTTGAAAAGTCTTCGACAACTTTGAGTTACTGTAAATTTCAACTAATTACCAACTCGATGTTTCGCATAGCGTTTATTACAGATAAAACATTGATCCCGTCGGGGTCATTTCCAAACCTAATCATTATATTTTGTCGTATGGGTTCTGAATGAGAAGGGAAGGTGTTTGACCACCCCCTACCCCAAAGTGACCGTGGAAAGCAGTGATCGTGAAGATGAATGATTAAGAATGTGGGCCAGCGTGCAACTCGTAATTTTTAGAAGCGGCATTTCAGAAATCCTCTCGAAGTTTCAAGGCAGTGGAAGTGTTTCGGATCAACCAAGATATGGTCGTCTTCGAAAGATGCCGCACAGGATGGTACAGAAACTCATCAGGATAGCAAAAACACTGCTAAAGAAGACTGCAAGACAAGTGATGGATGAGTGCGAGTTGTCCAATTTGGTGTCAGTAAAGACAATTGAGAACATCAACAGAAGAGATGCATTGCATTTAAGAAAGAAGCATTAACCAAAAACCATTTGAAGACGACAATTAATTGGTCAAGGAAGTATGAACTATAAAATGCAGGTGCGTGGAATAAGGTTATATTCAGCCATGAAACTAGGATGGGGCTGCATTTTAATAAGTAACAATTTGTCAGATGGCCTCGAGGAAAACGAAACGACACATGATGAAAACAGTCAACTTTAGGGGTAAGTGTCTAATGTTTGTGGATACATAAAAAGTGATGTTTCAAGAAAGTTGGTTGAAATTGACAGTAACTTAAATAACGCCAAATACTTCTAGTTACTGAAGAACAAATTGATACCAGACTTGGATAAAAGCGAGGTTTTTCACCGGAGCTCGCATCAACGCCACGAAGTTTGACTGATGAAGATGTTACCGTATTGAAATATTGCCCATCTTAGAGCCCAGACTAAAACATCATCCAGAAAAAGTGGACAGAACTAAGAATGAAGACAATCCTGAAGAGTTGTGGGAGCTTAACCATAGAGAATAGCATCTCAGAACTGTGAAGATGTTGAAGGATTTATACGTACCTCTTCGTAGGTGCGTTGAAGCAATTATTCAAGCTCTACTCAGCTACACGAAAGATTTACAACGTACAGTAAACATCTTGAAATGAGCATTATGCAATAAATTTTCATTACGAATATTTTCTGCTTTAAAAGTGTATCTTAATCAGTTTATGTGAAGTGGCCGAAAATTTTTCGTGGTGGTTTCGCATCTTCCATATAATATCAGAGATAGAAATAACTCCAATAGGGCCAATGTGTTACCTGTAACAAACGTGAAAAATCCACTTATAAATTGTCAATTAGTTGAAATTTACAATAGTTTAAAGTGGCAGAAGAATTTTGTACTGTTTATATATATATGTATATATATATATGTATATATATATATATATTTGGTAGACACACACACATGATCAATTTCCCATTGAATTACCAAAGTTAAGCAATGATGAAACTGTTCAGTTGTAAGATGGGCGACCGCTTAGGAGCAATAAATATATCAGGCAAAGCTTAATCAAATTTTTGGTACACACACACACACACACACACACACACACATATATATATATATATATATATATATATATATGGGGGTTATGTGTGTGTGTGTGTGTGTGTGTGTGTGTGTGCGTGTGCGTGTCTACCAAAAATTTGATTAAGCTTTGCCTGATATATTTATTGCTCCTAAGCTGTCGCCCATCTTAGAACTGAACAGTTTCATCATTGCTTAACTTTGGTAATCTAATGGGAAATTGACCATGAATTTGATTATTAAAGTAAGCAAATCATAAATCAAAATAATAACAATACTATGAAATTTGTAAAGATTTAATCCTCGATGATAATAAGAAAACAAAATATTTATATTTGACTGATAAAGAAATAATAATCACAAGTCAAATATAACCCCCTCCGCCAAGCAAAATATTCCTAAAACATGCCTCAATCTTATTAACATTTTACTATTTTCTCGTATTTTACTTTTAATTTCAGCCAATCAGTTAGCTCATCGGTTATTTATTGCGGACGACTTACAAAGAGCGATGACCTATAGGGACGGATGGTGAGAGAGAACCATTAGAATCTGTGCTGTCAGTACGCCTTGATGATGATGATGATGATGATGAATTTATATACATGTACAGATGTGTGTGTATTTGTGTGACACAAATGATTTTCTGAAAGTTTTACATGAAGCCAAGGTAAAAATGGACAAAGTTTGCTTCTATGTGTATGTAATATTCGAGGCGCTCCTAACGAAACGGTTATCGTCGTAGGAATTGGATTCGGTTTCAAGTCCTGAACGAGACTGTTGGCATTTCACATTGCACAAGTGCCATTGTGAAAGGTATGAATCTAACTATTCTCCCTTCAGCTATGTGTAAATAGTGGGGCAGACAAGACTCTTAAACTTTGCTATGATAACCGATCTAGAAAAAAGAAAAAATCTGGATTCAAACCAGTTGTTGATCTGGAGAGGAATGGACTCCACCAGGTTATTCATGTTCAAGACACACAATATGAGTTGCGCCCCGCTCGACTAAAATGTTTACTGGATAAGTCTTTTTTTGTCTTTGTTGTATAATACAGATAAATAAAAAAATAAGATTTTTGACAAATCATTGAAAATGTAGATATACTATCAACATTCATACATACATAACTACATATTTACATACATGATTAAAACAAAAAAATAATCTCATAAAAATGTTGATATATCCTTGATTCTTTTCACATGAGATTGCAAGGTAGACTACACTACTTGAACTGTCACTTTCTACTCGTTCTTTCTTTCTCTCGGACTATAATTCTTATACTCCAGTCTTCTTCCTTTGTGTCCCTTTCTCCCTTTTTTTCAAACTTATCTCTTCGCTTTTGTTTTTATTTATTTATTTAGATCCCTCTTTTGTTAACTCGGGTGAATTACCTTCTTCTTTCTTTTCAACTCGCCAGTACGACTGAGGCAACCATCTTAAAGCAATAGACAAGCAGAAATAATCCCACCATAAAAGACAGAAATTCAGCTAACTAAACATATCTATACTTTGTCAGCAGCACCTCAATGAATCTCTGACCACTGAAAAAGCCAATATTCTATTCTAATATTCTAAAGACAATATACAGACTGATTGTCGAAATTTGCTTCGGGTAAGTTTTGGTTGAACGTTGCAAAAATCATATGATTCTATTCTAAGCGCTATTGCTATTCTAAGCGCTATTTCTATTCCTACATCTCCCGATGAACGATTTCAGCTTCTTGCTCCAAATCCAACACTATTAAGCTATGGCATATTCTTCTTAGGAAATTATTTGATTTTAATGGCACATCAATCCGTTTGGGGTCACTTTGTGGCTAGATTATTCAATATTTTCCTCAATATTGTGTTATTCCATATTTTTCTCGGCAGGGGTTGTAAAAATTTTAGCATAAATCTAGATAATCTAATCTAGTTTGTTTAAGGTATATTTCATGAAGTTAGAATGTTCAGCTATTAAAAAAATGTTTACCATCTGATCTGTTATTATTTTATTCACTGCACATTTTTTCCAAGGAGAGTCGATATATATATATATATATATATATATATATATATATATATATATATATATATGTGTGTGTGTGTGTGTGTATGTGTGTAAGTTGAGTAAGTTGGCCGATTGTAGTCGAGAGTAACCTGAAGACCCCTTTTTTAATTGCTACTACACCGAATTGCAAAGAAGTGCGCTACTTCTTTCCCAGGATTGCTCCATTTACTCTTGATCTGTACCTTATAATGCTGAGTGTTAAGCAAGGAGGTATAAAGTACCATTTTTTGAGTCTTTGGTTTGAATCGACCAGGGATTGAACCCCGGTCTCCCGGAACATTGACGGACACTAGTCTGAGACTCATACAGAAAGAAGGGCTACAGTTGAACAGCTTTGCTATGGCAGCACACTACAATTTCTTATAAGACTAGAAAGACAAATTGATATTTCTATCTTAATTTCTCGGTAAAGCTGAAAAATGTTAGACGGAAGTAAAACCTGATTGAAGCTTACAACTTTTTGAAAGATACTCGCATATATATATATATATATATATATATATATATATATATATACATGTTTAAATATTAGTAATAATATTTTGTTTGTAATGAATTGTGCAAATGAATGTTTTGAATTATTTATTGAAGAAATTATTTACGTGATTTATCGAAAAGTTTAATATCTTTATCTTTAGTTAAAGAAAAGTTAGTTTTTCCAGAATTATTCTAATATATATATATATATATATATATATATATATAATTATCTTTAATTTATACATGTTGCAATTCTTTGTTCCTCCTTGCTAAATATCGGCTTTTTCTCATTTATCTAAACCTTGTTCGAATATCACGATTTTGTACCCAGCGAACATTCATCCCTCAAAAGAGTATACATAAAAGCATGACGGATTTATCAAATTACAGACGTTTAACTATTGTAGATAATTTACATGTGCTGAATAAAAAAATAAAGACAGATTTCAGAACAATTTGACAGAAATTATAAACAAAAGACATTGCATATAGAAAATTAATAACCTTCGCATCTGAGCGATATCAACGACTTCTTTCAATTTTTGAGTCAACAGCTATGGTCCCTAATATATCGACTTCATCTCAAAGAAGATAATATCAGTCCTTATCTCATCAGAAATAGTCTGCCATAGGAAGTTTTTCTATTTCCTCTTTGTATGTAGTTTTTTTATGTTCCTAGAGTATAGCTTTCGTGAAACGGCTAGTTTCTTTTAATATTCTTTTCTCCCTCATATTGAGTTCAATTTATAATGATAACTTACAAGACTAGCAATTCCACTTCGTGGCGTTATATATATATATATATATATATATATATATATATATATATGTGTGTGTGTGTGTGTGTGTGTGTGTGTGTGTGGATAGATAATTAGATCAAATGAGAAATCACAATTTTTAAGTTATTAAACGAAAAGTCTTCTCACACCCTTGGTAAAATTTCTGTTCCAAAGCAAGTTTTGAAATTTAGCCCAACCAGCCTGACGTTTAAAGTAGAAACACATGTTGATTGGTTATTTTGTTGTTTGGTTGTGTTTTATGACATATCAAACTTTGAAGGTTATTTAATGCTTGGGTACCATTTTTAAACGAGCAACAGTTCCTTTATTTACATACAGTGTGTATTGCAGTCTAAGACGAATCGTTCTATTTACACGCAGTTAAATGGTATTAAGTATAGTAAATGATTATACAGTTCTATTTGACCCTTAACGGACATCGGAATTATGGTAATAAAGGGGTACTCTTTATTCTCCCAAGCTCAAGGATTGGAGCCTCAACATCAGATGGTTTAGTATCATATATAGGACAGTCTTTGGAGAAGTTTTGCCTCTCTGAAGTGATGTAATCGGCGTATTCTACAGCCCCAGTCGATGAGCTACACATATTGGGATGGAAGATACATAGTCAAGTTCCCGCTCACCTAACTTCAACATTAGCATTAGTGTATTCTTGATTTACTAACCCTGAACAAAACGGAAGGAAAGATAAGATAAATGCATCTGTACATACAAGAACATTTACCCTTTTATATACATTTCAATTGTATTGGGGGTGTCCTTGTGGTGTAATGGTTAAAGCGATGGACTGCGGAATCGTAGTACGCGAGTTCGTACTCCAGTCGCGCTATTACGTTCACTTTCGGGCAAATACCCTTGGGAAAGGTATGAACCCCCTTATCCTCCCAGCTATGGGTTAAATAGTACCACTACTGTTCTTCTTGGAGAATGGCTTTGGTATTAAATAACCTAAAAAGAGTTGATATGCCATTAAACAAAGAAACCAAACCAAACCAAACCATCCAATTGTTTTAAAAAGGAAAAGAAATATACAAAAACGAGTCCGAACTTCCAGAAATATACAAATATTGTTCCATGCAGTATGGGAGCGAGGTACAAAAAATGAAAAAAAACCCTAATCGACGAGGGAAAGTAAAATTGCTGCATAGTTTTACAGCTCCCTAACAAGGTCCAAAACGACGTCTTGGAAGTCTTGGAAGTGTCTCCATGATGTAATGGTTAAAGCGCTGGACAGCGGAATCGTAGTACGCGAGTTCCAACTCCAGTCGGGCTATTACGTTCACTTTCGGACAAATACCTTTGGGAAAGGTATGAACCCCCTTATCCTCCTATTTATGGATGAAATAGTACCACTACTGTCCTTCTAGAAAAAGGATGGATTTGGCATTAAATAACCCGAGAATGTTGATGTGCCATTAGATAACTAACTTACAACGTCTCTCCTATTCAAAGAAAAAATGCAAAAGAGGCCGAGAATGGGTTAGTGGATTATCATGTGACACCCAACAAGGCACTCAATAGACATGCTCATTCTCAAAGGGAGATAAGAATTTATTGTCTACCTACGCACTTACATCTCTGTATTCAATCATCATCATATTTTAAAACGAACACACATAGTTATTTTCCAGTTAATGATCATATTTCCATAAACTTTATATCCATTTTCTGTGTTCCATATTTATAACATTTCTGACCACATCAAAGTTTTTCATTGAAAATCTTTGCTCGTATATATATAAAAAAATTGATTCAAAATTCATAAAAGGAACAACTGAAAACGCGGAAAACCCGTCTAGGGTTATTCTACGCCAAGAGGTTAGGGAATAGCGTTCATTTTAAGTTCATATTTACATTTTTCTGTCGTTGTTTTTTCACTGTTTTCTCGTACACAGTTATATGATAAAGTATTCTTATTTAATACAAATAATATTCACGCAGTTGTATGGTTTCAAGTATTCTTATGTTATACAAATAATTATATGGTTTCAGGTAACTATTTAATGATAGTCATTTGTTTTCACCCTGTTAAATGATTTCAAGTAACTGATGATAATCATTATAAACAATGACAGCTTCAAGTATTTAATCTTAGTATAAATAATGTGCAATTATATGGCATCAATTATTCTTATTGAATACGAATGATTTTTAAACAGATCTGATTTTCCCCAAAGATTAGTTGGTTGGTTGGTTGGTTGGTAGAGTTTTATGGCATATCAACCTTTGTAGGTTATTGAACGCCAAATCCATTTTTATGCAAATAGTCAGTTCTTTTTCAAACAATTCAGTTTAGCATGAGTACGCAATTTAATTGTCAAAAACATTTCTATTTCAAGCTATTCAGTTTATTCAAACAGTTCTAATTCAGTTAATTCAGTTTAGTATAAATACAGATTTTGTTTACACACAGTTAAATGTCAAAACAGTTCTCTATTAAACAATTCAGTTTAGTGTAAGTAGAGTTTCAATGTCAAAAAACAGTTCCATTTAAAACAATTCAGTTTAGCAAAAGCCCGCAGTTTAAATGTAAGTACAGTTTAATTGTCAAAAACATTTCTATTTCAAGCTATTCAGTTTATTCAAACAGTTCTAATTCAATCTATTTCGGGCAATTCAATTTAGCATAAGTACGCAGTTTAAATGTCAAAACTTCTTTTTTAAACAATTCAGTTTAGCATAAATACGCAGTTTACATAAAAAAAAAAATTTAAGAAACCACGGTTTAGTTCTATTTAACCCTGATCAAGTGCTACCACTCAGGGCCAAAGTGGACCTGGGAGTGATGTCAGTGAAGAGGTACTCTGCATTCCCCCCAATATTCTAACAGGTCCTACTACTCAAGGTCAAAGTGGACCTCGGAGTAAGGGCAATAAATGACTGACTTTACTTTCCTTAAATTTCCAGAACTGCAGTCTCACCATCAGATGCAATATAGGACACTCTTTTTGGTGGGGGTCTTATTCCTGTGTTGATGATACAGTCAGCGTATTCTAAGACCCACCGATAGTGCTAAAACTCGCATAGAGTAATAATAATAACAGTAAAAATCATGTTTTAAAATTGCTATAACTCTTATCGTATACTGGCTACCATAATGTTTTTATTGGTTTGTAGGTTCGTTCGTATTTTAATGGCGGATCAACCGTTGCGGTTTGTTTCCTGCCAAATTCTGTTTATATATATATATATACATATATATACTTTCTTTAAAGAAAAAAACCAAAGACCGGTTATTTTAGGATTATAAATTTATTTCCATTCTGTTTTGTGTTTCTGATGTAAACCAAAAACACGAAGAAAGTATTAAAGAAAGACTTTAAAGAAAGTATTGCTTTGTAATATTACTTACATTGAGCTCTCTACCAGGAAAATTTAAATGTTCAGCCTTTGAATGATTTTCTTGTCCTGAACTCTGGTTTAACTGGACCGAATAATAATAATAATTATATATATATATATATATATATATATATATATATCATTTGTTAGCAAATAGTTTATCGGTAACTTAGTTTTAATACGAGTAGTTAGAGCTCATTTGATAAATGCACACAGATAAATGGTTATAAGTATTCATATCTAAACTAATAATTCTGTTTATCAAACACTTCTATGTGTTACAAATAATTTGCACACAGCTGTATGGTTTCAAATAATAATAATCCATTGTAAATAATTGACACATAGATGGTTTGATTAGGTGGTGTTTTATTACATATCAACCCTTGTAAGACATTTAATACAAATCCTTTATATATATATATATATATATATATATATGGTCTGTAATTAAATAATTTATGGGCAACTTTATTTCTAAACGCGTTTGTGCTCATTGGTTAGTACATAGTTCAATGGTTTCAAAACTATCTAACATTTGTAATTTTATTCGTCAAGTCTTTCTATCTAATATAAATAATTTGCACACAGCCGTATCATTTCAGATATCAAATAAAATGATCCTTGTTAATTAATAGAACAATTCTATTTGACACATAGATGGAATTATTGCAGGTACTACCACTTCGGGTTTGGCGCCTCACTATTAGATGCAGTTTAGTGTCTTATCGAGGACACTAAAAGTCTTTTTTTTCTCGACACTGTTAACCCTCATCCGCCGCCTTTTAGCACCTTTAAGATAAAAAAAGGTTGGGTGTTTGTTTGCTACAAGAACTATAAATTTGAATAATACGTTTGGAAAAATCATATATACGATGTTTCCAAACTTTTTTCGTATGGGCACTTTTATTGATAGTACACACATGAAACTCTAGTCCCCTTCGAAGTAATCTCCTCCGGCTGCAATGCACTTGTTGTACCGTTCCAACAACTTCTCGAAGGCCCCATGGAAGTGCTCTTGTGTGAGCGTGCCAATGATCTTCGTCATAGCCTCTTTCATCTCCTCAATTTTCTCATAACGACAGCCTCTGAGCTTAGGGAATAACCAAAAGTCACAGGCAGTAAGGTATGGACTATAGGGAGAGTGAGGAACTGTCTTGATGCCCATCTTGGTCAAATAGTCTGTGACAAGGATGGAGTTGTGGACTGGTGTATTGTCCTCGTGGAAATGCCACTGACCCGATTTGAAGAGTGCTGGCCTCTTCCGACGGAATCTCTTCCTGAACTCCCTTAAAACCTCAACATAGTAACCCTAACCCTAAGCCTTTGGCTAATAAAATCTGGTGTATTGACTTCCTTACTCCTCCCACACCTCTCATCATCCCTCACAGACTCCCTGCCTTCCTTGAATCTCTTATGCCACTCAAAAAATGATGCTCGATTCATGCAAGATGCTTCGAGCAGCGGATTGAAGCATTCCATACGTTTCTGTGGCATTCTTTCCAAGTTTAAAACACAATTTTATTGCATATCGTTCTTCTAAAGTGTCAGATTGTATTTCTGAAATTCACCAGCTGTGACAACCAAGCTTTGGTAGGGTGTATTCCAATTGCTGCTGTAGCTGTTTATTTGAAGCTGAAATCCTAAAAATTGGTCAGTCATCTCATAAGATGTATAACAATAACATACTGAATGTTCAAGGGTCTACGACAATTTTGAATACCCATACGAAAAAAGGCTGTAAACTTATCGTATGCACCTCGTATGTACCAGGACTTGATTTGACCAGCCGACTGATCGGATTAGGGCTCTCCAATCGCCCGTCTAGCCCAGTAAGGATCAAAGTGGAGTGTTGTTAGTCACTTGACCACTTCGATTGCCGGGTCAAGAATTGCTCAGTCACCAGGACCATGTCCTTTAGCATTATGGATCCTCATCTACGGCCAGGAGGTGGCCTCGTTGGGTTGTGGGGGTGCTTAGCCGTCTACAGAAGTGCAGTCGGCCTAATGTGCAGCACCATCCGACAGAGCGGTACTATTTTGTAAATTACACATTGGAACATATAGTAAAAGTATAATTTACGGAGGCAGAAATGATTCAAAGTATGGGGGGAAGTGTAGTGGCTACGACATAGTCATAAACGAGTTCGAATTCCAGTCACGTTAATATGCTCCCTTTCGGACTTATATCCCAGGGAAAGGTTTTGACAACTTCATCACCCCAAGTAAGGGGTTAAATAGTATTACTAATGTTCTTCAACAAAGAAACCAAGGAAAACAAAGTATGGGAATAGAAAAATATCATAAATAATGAGGACGAAAATAATCATAATGTTAAATAATCATTATGGTAATGACAGTCACTTCAAAATGAATTTCATAAGTGCAATAAAAAATAAATAAAGTTATTTTTGGTTTCAGGAAAGGATTATAAGCAATATCCATAACTTTAAATGAAAGCCAAGTCTATTGAAATGTAAAACCAGTCCATTATTGATGTACATTGAATAGAGAAGTCAACTAAAGACTTGTGGTTGATATTTTGTAGCCTCTATTGATTAGTTTCGATTAAATAATGGAAAAGAACAAAAGCAATAACAAAAGCAAAAAACAAAAACAAAACAAAACAAAACAAAACAAAAACAATTACGTCGTATGGGTCTGTCGAGAAATTAAGGCAATCTGGTCAGCCAAGAAAATCAATTAAAGCAAGTAATATTCCACGTTCTTTCTCGCTTCATGCTAGGCATTGATCAATTAGTGCTTTACATGGCAGGTTTGTTTCATTCTTTCGATTACGTCATGTTGTCTAATGGCTGGGAGTATATGACCGAAATCTCGTTCTGATCTCGTGGGGTAAAAGAAAGGTGTAAGTCGAATTATGTCCTCGGTTGCCTCACTTTTGCCCTCTCATGAACTCACTGAGGGGGGATATCTTGGTATATCTAAAGAGTTGTTTTTCTTTTTCATATCTCAATGGGTTTAATGATTTTTTAAAATTCATTTTTGCTAAGTGATTGGCCACAACGATTTCAGTGAAATTACTTCTTTTCTCAAACAATTCTGAATTAACGTTCACTTGCTCAAGCAAATTTGGAGAAGACTGCTTCAGACTGACAAACAACGTATTGATAAATAAGGTCCCAATTTTCATAAAACAAGTTTTAAACAATAATCATCATTATCATCGTCATAAAGTGCCGTCAGAACGGATTCTCTTTGGCTCTCTCTCTCTCTCTCTGTCTTTCTCTCCTCTTCTTTCTCTCTCCAGCTGTTCCTATCGGCGATTACACTAAATAAATTCTCTAGATGTGTCCATGTGTAGGGGTCCCTTGGAGAATATCACTTATGAGTTAGTTCTTACTTCTCAAGTAGAGATAACATGCCTTACTAGTCTTTTTAGGATGGTTTGGATGATAGGAGGTAAGTGGCCGTGAAAGTACTGTTTTGTTGGGTTCTACTCAAGGCCTTTCTTCAAAAACAGCATGCAGAATCCTTTTGTTGCTCCCATTTAGCTTTTCTACGAAGCATTTTGGAAGAGTTCACGTAATTCAACTATTTAGTAATACTGACACGGCTCCAGTTTGGAAGAATTCCCGTTTAATTTTACCGGTGATCAGATATTTTTCTGGATGATAACTTGTCGATATGCTTTACCTATATGTTGACATCGCTTTCAGTAGATGAGATATTGCTATTGAGGTATATGAACTGATCTACTAATGGCTTATCATTTAATGAGAAGATGGCACCTTCTTGAACTCTGAGTTCTTGTTATGCAAACTTGAGGAAAACTAGCTTGCTTACTTTTAAAAGTACACTCCAAGACACCTCATGCGCCTTCATTCTATGCAGAATAATTCGTATTTTTCACTATCTCATTCGTGTTAATTTGACATCTGATAAAAAGTCGGGTACATGTTGTTGAAAGTAGCGACTAACACGCTTTTAAAAATAATACATAGGGTATACACTACACAGTTTTTGTCGTTTTATTTATACCAGAATTGTGGAGACTTAATAAAGAATTCGATAATAGGACTACTTAGGGATGTCTATCTTTATGTGTCTTCAAAAGGCTCTCATAACTTTCAGTATTTATATAGAGTAGCCCATCCATGAAAATTTATGCTTTGTTTTAATGCTAAAAAATATAGAGAAATGTAATCATCTCAAGTCCATCCTCCTCGCCAATATGAGTTACCAAGTCTATCTCTTCTCACATTATTAAATCAAATCTGCTTCTTCTTACGTTATGAAATAAAAAAAGTTCCCTACGTCGTGTTATATGAGTTATTTTTATATAATTTTAATCACACCTCCACCACACACAAGCTGTTATAGATTTCACAAACGTTTTTAGTGTTGTTTTTTAATGTATATAAGTAAGTAAAGTAAAGTTAGCGACCATAGTCGAGGGTGACCCGAAGGCTCCCTTTTCGATAGCTACTACACCAAGGTGTAGGGGAGGGCGCTACTCCATTCCCTGGATTGCTCCACTTTACCCTTGAACCGTACCTTATAATGCTGAGTGTTAAGCAAGGTGGTATCAAGTTCCATTTTTAAAGTCTTTGGTATGACTCGACCTGGGATTGAACCCAGGTCTCCCGGGCCATTGGCGAACACTCTAACCGCTGGGCCAATGTCCCGGTTTCAATTTTTCTGTTTCTGATTTTGAAGTAAAAGCGACTGAAATATCAAATTATATTCTACCCTTCCGTAGAAAAAAAAACATAATCAGAAACGAGGGACGAATTACCAAGATTTTGGAAAATATTCATCACTGGAAATATTCATATTCTATCGCGAAAATGTTCATCACGAGAATTATTCTAAAGTTTGAGGGCCGAGTGTTTGAGACCGCTTGTCTCGATAGACCAAATATATCCGGAGATAATATTTCCTTTTGTCTTTTTATCCTCCGATGTGAAACGACCATTGGTAATTATCTCTTACACTTAAGCTTAGAGCAAGAACTCTTCTTACCTTAAACTGCAGTTGATGTTTTTAATAAAATGTTATTCCCTGAATTGATCTACTTCATAATTTATCTTTTCATCACAACTTTTGTATTGGTTGACCTCATAGAATAAACCATTTTATTGCCGATTTTGGTTTCCTGAAGGAAGTCGAAAAGGGAAAATCAAATAAGAATACAGAAAGGCTGGGCGATCGATATAGGCTCAATTTCAATTGACCTTCAAGCAATCAGCTAATTTCATTTCCAGCTTCTTTTATAATTTGCAGCAAGGAATTGTTGGTTGGTTTATCAAAGAAGGCGAATTTAACGAAGGTTGTCTTCGCTTGTTTCTGACATTTTTCTTGTGAAAAGTGATAGGTAAAAAGAGATTTAGAGATGGACAAAGCCTAAAATGAAGCAAAAAGAATTTTAAAAAAGAAATAAGTAGAGAAGAACAGGCATGGTACAAAAAAGAATGATAATAAATTAAAGAGAATTAATATGAATTAATATGACAAAGAAAGAAAGAAAGAAAGAAAGAAGTGAATATAATAATGAAATGAAAGTAAAGAAATAACTAAAGTAAAAACATTAAAGATAGAAAGAAAGAAAGAAAGAAAGGAAAACAGAAATAAAGAAAAAGAAAGAACGAAAGAAAGACAATGATAAAATGAGAGCAAATGAATTAATAAATAAATAATAATACACTTTTTGAAGTGGACCAGAAAAGAACTAAAGCAAATGGACCAAAGGACAAGAAAACTAATGACCATGCATAAGGAATTACATTCCATAGACGACATTGACAGACTATATGTATCAAGAAATGAAGGAGGAAGAAGACTTACCAGCATTAAAGACAGCGTTGACGCATCGATAAAACGACTCGAGTACTGCATAGAAAAACACGAAGAAGGACTGATTATAGCCTACAGAAACGATACTGATAACACGAAGACCAACAGAATGACAATAACTTGGAGACAAAAATGGGAAGAAAAACAACTCTATTAGCGTTTTAAATGACCAATAAACAATATCTCACACGAGAAAACCTGGACCTGGCTAAGAAAAAAAACCTTAAAAGATAAACAGAATATCTCCTAATAGCAGCACAAAACAACGCCATAAAAACCAATCATATCAAAGCGAGAATAGATAAGACGCAACAAAACAGCAAATGTTGGCTAGTTGGTGATAGAGACGAAACCACATAATAAGCGAATGCAGCAAATTAACTAAAGGATTATTAAAGGGCCTGGAGGACTTAGAAGTTGGAGGACTAGTGGAGACCACCCAAAATACAGCATTATTGAGAACGGCCAAAATATTAAGAAGACTCATGGAGACTTGAGGAGACTTGATGTCACTCAAACTCCAGTGAAAGACCATCTGCATCAGCTGATGTAAAAAAACTCTAAAGGAGTAAATAATAATAGTAATGATAATGATAATAATAATAACAAAAATGGGAAGGAAAACAACTAGGCCGCTTTAAACGTCTAATAAACAACATCTCACATAAAAAAAACCTGGACCTGGCTAAGAAAAGGAAACTTTAAGAGAGAAACGGAATCCCTCCAAATTGCAGCACAGGACAACGCCATAAGAACCAATCATATCAAAGCGAGAATAGATAAGATGCAACAAAACAGTAAATGTAGGCTATGCGGTGACAGAGACGAAACGATCAATCACATAATAAGCGAATGCAGCAAATTAGCACAGAAGGAGTATAAGGCGAGACATGACTGGGTCGGCAAGGTGGTCCACTGGGAAATGTGCATAAAATTTCAATTCGACCATACAAACAAGTGGTATATGCACAAACCAGCACCTGTCCTAGAAAATGACACGCATAAACTCCTATGGGACTTTAACATACAAACGGATCACCTAATCCCGGCCAGAGGACCAGACCTCATAATAATCAACAAAAAAAGAGAATCTGTAAAATTGTCGACTTTGCTGTCCTGTCGGGCCACAGAATAAATCTGAAGAAAAGTGAAAAAAGGGATAAGTACCTCGACCTTGATAGAGAATTGAAAAAAGCTGTGGAACTTGGAATTAACGATTGTGCCAATTGTGATTGGAGCGTTAGGCACAATAACTAAAGGATTATTAAAAGGCCTGGAGGACTTGGAAATTGGCAGACGGGTAGAGACTATCCAAACGACAGCATTGCTAAGAACGGCCAGAATCCTGAGACGAGTCCTGGAGACTTGAGGAGACTTGCTGTCGCTCAAACTCCAGTGTAAAACCATCAGTTAACGCTGATGTGAAAAACTCTAAAGGAGTAAATAATAATAATAATAATAATAGCAGCAGATGTGAAAAACTGGAAAGAGTATCTGCCGAATAATGGATTTTGCCGTTCTGGTGAACCATAGAGTGAAAATAAAAATTAAAAAAAACTTTGCCAGAGAACTAAAAAGCTATGAAACATGGGAGTGACGGCGACACCACTTATAATTTGTGCGCTCGGAACGATCCCCTAAAGATTTGATAAGGAGGCTGGAAGACATGAAAATCAAAGGACGAGCAGAGCCCACCCTAACTACAGCATTACTAAGATCGACCAGAATACTGAGAAGAGTCCTGGAGACTTGAAGACACTTGCTGTCATTCAGGTTCCAGTGAAACACCATCAGCTAAGGCTGGTTTTAAAAACTCGTAAGGAATAATGACCATAATAATAATGGAACTAAAAAAAATTATTAACTAATATCACGACGGTCAAGAGCACATTATTAAACGCACTAATCTATGAAGGAGCGAAAAAAATCGAGGTTTCCCAAAAGAGCATGAATTCAATACCTGGCAGTGAAATTAGACTGAAAACAGATTTAAAAAGTCTACAACAAGCAAAAATGCAAAGATAGAGGAAAAACGTTATCGAAATGAATAATGGTTAGAAAAATCAGATATGCCCGAGTGGATGACAGAAGGATAAACCACCTTGATCCAAAAAGAGCCACAAAAATGAGCCCCTACAAACAATAATAGACCCATAACGTGCCAACCGATGATGTGGAAAATACTAACAGCTCAAATTAGGGAGGAGATTTAGAACTCTTTATGAAGCCGCGTACTGTTTCTGGAAAAACAGAAAGGATGCCGCAAGGGAACTAGAAGAACTGGAGAGCTACTTTATATTGATTAACACTTCCTCGAGGAGAGCAAAACGAGACGAAAAATGTACCTATGGTGTGGATTGACAACAAAATGGCATACGTAACGCTAGATAATAGAGGGTCACAAAATGTACAAGATATCCGGCGAAATTATTAAGTATATCAAGAAAACCATAGAGAATGGAATTGACAGCTGGAGGAAAAGGGTCAGCTGAGGTGAAAATCCACTGAAAGATCTTCCAGAGAGATAAGCTATCACCATTACTATTGTAAAAGCGATGATGCCACTCAACCACATACTTAGGAAATGCACCGGCGGATATAAAATTACTCAATTGCAAAAAAAGATCAATCACTTTATATTCATGGACGACATCTCACTGTTTGCCAAAAAGGAAAAAGAATTGGAAACCCTAATGCAGGCAGTGAGGATATACAATGACGAAATAGAAATGGAATATGGCAAAGAAAAATGCGTCATGCAAATAATAAGTAGCGGGAAACGATGAAAGGCAGAGGGAATAGAACTACCAAATCAAGAAAAAAATCCAAACACCCGGAGAAAAAGAAACTTACTGGTACTTGGGAATATTGGAAGCGGACACCAACAAACAAGTGGAGATGAAAGAAAAAATTAAAAAAGAGTATCTTAGGAGAATAAGAAAACTACTCGAAACCAAACTATATAGCAGAAATCTAATCAAATCGATAAACACCTTGGCTGTCCCCTTGTAAGATACTCGAGACCATTATTGAAGTAGACGAGGGAAGAACTTCAACAAATGGACAAGAGAACAAGAAAACTAATGACAATGCATAAGGCCTTACATTCCAAAGATGACATAGACAGACTATATATGTAAAGGAAAGAAAGAAAAGGACAGCATTAAAGATAGCGTTGATACATCGATAAGACGACCCGAAGACTATATAAACTAGTATAGAGAAAGGCTGATTACAGTGACCTGAAAGCATACAAACAACACAAGGATTTACAGGACAAAAATTATTAGAAAATAACTGGGGGGGAAAACGATATGGATATTTCAAGCGACAAACAAGCGAAATCTCAAACGAGAAAACTTGGACATTGCTAAGAAAAGGAAATATCAAGACAGAAAGTAAATCTCTTTTGATAACAGCACAAAACAACGCCAAAGGACAAATTATGTCAGAACAAAAATAGATAAGACGCAACAAAATAGGAAATGTAAGTTATGTGATGATAGAGACGAAGCGATCAATCACATGGTCAGTGAATGCAGCAAATTAGCGCAAAAAGAGTAAAAGACTAGATACGACTATATAGGGAAGGGAGTCTACTGGGAATTGTGCAAGAAATTTGAATTTGACCATACGAACAAATGGACAATGAGACGCACAAACTTCTCTGGGATTTTAAGATACAAATAGATCCTAAAATTTCGTCCAGACGACCAGACCTAGAAATTGTCAACACAAAAAGAGAACACGCTGAATAGTGGACTTTGTCGTCCTGGCAGACCTCAGAATAAAATTGAAAGAAAGCGAAAAGAGAGATAAGTACAAACACCTTGCTAGAGAACTCAAAAACAATGGAACATGAAAGTGACAGTAATAACAATGGTAATTGGTGCGCTTGGTACAGTCACCAAAGGATTGGTAAAGGTACTGGAGGAATTTGAAATGGGAGGACGAGTAGGGACCATCCAAACTATTGGATTATTGAGATCGGCCAGAATACTGAGAAGAGTCGTGGAGACTTGAGGAGACTTGCTGGCACTCAGACTCCAGTAGAAGACCATTATCTAACGCAGTGAGAAAAACTCAATAAGGAGAATAATACTAATACTACTACTAATAATAATGATAATATTTAGAAGAATGAAAGAAAGAAAGATAATGATAAAATGAGAGAAAATAAATATATAAATAAATAATAATTGAGTGAAATCAAAGAAAGAAACAAACAAACAAACAAACAAATAAAGTTAATGAAACAAAAAAAGATGATGTCAAAGGAAGGAAAAAGGTGAAAATAAAACGTGAACAAAGAATGAAATAGACTTTTAGTCAGAAATACAAAGATTTCTTCTCATGTGAAAATATCACACGTGAGGAAAGTGTGAAAGAAATACGAAGGTTTCTGTAAATATTAAACCAGTTTAATAAACATTATAGAACATGGCATTCATTCAGTATTTTCTGTTTGATCTTTCAATAATGCAATGGTCTGTCATCTTAAAAAATAAACCATTATCTAGAAGATTTTTTTTTATATTTTTCATTTGTCCATGCTCACCATTTATTGAATACAAAATTGATAAACATCACAGAACTTTTTTTTTCTTTGTGGCAAAGACGACCGTCTTGCCAAGTTCACAAGAGATAACCTTCCTTTTAAGTCTCAAAAGAAGATAAAAATTCTTAACATTTCCTTTTTAGCCTTTGGAACTCTTGAAACTGTTTGGGACTGCATTGGTGATACATGGATTGACGCCTTTTAGGACAAATACTTTCTGGTTGCAGTGTTTACATTTTTTATTCATTTAATTTGTTCGGATTTCGTTTGTTAGATGTTTGGGGGTGCCCGTGGTGTAATGGTTATCGTCGTAGGCAATGGACACGGCGACACGAGTTCAAATCCTGGACGAGACTGATTGCATTTCACATAGCACTAATACCCTCCAGCTATGGGTAAATAGTAGGAAAGACTGGTGAGGCAACTAGTCTAGGAGAAGGAATACTCTGAATTCAAACTTGTTAAACTCCGCTTAAAAATTGACCTTGTGTCATATCCTGCCGAGCGGAGGGGTTGGTAAATATGGTTAGATGTTTTCGATGCTTCATAAGGTGAAGAGAAATCATTTGAACCCAAGTATCTAAAAACGTTATCAGGTGTATTTGCTTGACAATTTTTTGGAACCTCAAACAAACGTTAAAAAAAGGAAAATTGTGCATTAAATCGAATGAATGTCTTATAACAAATAACAGCCCTTAATGTAATGGTTATCGTCATAAGAAATAGAATTGCTATGGGCGAATAGCAAAGTAGACTAAGTTTTTGAGCCATGGTTAGGTAAGCAATTTAAGAGAAGTAAAAGTCTGGATTCAAACTTCTTCCTGCTTAAAATCAGTCCATATTTTGTGAGTATGCTTGCATTAATTTTTGACCTCTCAAAATATCTCAACTGAATTTTTGATATGAGGAATTGTGGTTATACATTCATTTATTCAGATTATTGTCTATATATATATATATATATATATATATATATGTGTGTGTGTGTGTGTGTGTGTGTGTGTGTGTTCTTCTACCCCTGTGGGGTTGAGCTCTCAATTGAAGGAAGTAAAGGTTGCCACAAGCGTAAAGCAAGGCTCTTCAAATGAATTGAGCTCTCGGTAGCCGTTGAGCGGATATATGTAAACAAAACAAATGTGATACATAAGCGTTTAAATTTCCTTGCTTGCGCTGGCTTCCTCGTGGCTGAGTGATAGCATCTTGGATTGGCGTTTGAGTCAACTGGGTTTCGACCCCAGCTTCGAGACTCTACCGTGTCTAGCCACACTGAAGAGTTGTGATATAACGAAACAGTGTGTGGATGACAATATATATATACGGTATTCTTCAATCCAGTAAATCTGGAGTCGGGAACAACTCCGTCAGGACAAATAAATTATTCGAATATTTAAATATTCCTGGGAAAGAGCTCAATATAAATAAACTCATAGGGCAAATAATTTTATTTCAAGAAAAAAAACAATATTCAGTCACATTAGGATAATAAATTCATTTCTATCCTGTTAAAAGCATTGATATGAATCAAAAACTCCAAAAGAATTTTAACAGGACTTCATCAGTTCCAACAAGAAAATTAAAAAAAATATCTTCTTGTTGGATCTGAAGAAGTCCTGTTAAAATTCTTTTGGAGTTTTTGATTCATATCAATGCTCTTATTCGGTGTGAATTGAGTCATAACTGATTGATTCCGTTTTTTAAATGCTCGGTGTCACAACGCATTTCAGACTTTTAATGTTTTAAACGCAAGTGGAAGTTGCCTGATTAAAGAGTGCCTTCATCGGTCATTCTTATTTCAATTGTGAAAGAGCGATTTAATCTATGATCTCACCTCCCTAAAATGGAGAAACTGAAAGTGCGTATTCGACACGTAGAGTTGTGGGAGCTTAAGAACAAAAGAGCTAAGAAAATTTCTTGTGATTATGGCAGAGGTACTGACTGCCAATACCGCCGGTGTTTTCAAGATTTCGTTCCAGTGATTTTTCACTGAGATAGGAACCCATATCAAGACCCTCATCAGACCTCAATAGAGATGCTGTTGTCAAGAGCGGGCGTAAAAGGCAACAGGAAACTGATTCTTGTATTAATTCAAGAGAGGACACGGTTGTTAGTGTCACGCTTTCTCCCTCTCTCTCAGTAGCTGTTCCTTCCTTCTTTCTCTCTCTCTCCTTCAGGTCCTCGCCTTCCTTCCTTCCTTCCTTCCTTCCTTCCTTCCTTCCTTCCTTCTCTTTCCTTCTTTCCTTCCTTCTCTTTCCTTGCGATGTAACACGTTCGTCGGGCAAATGCACTCAGAACAAAAAAAATCACCCATTCAGCCGTTACCGTGCGTATTTGTATTATTGTGAGATCTCGTAACAATTTGCATACGTGCAAATTACCTCTCGCAGGTTCGAGATTTCCCCTCGTCAAATATGCTCGAGGCAGCCATATCGGTTTTCACTCTACAAGCCAGACACGTTCGTGCGCGCTTCGAATGCCCAGGTACGTTACCTTCACAGATGCTGTAAGAGAATTGGTAGAATATAATCTGCACAAAAGTAATCGAGAATAGGCACTAGGCCTCACATCCCAATAAGCCACCATTTAAAAAAGATTGTAAAAGTGAGTATGAAAACACCTCACACTCGTCAATAAGACAAACGTTGTGCTTCTCTCTGGTAATGCGAGGCCACATTCAGCAAGAATCACGCAGGAAAAATACTGGATTTAGGCTAGTCTGTTAAACGCTATCAACCGTATTCACCAGACTTTATACAAAATGATTTCAGTCTTTTCCTTTAACAACAAACTACTCCGAATAACAAAAAAATTCTTAAAAATCAAGTGAAAACATTTGTGAAAAATTTATTGAGCGTGAAATTATCTGAATCTTTCATAAAAGCTACCAGAAAAGTAGCGAGAAGGGAATCTAAATAATGGGGAATAAAGTACTGACTAAAATTGATTCATTGATAAATATTTCATAAATAAACTATATTTTACTAACATAAACATTATTTAATAGATCTTAAGGTAAGATTCCCTTTTAGAATTTTGCAGGATGTAGAAAACAACTTCATAGCGATTATTCCCGGGTCTATTATGAACTGCAGTGGTGGCATCTCTTTGGATCCCACGTATTGCTCGAATGCATTTGACTAAGAATTATTTGTATTTGATCGGAGTGCTTGAAACTATTTTACTGTAAATCATTTTTATTAAGATTAGTTTATTGAAACAGTAAAATGTTACTTAGGATTATTAATACTATTAGTTACTTGAAGCGATATAACACCATGTAAACAAATAACTATGATTAGATTGAAATAATTATTTGAAACCATTAAATTATTAGTATCAAACGGCGATTCTTTAAACTACTCGGGGGAGCCCCGTGGTGTAATGGCTAATGTGCTCGACTACGGCCTTGACGTAAGCGAGTTCAAATTCCAGTTGTGCTATAATGTTCACTTTAGGACTAATAACCTTTGGGAAATTATGTATCCCCAGCTATGAGTTAAATAATATCACTGCTATTCTTCAACAATAACCCACGAAGATTGATATACTATTAAACAAAGAAACTAAATCAAATCTTGTGTCTTCTGACAGGTTGCTTTGTCTATGCTTTCTATGCCCACGCTATGTTCGATAAGATTCTCTAAACGAGGGATTGGCGAACTTAGTCGGAGTTTCTTGTGATGGTCGGAAAGTTTGAAGGAATGAGTTGCCGAAAACGTTGGCAACTCCAAGAAAAAACAACTCTCTATTAGCGACAACAAGTAACATATTTTTAGCGCAATATGATTATGCAACCATCAACAATAGTAAAAGAAATGTTCTGCGTACGAGGAGGGAGAGAAAGGACAAGGTGAGGAATTTGGGCGGCACATTTGCTTTATTATAATTTGCAGAGAGTTTTTCACCGCGTAGTTTAAAATATTATTTCCCGATCAATTACTGGTAGTTATGGCCAAATATATCGATTATAAGCCAAGACATGAATTTTATGAAAGACAACAGTTATTATTTCTAAAAGTATAAAGCTATAACTTTCTTAAAAATAGGCACGATGTGTAATGAAATGTTTAGCAACCTAAGCTAGCAGACTATAACTAGTGAGTTTTGAGTTTAACTGGATACTCAGTTCTTTTGGCCCTGTGCCACTGCTAAGCAAAGTATAGAAAATAATGATACTGAAAAATAAAATCAATATACGGACATAAATATATAGATGATTGTAGTATTTTTTATATTATTGTAACGTATTCAATCAGATTTCCACGAATACAGATATTACACTCTAATCTGATATTTAATTATCTCTTTACGGGGTAGGGATGTAAAACGACCGATGATTGGTCACTTAATAATATTTTAAACTTTTTGGTTTGTTTTCTCTTACAACATTACTCGATTGCTATGTATACAAATTATTATAATTTTCGTAGTGTCCTCCGTAAACTGTTTTTAAGGAAGCCAAATTGTCATGTTAAAACAGAGGGTGTATTTATGCTGACAAATCGAAATAATTCTCTTTTCTTTACTGAAAGGTAGAAGCAGAGATACAGAATGGAACCGGAACAGACAACCAATAATATAGATTCGTTACAGTCAGATTCAAAGTGGCGTGATTAGTGTAACGGTTATCGTCGTAATAAATGGAATCGGCAATTCGACTTCGAATCCTCGACGAAACTTTTATTTCACGTTAATGACCTTATGGAAGGTATGAATCCATTCTACCCAACACCTATGAGTAGGTTGGTTGGTTGGTTGGATTTAAAGGCACATCAACATCTATCGGTTATTTAATGCCAGAGTCTTTTTACACATATATATATGATTTGATATATATATATATATATATTCAGGTTAGTGATGTTTGGGTTTTATGGCAAATTAATCTCTTGAGGGTCATTGAGTGTCAAATTCTGATATATATGTGTGTATATATACAAATAAATATTAATTGTAAATAGATAGTCCGGAATTAGTGTTTTAAAATAAGTCAAAGCTATTTGTTTAAATAGCTTGATGGTCGAAGGTGTTAGTAACATAGTCTATATCTGTAATAGGAGGCCAATTGTTTTTAAGAAGTTGATTATGTTTTTGAGAACAATTTTTGAAAATAGTTCCTTCATGCTGTTCGCCTTACAAAACTATTTCCTGGTGTGGTTGAGTTTTGTGCATTCTATCAAAATCTACTTGATTGAGTATTGGTTTCCACATGGACATTTTGGGGGAGGTTCTTCTTTAAGAATGAAGGAGTGAGCCAGTTGAGTGTGTCCTATACGTAGTCGAGTAAGGGTAGTTTCTTCTCTTCTGGTATTATTAGGATCTAGCTTCTTTTCTTTTAAAATGGGTTGTATTTGAAAGAGCTTATTGTGGGGATTTTCATCCCATAATTGTTGCCATTTTTTGGTTACTATTTGTTTGATTTTAGGTTTGAGGTCAGTATATGGAGTTTTAATGTTTTTATCGGGAGTCATGTTGACTGCAGCTTTAGCTAATGAGTCGGCTTTATTCTGAATTCCGATATGGCTTGGAATCCAGCAAAATATCAGATCTTGACAGTTAGCAGATTTTCCAATTTGGTGTTTTTGAGTGATTGAAGAATTGAGATGAGTAAGGTATATTGGGTACTTTAAACCTGGTTCGGAAACCAGTCAAAGAGAAGGAAATCCCTAAATTCAAACCAGCTGAGCTCCGCTCATAAATTGACTTTGTGTCACATCTTGTATGTAGAAGAAGGTTGGGTTAATTCATACATTAGGATTCAACACAACTAAGTTAAATATTTCTCACTTGTGTCATGAACATTTCATTCAAAGATTATAATTTCTTCAAAATTTTCTGTGAAAGAACAAGTAATAAAAAGGCTGACTGAACATTTTATATTCACACATCTTTCAACTCAAACGAATTCTTGTTTAAAACGTATATAGAGTCACCTCTTAAGATATGAAGCATATAAAAGACATGTTGGATTAACTTCTTGGGATAAGCCATAAAGAGCTTCCTGTCTAAAATGTATAGCAGTTTCATGTTGCTCACGAGAAAAACGAAATTTTCTAACTACTAAAAAATACCTAACCCGTGTCAGTTTGAAGTTTGTCAGCAGGAAGGATCTATCTTAAATGGATTAAAACCCTATGTATGTTTGCTAGTATGATTTTTATATTGTCATTTAATTCGTCAAAACCTCTTACTGAATAATATTTATGACTTAGAAAAGTTGCAAGCAAGCAGATCATAACAAATGAGTTTAAGTGTAACAAAGCTAAGTTTAGTAAATGATACTTTATCAAAAATCAATCATAGATATGGGGATGACTATTGTCTTTTTTCAGTTAATTTTTAATATATTTTATTAGCATTCCACGGGTACAGATACTACGCTCTGATCTGATATCAAACTATATCCCTACGAGGAGTAAAATGTAAAACACTGTCAGTTTAATGTGGGTGTGTACACGGGTATAAAGGGGCGCAAGACAAAAATTATCCAGTTACGTCGACAAGAGTCACAAAGGCATCTGAGGGGAAGTATCCATGACGTAATTTTGAGTGTGCTGGACAGTAGCCTCGAAGTTAGCGAAATTCAAACTCCAATTACGCTATGACGTTCACTTTCGGACTAATACCGTTGGAAAATGTATGAACCCCGTCATCCTCCCAATGGTATCGCCGCTGTTTTACAAGGATGGCTTTGGTATTAAATACCCCATGAACGTTGATATGACATCAAACAAAGAAATTAAATCAAAAGCGCCAGACTACACTGACACTACCTCTTTGTGAAATGAGAAAATTTACCCAAGGGCCTGAAATCCGTTGCTGCACGAATAAATCGTCCAAAGTGAACATATATTATACTTCAACCCTAACCCAAATGCAGAGAAGCTCCTCACTGATTCCATATTCCACATCCACTAGGTTTTAGAATATTTCACTTGTTCTTTTTTATTAAGGGATATAGATAAGGCCAAATAACAACACTGCTCTTAACGAATATTGTCTCACAAGTTTTAGACTGATCTAGGACTGGACACCCCAGAACTTTGTATTTTTTGTTGCACTATGTCAAATGCAAAAACACGGTTGAGTTCTTGCCAGTGGTCTAGGCTTAGAATACGCGAATGATACTTCCTGCTGAGGGGAAAGACTCCCCTCAAAAAGGTGGAATGTCCTGAATATGATACTAAACTGCATCTGCTGGTGAGTCTCTAGTTGGGAGATCTAGGGAGTATGGAGAATAACTTCCTTGTCATTACTCCCTGTTCCACTCTGACTTTGAGTGGTAGAACTTGTTAGGGTCCCATCTATAAAATCGACCTGTTTAAAAAAACGTTCGGAATACTTAATGTCAAATAAAAGTAAATTATTTATACTAAGAATAGTTACTTGAAGCAATAAATGTTTACGGGGGATTATTATTAATTGTGTACAAACAAATGATCATTCTTAAATAGAAATAATTGATTGAAAGCATATAATTATATGTATTAGATAGAAATACTTGAAACCATACAATTGTGTACAGATTATTTGCATTAGATAAGAACACTTAATATCATATAACTCTTAAGAAACAATTATACAATGTACAATTAATGCAATTTCTTAATCTCTAGATTTAGAATACTCCTAGAGGAGTTGAAATGCCGTTAAAATCAGTTAATCACGGCTGTAATTGAAAAATCGATTGTATACTGTAATCTCAGCTTGAAGGCCGGGGATAGAAACTTTGAATCTAAATAGCGACGTGGCGTTTTAATCCTGAGTACAGCTAACAAAGATACTATGACCCGAGGCCGAATTAGCGATTCATATGTAGATAATCATTTTTTATATTATTATGCTAGTTATATAATAAATTGAGTGAAACCACAACATCAAAGACATGCAAAAGACAATATTCTTTTTCGATATGAAACAGAGAATCACGTAGATCTAGACTTCTTTATTGCTTTTTAAAAAATGAATCCATCCAGCTTCTGTCAGCCATATTAGTGAGCTTTGAAGTTGAACAATTAAGAAAAGGGAAATGCTGATTCGTATGGTGATACGTTCATGATGATCGTGGAATTTCTGCTTGTAATAAAGTAAACCGAATCAAAAGAAAAGGAGAGGGGAAGAAGCAAGGAAATAAATGATTTAGAGCAAGCGCAGTGTCTGTAGCGTCTTGAAAGTAGACAGAAGTATTTATCACAGACTGATCAAATCTTTCTTGTTTAAAAAAATTATTGTTATCGGACAAGAGAGAAATACAAATCATTAAATCGACAGACTAAAAAAACTAATGACGACGTATACTGATCCAAAGTGAAGACAATTTTTATTGTTTGTTTGTTTGTTTGTTTGTTTATAGAATCCAAATATTGTCGGTTAAATACAATTGATACTATTTTACCATTTTAGTTACTTATCTTCAAATAATTTCTTCTCGTTTAATGTGCTGCATTATGCATCCAACAAACGAAATCCGATCAAACCAAATGGGCCAAAAAAGTAGACATCGTCGCTAGGAAATAATTATTCTCAGAAACACTAATCAATGGACCACTAACACAGTCCCAAATAATTTCTCAAAACTTAGAAACAGTTACTTTATAATGTGTAACTCCATCTTTCGTCTCACTAACGGCAGCTACGCGACGCTGTGTTAAATTTCTGCATTGTTGGAGTCATTGCATGAGTATACGAAAGTGGGTTGAAAAGTTCATATGATAACTTCGCATAAACTATCGATGATTTTTTTCACCAATGGGATTCAAATGCTGCATAACTAATGAAAATGTGTGTGGACTACCAAGGAGACTATGTTCAAAATGAAACCTCATTTAGTCACATTCCACTAGGGTATCTTGGTAAGCCAATGAACTTTTCAGCCAACCCTCCTACCAATCAAGGCGTGTTCCAGAACTGTTCAAAACAGAGTTAAGTTTGTTGGGAAATGCTTCAAGTAATTTAGTGAGGACACCAGAATGTCCTATATATTCTCAATGGAGTTTTAATCAAGCGAGCACGAGTGCCAGTTAAGTGTCTGGAAGTCAGCCGAGTGTTGCTGAAAACAGATTTCTATCTCCTATGCACAAGTGAAGATTGCGTTGCCGTAAAAGACCATAAGCACCTGAATTTGTGCCAAATGTAAAGGAGTATATATATATATATATATATATATACCGAATGCGACAGATATTCCTCCCACATGTTAAATTGTCACCTGTGTGGTGCAAGTGAACTTTGGCAAAGGTAGCTCCATCTAGCTAATGTCGTGTCTTAAACAGGAACATACCGTGATTTTGCAGTTGAAACGTTTTTTCTACACTAGTTCCACCACAGAGAAATAACACATAACCTACATGTAGCTACAATTATTAAGCAATTTTTAAAAAGGTTTTGGAAACTATTTGGGACCGTATCGGTGGTCTATCGATTAGTGTCTCAGAGAATATTTATTTCCTAGCGACGATGTCTACTTTTTAGCCCACTTGGTTTAAAGAATAATTCATCAAGAGCGATGGCCCTTTATTGCCATCGCTCCTAGGTCCACTCAGGCTCGGAGTAATAACACTTGATAGGGTCCTATCAATAAGTCCTATCTATAGGTCAAATAGAAATGTTTGACATTTAAACGGTACTTATGCTAAACTGAATTGTTTAAAACAGAACTGTTTTTAACATTTAAACTGTGTACTTATGCCAAACGGAATTGTTTGAAATGGAACTGTTGATCTATAAAAAGGGACTTGGCATTAAATAAGCTACAATAGTTGATACGTCATAAAACCAAACCAAACCAACCACCCAAGAGCGATGGCCGAGAGGAACGGATAATGAGAGAGAGAGAGAGAGAGGGAAATCCATACTGTCGACACACCTTGATGATGATGATGTCGCTTTTTCTACTATTAATAAAATGATAACAAATTATCTACATGATAGTATCTGACAAAAAGGATAATACATTATCTACATGATCATCACTAATCATATCTGACAAAAAATAATAACACATTATCAACAATTGACACTTGCTCAAATTCACTTGCACAACACAGGTGATAGTTCAAAATGGGGGATATATTTCTGCCGCATCCTGTACAGAGAAAATGTTTTAAATCATTCAAAAAAAGTGCCTGGGGAACAAAAAGGACCGAGAATTAATGAAGAATAATGAAAACTACCAGAAAGAGCAACGTAATAGAGAAAGACAATCAACGAGATGAGGGGTAATAATAAAGTGTTTGTGGGGTAAAGTTTTGGTTTATATGCTGCTTTTGCAGGATTCAAACTCTTCAATTAAAAAATTATTAATGCCCAATTTTAAAATTGCAAATGCTATAATAACTTCAATTACCTTCAGTCACCGAGGTGATGTCCTATGGTTTTGTGGTTAACGTGCTAGGTTGTAAAATCGTAGTAAGCGAGTTCGAACTCCAATCGCGCTATTACACTCACTTTCGGACAAATACCCTTAGCAAAGGTATGAGACCCCTAATTCCTCGCCCCCTATGGGTTAAATAGTTTCACTACTGAACTTCTATAAAGACGTGACGGTGGGGTATCCGTTGAACCCCAGTATATATTCATCATAGATTTCATGATTCAGTCTCTTTTTCTCTTCTTGTGGCTAGGGCGCGAGAAGACGAAAGAAGACTTAGTGGAGACGGTTCATAAATAAACGAAAAAAGCCAGCACGCATGTGAAGCCTGTTTTCCCTTTTTTCCGGTTTCCACGGTCTCAGAAAATGAATAGATAGATAGAGAAAGAGAGGGAGAGGGAGAGAGAGAGAGAGAGAGAATAAAATAACGAAATGTACTAACTGTAAATTGGGTTTTGTTTGGGTTTTTCGTGTGTGTCTCTGTGTGTGTGTGTGTGTGTGTTTTCTTCATCAAACGATTTCCCGTCACCGATATAACAGTCGTCGGTGACTATGCAACACAGGGTTCTCTCACTCTTTCACTTCTGTAAATGGAATGGGTCGTCATAAATATACGCGTACTTTTATATATCATAAATATATATCATAAATACATGTAGTCTGATAGACGGCAGATGAGATCAGATATGATTAGATTAGATTACAGAAGGTCAGTTTCAAATCTTATCAGAGATTAATTCTGAAGTAAAGAAAGTGGATTATTACAGCTTCTTAGCCAGGATTATTATGCGATCAAACCAACTACAGCGGATGGCTTCAATCATCTAACTCAGAAGAACCAACAGTAAACTACCACAAGACAAATTTACGAACTTATACAAATAAACAACTCCCATAGAAGATATTAGCGTGATTTGTGTAAAGAGGAAATACGTGCAATTCATATGCATAAAACATTTTTTATTTTACCCAAAAAATAATCGGGGAATAGAAAGGACGCTGAGTCGAGAAAGAATAATGAAAACAACTACAATTCTCATCATTTACAAAATATACCTCTGTAGCAATATCTCATCTACTGAAAGTGATGTCGTCATACGTATAGGTGAAGCATGGACTGTTATTAAGTGGTTATTGACTAGTGTGACGGCCAGTGGCCACAGTAGGGTTAAAATGCAGGAAACCAAGGGCTACTATGAGGACCGGAAGTAAAGCAGGCGATTGGCAGGTTTTCGAGCCATAACAACAGTGAAGGACCAACCGAGAAAGGGCAAAGGTCTTGATCCAGATAGAGAAAAGATATGCGATTGGTCGAGGCAGGGAGGACGAGAAAGGTCGCCTTTTCACGTGGTCCGGTGAAAGGTGAAATTCTAGTCACAGAATGGCTTAATAGAAGCCGTCAACTCCGTTGGGCAAGAAACTCAGGCGCAACGTAAAAGAAAAAAATGGTGCCTTGCGACTCGTTAATAAGAAATTAACGAAGATAAGAAAAAAAATAACAAAAGAGAGGAAAAGAAAAAGGTTAGTCAAAAACTTTATTACAAACGATATACGTAACCTAAATAAAGGTCTGTATCAAGAATATCCAAAGAAACATTTTTGAGGTTGTTCATTAGCAGCTAGTTTCGGTGGAAAACATATTTGTTTAAAATTGTGTACCCACTTTAAAGACGAAGAGGAGAGACTTTTGTTCTTCGCCAAAAGAAAAGAAAGAATAAGAAAACAAATATGAAAAACGAGAAGATTTCCTCCCTTTAATTGTAAAGGGAGCAAGAAGATACGGGTGTAATTTTAAGACGAGTTGAAAAAAGAAAAAAAGTAAAGAAAAAAAGGGGAACTTTGTCTTATTGGAAGGACATAGTCAAACACTGTTGGAAGCGACTTGCCCTCCACATTTCTGTATTTTTTTTTGTATTTGTTTTGCTTTTTGCTTTTCTGTTGTTATAATTGTACTTTCTTAAAAATAAAATATGTAAGAAAGATACATATATAAAGAAAAGAAAAAACAACAACCATGCGTCATATTGTTTGTCCGGTTCGGAACTCTTCACGCGTTCATTTATATCACGTCGCCCTTTCGACCCTTGACACATCCTCATTCGTCCGTATCTCGAAAAAATGAAACCTATACGCAAGCTTTATACTTAGCTAGTTATATGGGCTTTCAAAACTATCAATAAAATATAACTAGTTACGGAGAATATTTAGAGCTTGGGTGGTACGGTACTGTCGACGGAGATTCTCCCCGTCTTTCCAGGATAATGTAACCGCGGAACAAAGATACAGTAACCGTCACACTAGATAGAAATCTGATCTCTTGGACAAAATAAAACAGAAATGATTTCGAGCTGGAGTCGTGTCTGTACTACTGTGTGGCTGCGCCATTTGGACTCTAACGAAAAGCTTGGAGAAAAAAGCTATATGGGAGCTACACAAGAATGCTACAAATCCTAGAAGCAGCACTCTACAAAACAGCAGTTCACTACCATCTCGCAAACCAAAACGAACAAAACATACTCGACATTGCTGAAGAAGTAAGAACGAACTCATCAGCGTTCTCCTACGAACTCCTACACATGGACACACCAGTGTTATCCGACAAGCAAAAACTTACCTTTATTAGCTCTGTGTAGACACTTAATGTCGCCAAGAGGATTTACCTTGAGCGATAGTCCAGAGAGACGAATAAAGAGAGAGAGAGAGAGAGAGAGAGAGAGAGAGAGAGAGAGAGAGAGAGTCAAGGAAATCCACACTGCCGACACACCTTAATGACGATAATAATGAAGTCGCTTTTCCTAATATTAAAGAAACATAAAGAAGCATCTTCTACCCAGACAATGTAATCATTTATAGACTTTAAGTAATGCGAGGAGAATCATTAGGTGAGCGACAATGCTAAAATAAACAAATCAAATATACTATAAAAGAATAGAATTGTTTGAACTTGGCAAATGGATTTCAAAGTTTGATTTAAGGAAAAGTTTTAAGAAACATTAATTACTTTTGTTCGGTGGAGAGTTCGTATTAAACACTAGTTCTTCCTCATGTTTTCCACGTGAAGTATACCATTTAATTTTCATGCTTAAATATTCATTTTTAAGTGATTGGTCTGAAAAGTTTTTAGTTTTTCCGAGAAAGGTGTTTTTTTAGGTAAAATCCAGTAACTTAAACTATGTAGTAGAAACTGGTCTATGTTTCTGAGGGACACAAAAACCATTGATTTATGAGCTATGAAATGCGGATCTGTGATTCTTAGAGTCGCAAAATCCATGTAGATATCATTTACACGATAACTGGAATCATTAGAAAACAGCAAGAATGTCTATCATAAAACTGCCGTTTATTTTTCTTTATTAGAAATGAAAAATAAAAAGTGTTAACTGTGTTGAAGACATTCAGAGACGCTTAGACTCTTGAAAACAAATAATAATAATAATTGTCAGCAAATAAAAGAGAATCTGCCGAATCGGTGACTTAACCGACTTGGCAGACCACGGTAAAACTGAAAGAAAGCGGAAAGGAAAATAAGTACCTAGACCTTGCTAGTAAACTGAAAAAAACATGGAACATAAAAGTGACGGTGATATCAATTGTAATTGGTGCTCTTGGTACAGTCAAGGGACTGGAGGACTTAGATATAAGAGGATGAGTGGAGACTATCCAAACAACGCCATTATGAAGATCGGCCAGAATACAGAGAACTGTCATGGAGACTTAAGAAGACTTGTAGTCACTTAAACCCCAATAATAAACTATCAAGTAACGCTGTTGTAAAAAAAAAATCTCAAAAGATTAAAGTAATAATAATAATAATTATAATAATAATGATAAAATCTGCTAAATTGTCGACTTTGCTGTTCCGGCAGACCAGAGAATAAAGCTAAAAGAATGTGAAAAGAGAGATAAGTACCTTGACCTTGCTAGAGAATTGAAAAAACTATGGAACGTGAAGGTGACAATTATACAATTGTGTTTGGTGCCTTTGGCACGGCAACTAAAGGATTATTAAAGGGCCTGGAAGATTTGGAAGTTGGCGACCGAGTGGACACCATCCAAACAACAGCATTATTGAGAACGGCCAGAATACTAAGAAGAGTCCTGGAGACTTGAGGAGACTTGCTGTCACTCAATCTCCAGGGAAATACCATCAGCTTACGCTGATGTGAAAAACTCTAATGAGTAAATAATAATAATAATAATAATAATAATAATAATAACAGCAACTTTAGGTCAATCAGAGAATCAGCAATCAAAAATCTAGTAAACAAAAATGCGAAGAAAAACAACTGTATGAATACTTCAAGCGATAAAGGAAATTTCACACGTGATGATCTGGACATGGCTTCGAAGGAGAAACATGAAGAGAGTAACTGAATTTTTCTGGTAATAGTTATGAAACGGTTAATCACGGAATAAGCGAATACAGCAAACTGTCATAAAAGAAATACAAAACGAGGCACGACTGGGTGGGAAACATGGTCCACTAGGAATTGTGCAAGAAATTGAAATTAAAATGAAACAGATAATCATACAATAAGCGAATACAGCAAACTGTCATGAAAGTAATACAAAATGTAGCACAACTGGGTGGGAAAAGGGATTCTTTTGGAATAGTGCAAGAAGTCAAAATTTGATCATGATGACAAATGTCATCGGTACAAACCAGAATCTGTCCAAGAAAACGAGTTTCATAAGATTCCCTTGAACATTTAGATATCAACGGACCACCCAATACCGGTCATAAGACCAGAACTAATATTAGAAGAGAAAATTTTTTCACTTAATGGAATGTGATTTACCGGGGTGTTAATCCGTTTCTTAAAACAGATTAGGTTATCCCAAAGAGAGTTACCTAATACAGAACATTCGGTAGAAAACTGAACAAGTCAATATAATGAAGATATTTAATTGTACATAATTTGAGTCGGGAACTCAGTTTCTTCCTTAGGCTATACAAGAGTCACATGCGTTCAAGGAACGAAGAGAAAAGTTCATACAGCAAAAAAGTGGAAACCACTTACTCTTCTCAGGTCTGAAATATAAAGGGGTAGAAACTATGTTCTCGTTGCTGAGGAGCAGAACAACAGGTCTACTTAACTCAAAGTTCTGTTCGTAAAAGAGACGGATTCCCCGATTCACCTTACACAACCAAAAAGGACTCATGACGTGGAAGATTTCCTCAAACATAGTGATAAGAGAGACCACTCCGCTTAGTCTCCCAACTGTGGATTTTGCTGTTCCTGGAGATCTCGGAGGAAAGATAAAAGAAATCAAAAAGATAACCAAATACTTGGAGAGTTGGGAAAGTTGTTGAACATGAAAGTGACGGTGATTGTACCTGACGCCATCGTACCTGATACCACTGAAACGGTTCTCAAGGGGCGGGAAAAGAGATTGTTGGAACTGGAGATCAGAGGAAAAATCGAGACCATAAAAAACATCACAGTTAAAATTGATTAAAATATTTTGAAGATTCTTGCAAACCTGAGAAGACTAACTGTCCCTAAGACTTTAGTGACAATCCTCCCGTTAAAAATTGTGTGAAAAATCGAATACTAGACAGGATTGGGAGCATAAGGTGATTCACTGGGAATTGTGCAAGAAATCTAAATTTGACCATACGAACAAATAATATATGTACAACCCTGAATCTGCCCTGGAGAATGAAACGCACACACTCCTCTGGGATTTTGAGAAGCAAACGAATCTCCTAATCTCGACCAGACGATCAGACCTAGTAATAATCAACAAAAAAAAAAAAAGGAAGAGAAAGGGAACTTGCCGAATTGTAGACTTTATTGTCCCTGCTGACCACAGAGTAAAACTTAAAGAAAGCGAAAGGAAAGATAAGTACCAGGGCCTTGCTAAGGAATTGAAAAAAAAAAAACTATGGAACATGACAGTGATACTAATTGTAAATGGTGCTCTTGGTACAGTCATCTAAGGATTTGTATAAAGAATGGAAGTAAAAGGATGAGTGGAGACCATCCAAACTACAGCACTATTGAGATCGGCCAGATACTGAGAAGAGTCCTGGAGACTTGAGGAGACTTGCTGTCTCTCAAACTCCAGTGAGAAACCATCGGCTAACTCTGGTATAAAAAACTCGAAAATAATCAAATAATGATAATGATAATAACCTATTCTGTTCGTGATGCTTGCCTTAATTCTCTAGCAGAAAACTGAACAGATGGTTGATTGAGTAGCAGCAAAAACATTGAGCAGCCATAAGAAAAATAATACCGACATGGCTAAAATACAGCAGTGATTATTGTTTCACACACACACACACACACAAACACACACACACACACACATACACACACACACACACACGTCTCTATATATATATATATATTTCTTAATATATGTTTATTTTCATAAAACTAAGATCAATACATCTAGGCTGTTACATCTTTTAGTTGCTTGTACACTTTAACTTTGAAACCCACAAAAATATATAGACAGCACAGATTGAATTCAATACGATATGCCAGACCAGATTTTTAAACCATTATTTTAACCACTACAAAAGTAAAGCAGTAATTATTTCTTAATACATACATACATACATACATATATATATATATATATATATATATATATATATATATATATATATATATATGATTAAAATTTAGCACTAAAAGCCTTTTTGAATCGTAATATTTTTAGTGATCAATGCACAAAAATGCAGACCAATATCATTATATATTTTAGTTGTAAGAAATTATAAGATATAAAAGATGTAAAACAGGGTAAAATTTACGAATCAATATTTTATGATTTTGATCTTGAGGGGATCTAGGATTCTACACGTCTGGGGAACTTGTATTCTACTCCTCAGACGTCATGGGTTTTTATCCCGTTTAACATATTTTACATCTTCCATTTTTTGATAAGAGATACACACACACACACACACACACATGCGCGCGCGCGCGCACACACACACACACACATATATATATATATAAATCTGCGTGTGTTTATGTGTGTGTGAGTGTGTGTGTATAATTTCTTATACATGAAACAACAGCAGAATTATCAAAAAATTCATCAGTTGATTACTCTGATATCAGACATAGTTTCGGAATAAAATGGTTATTACCACTCGTCCAGAAGCCTCGGAAGTATCTTGTAATATATCTCAACTTTGTTTTCAGTCAATATTGTGGAATATTTCCGGTGAAAATATAGCTTCGTCTTGGACAATGAATGGAAGATTTTGAATATATTGAAAATCCTCCATTCATTGTACATAAGCTCAAAAATGAACCGACAATTCACTGATGTAAGATGTGTATTAACTGATGAGATGTTAACCAGAAGACACGGAGTGTAAGCTTTAACTTTTTCTCGAAATTCCGGATAACTTTTTCCAGAGTTCAATGACTCTAGGCAACTCGTGCTGACAAAGGAATCCCGTGCGCTGTGATGAATAATTGATACTAGTTCTCTTCAATCGATTTACAATCAGATTTAAAGAGATAGCCCTACGCTTTCTACCATATAAATAATCATATAAGTGAATTCAGTTTTTGACGTATTAATAAATTCTACCTGTAATATTCACATAAACGCTTAACATTAAATTGTAAGCAACACACACACACACACACACGTATATATATATATATATATATACATGAAGTAAGCCTGAAAAGTAACGGGACTGGTGTCACAAATGATTTTTCAGGTCGTTCTGCTTTTTATGATCTCAGTTTAAGATTTACGTCGTTATCGACAAAGGCCATCAGATTTAAGTAGATGGCTCTGCACTTTCCGCTGCATAAGTAATCATATATGTGAATTAAGTTTTTCACGGATTTTTTAATTCAACCGGTAATATTTACATAAACCCTTTATTTTAAATAATAAGCAACACATTAGCACACACTCACACGCAAAAGCACACACAAGCACATACACACACTCACACACAGGTATATATATTCATATATATACGAAGTGTTTTTGAAAAGTAAGGGGATTAGTGTCACAAAGAAATAGACTTTTGTGCAACCATGTCTAAGCATAGCTATTTGTACAACCACATGCGAACGTGTTAATGGTCGAAACGCTTCGTCTTGAGTGGCAGTCTGACCCAGTTGTGAGTAAGTGACGAACACACAAAACTCTGCCTTAGTTCGCTAACACAAAAGTTTAATTGCTACTACAATCTTTAAGTAGTCGCCAGGAGAAAGAAACAGAATATAAAAACTGAGTCACCCGCGTTGGCAGGACAAAGAGAACAACATGTCATGAGGAGAAAGAGAGAGCAGACACAGACCTTGAATTTTTTTCTTTTTGTATTTTCTTGTAGTTCTAACGTGCTTGTTCGCTGGTTTCGTCTTCACAGCTTCGCATCTGGTGTGAGAACCCCTTTTGGAGCTCATCCGAAAATGGGGACTGAACCATTCGACTATCTTCACATTGTCCTGGCTAGTGTACACACGGGTCTTTACCTCATCACGTCTCCGAGTCAACTAACCAATCTCGTCTTTACTTCGTCAAGTCTTGCAGCTAACATTCAGACCCGAATCGTTCCCTTACTGGTGTTGGAGGGAGGACATATCCGTTTCCGGTAGATCTACACCAGCAGAGAAGATTTGGGACCTCCGGTTTTTTCTTGTCATTTTTAATTACTGTAGTCATTCACCCGCGCATAGCTGACCTACATCGAGAACTTTGGCCTGAGTCAGTCAGAAATCAGCTGGCCGTTCCGGTAGACACTCAGTCGGCTTCTCTTCATATTATTTTTTCTTCTCTTTCTCCTTCCACAGAAATTCTCTTTATAACTTGGACAGACCATATCACGTTATTGCCCAGTTGGCTGGGGCTGTAGAATTCACCGAGTGTCCTGATATGACACTAAACAATCTGATGATGAGGTTCCAGTGATGCTGGAACTTTGGGGAATACGGAGCACCCCTTTATTACCATTGCTTCCAGGTCCAATGTGACCCGGAATGTTTGCACCTAATAGGGCCCTATCTATGGGTTAAATAGAACTAACTGTACACTTATGCTAAACTGAATTGTTTGAATGAGAACTGTTTGAAAAAACTGAATAGCTTGAAATATAAATGTTTTTTGACAATTAAACTGTACTAACATTTAAACTGCGTGCTTATGCTAAACTGAATTGTTTGAAATAGAACTGTTTTTGACATCGAAACTGTACTTACACTAAACTGAATTGTTTAATATAGAAATGTTTTGACATTTAACTGTGTGTTAACAAAATCTGTTATTATACTAAACTGAATTAGCCAAATTAGAACTGTTTGAATAAACTGAATTGCTTGAAAAAGAAATTGTGTGCTAATGCTAAACTGAATTGTTTGAAATAGAATTGACTATTTGGATAAAAATTGATTTGGCGTTAAATAAGTTACAAAGGTTGAAATGCCATAAAATCTAAACAACCAACCAACCAACCATATCACGTTTCAAAACGATTTATGTGAATAAAGAACAAACTACATGGTTTGCTGTTCAAAATGACCTCGAATCCAATACACTTTCCGATCCATCTCGGACATACTTCTATGCTTTGCCGAAAAGATTCTTCCTCAACTCCCCGATTACGGCTCTCCACGCCTTCAAAACGGGGCTCCTTAATGATTCTCTTGATGTTGGCGAAAAGAAAAAAGTCACACGGACTTAGACCATGTGAATAAGATGGTTGTTCCAGTACGGTGATGTTATGCTCGGCCAGGAACTGCCAGATGCTCAGCACACCATGTCCTGGTACTGTTCGGACATTCCCAAATTATCGGTGGTAATCTAAACACAGTCCTTTTTCATATCCAGCTGATATGCGATCATTCTAACAGTCAACCGATGATCACGACATACCACTTGCCCAAACCGCTCGATGTTGACTTCAGTCTTACTTGTTAAAGGCTTTCCGCTGCTGGAGTCAGGTTTAACCTTGTAACGACCCTCTTTGAACCTCTTTTTTCACTCAAAAACACACGTGTGAGACGTGGTGTTATCTTTATGCACTCGCTGAAGTATTTCAAGTACTTGTGACGTAGTTTTCTCAAATCATGCCGAAAATCTCAGATTCATTCGTTCCTCGGCGTTCACAGTTGAAAGACCTGGGAAATAGGAGGTGTAAATAAAAAGTATATGAAAAAAGATGCAATGGCTGCAGAAAGCTAAGATTGCAGTTATATACTCCTAATTATGTCTAGATGAGAACACAATCCGCTTATCTTTCGCCCATAGCTCACAAAGCAGACATAATCCTGTTACTTTTATATATATATATATATATATATATATATATATATTGAACAAGTCCTGGCGACAACACCCCACGAGACACCAACTATACGGCCACTTGCATCCCATCACGAAAACTATACAAGTTAGACGAACCAGACACGCAGGACACTGCTGGAGAAGCAAGGACGAGCTCATAAGTGATGTACTCCTATGGACCCCCACATATGGCCAAGCAAAAGCAGGACGACCAGCTCGAACTTACATACAGCAGCTATATGAGGACACAGGATGTAACCATGAAGACCTGCCAGAGGCGATGAATGATAGGGAGAAGTGGCGAGAGAGGGTCAGGGATATCCGTGCTGGTGGCACGACATGATGATGATGATGATATATATATATATATATCTATCTCCAGTAAGCGTCTAGAAGACTTTGGTATGGAATATTCGTACATAGAATATATGAGGGATTTCATATAATTCTATGGGAGTGCTCGATGTATGGCAATTATAATATACATATCTTTCAGGATGTATAGAAAAAACCCACATACAGATCGAATGTATCTGAAACATTAAGGGAAGAAAACTCATTTACAGTTATAAAGCTATTATCAATTTATTATGATGAGATTTTCTTTAAATTCCCGTCTCATAAAAAAATCTCGTCGAAATAAATTTATTATGGCACTATATGTGAGTTTTCATCCATTTCTGTTTCAGATATATTAGCACCGTATGTTAGGTTTTTTTTAAATACACTCTGAAAGACATATATAATAGTGATTTCACTCCCCACCAAAAGAGTGTTAGCCATCTACTGAGGGGGAAAATAAAAAAAATCTCATCGAAATGAATTTATAATGGTACTAGAACTGAGCTTGGGTCTTCTTCCATTTACGTTTGATATATATATATATATATATATATATATATAAGGGTCATTCAATAATTTTACACAAGGAATTGGCAAAGGAAGCTTTGTTTACAGTCGCATCTTTTTCAAGGAAATCAATTGTGATGGTTTCTGTTATATCCCAGAACACTGTCAGCGTGACCTTCTTAACTGACTGCTGCCCCGGAACATTTTTACCAGAATGTTAGAGTGTTTTCTCCCATAAGGCGTCTTTCAATTCAGTTTTGTAGTTACAAATCCATGTTTAGCATATTTGTAAACACTTTTTTTTACTAAAACATGCTTCTCCGTAAACGTAAATTTCACTGGGTTTGCACATTCAGTGAGAAAAAGTTTGATGGCTGACTACTGTTCAACCCTGAAACACTGTTTTTGATTTGCTGCCATTTCGAGCAGCCTCAAAATAAATATCTATGTGAAATCAAAATAGTTTTTACTATAAACCAATTCTAGACAATGCCGATTGTATTATGGAGAAAAAATCTGAAAAAAATTATTTGGCTTTTTTCAAACAAATCTTATTTATTAGGTGACGTTCGTATATATATATATATATATATATATATATATATATATATATATATATATGTGTGTGTGTGTGTGTGTGTGTGTGTGTGTGGTTTGGCTTGGTTATTTAACGCTATATCAGCTCCTTATGGAACCATAGAAATACCGAAATATTATACAAATGATTTATGCACTATTAAGATGTTTTAGAGTAACTTGTTCTAATTTAAAAACACTTTCTCACACTCATATAGTATCAAGTATTCATGAATA
This sequence comes from Sepioteuthis lessoniana, assembly GCA_963585895.1. Lineage (NCBI taxonomy): Eukaryota > Metazoa > Mollusca > Cephalopoda > Myopsida > Loliginidae > Sepioteuthis > Sepioteuthis lessoniana. The sequence continues at coordinate 64,039,419 of OY757917.1, forward strand.
ATACAATTAATTTTAAACGGTTATATTGTTTGGCATATCTAACTGCACATCAACCTCTTATAGTTTCTGGATTCTTTGTTTAATGGCATATAAACTTTCGTGAGTTATTTAATGCCAAATCTATCCTTGTAGAAAAACGGCAGTGGAATTATTTAAAATAGCTGATGGATAAGGGAGGTCATATCTTTCCCAAAGATACTAATCCGAAAGAGAACATAATAGTGTGAATAGAGTTCGAACTTGCTTTCTACGATGTCAAAATCCAGTATATTAGCCACCACGACACGAGAACACCCTCACAGCCCCTTTTGGGTTATTCTATATTAATATTTGATTCATTTGTAAATATTTGATCGTAACAATCTATATTTTTAACTTTCGATTGCAATCATTTTCTTTTAATATAACTTGTTTTTTACTTGTCAATAATCATGATCTTTTGATTGCTCAGATCTATATGGTATCAAGTATTCCAATCAATTACAAGCAATTTGCATACAATCATAATGTTTCAAGTATTCTTATCCGATACTGATATTTTAAACAGATCTATTTGACCCATAGATGGGACCCTAAAATGTAGTGGTTCACACTCCCCCACAGCACCATACTCAGAACTTCCCTTTTTGTGGGGAGGTGTAACCTTTCTACAGAGGATGCAATCGGCGTATTCTAATCCCCACCAACAGGGTATGAGCGTGTGTGGGGAGGTGCGTGTGTGTGTACTTATTTCTTAGCTCGAATTCTGAGACACCGTAAGCCTTTCAGAATTTACTTATTACCGTTGTTTTATTCATAGAAAGGTCGCTGTGCTTCACGTAGTGAAAAGATCGGGTTGATGTCGAATATAAAGACGTCTATAGGCCTCCTTATCCCCGAGCCATTGATTTGTTCAAGACAAGACAGGGAAGGCAAACAGTATTAAAAGCGGACCAGACAGAACAATATTCGGACACAATTAGATTTGAACAAAGCTCAGGTTCCGTTTAGAGTAAAAAAAGAGAAATGGAATAACAAATGAAGAAATCTAATTATTTAACAACAGATAAAGGTGAGAAAGAAAAAAATTACATAGCTGCGACGAACAAGGTTATTTTCTCTACTGAGAGGCATGATCCTTAAAACTGATAAGTCAGTCAGTTTTAAGGTTATGCAAAGCAGGTTTATTCAACGTCTATTCCTCTTCTGTTCGCGAACAAAATTCTTTTTCGAGAATTTATAGTGATAACTAAGAAAAGTTTGTAGGTTTGTTCTTTGTCAACAGACAAGCGAATACTGCAGGCATTTCTGTTCAATCTATGGGGCTTAGAACACGTCGACTTTATCCTATGCTGGCCCCTTATCCAAATAGAAAAAAAAGAAAAAATCAGTGTCCTGGGTATAACTCTAATCTGCATCTGTTGATAAGATACCAGTTCTGGTGATTGGAGGAATGTGAACAACGCTCTTTCATAATTTTACAGTCCACCGGAGAGGCCTCTTTGCGTTTCATTTCCTGCTAATGCTCTTTGAAAAGGCATAAATCTATGTCTTGTCTCCTTACCTATGAGTAAATAGTAGGGCAGATTGTTTTTTGTTTTTTTTTGTTTTGCTTTTTAGAATTGGTTAGGCATCTAGTCTAAGAGAAAGAAAACTTAGTTTACTTTACTTAAATGATTGACCTTGCGTCATATCCTGTCCGTATCAGAGGGATCGGTTTGTCCTTTATGTTACTCTCAGATCCATTCTGACCAAGATGGTTGTGCTTATTATGTTCCCATCTATTGGTCAAATAGATCTGTTTGAATATTATCTGTATTTGGTACGATTGCTTGAAATATAACTGTGCAAACTTATTATAATCCTTTCACTAATTACGAGTTTTTCATGTCAGCGTTAGTTGATGGTCTTTTACAAGAGTCTTATTGACAGCAAGTCTCCTCCGGTCTCGATGATTCTTCTGAATATTCTAGCCGATCTCAACAATGCTGTAGTCCAGATTGTCTCAATTCTTCCATTGATTTCCACTTCCTTCAGTCCTCCTCCCAAGTCTTTGGAGACCGTTTCGAGTGCACCAACTATCATTATCACTCTCATGTTCCACTGCTTTTTTTGTTCTTTGACAAGGTCCAAGAACTTGGTTATCTTTTCGTCGTTTTCTTTTATTTCCACTCTGTGGTCCGCCAAATCCACGAAACGGCAAGTTATTTTTCTATTGTTAATTAACAATAGGTTTAGTCTTCTGGTCAGGATTAGGTGATCCGTTTGTCTCAAAATCTCAGTGAATGTTATGGGTCTCATTCTCTAGGGCGGATACTATTTGGTAGTATGGTCAAATTTAAATTTCTTGCATAATTCGCATTGAATCACCTTTTCAACCCAGTCGTACCCAGTCTTATACACACTCTGTGCTAATTTACTGCATTAGCTTATTATCTAACTAGCTTTTTCATCTCTTACTCCACATAACCCACACGGGCTATTCTGTAGCGTATAATCACTTTTTGTTTTTATATAATTAATTCTTATAGCGTTGTTTGGTGCTGCTATAAGAAGAGATTCAGTTTCTCTCTTGAAGTTTTCCCTTTTTAACCATTTTCAGGTTTTCTCGTGTGTAATCGTGCCAGTTTGTCGTTTGAAATATCTATGCAGTTTTTTCTTCCCATTTCTGTTTCCTAGTTCCTTAGTTTTTCTTGTTGTTTTTATTGTTCTGTTTGTGTTTATGTTTTCAGTGCTATTATTAGCGCTCAAATTAGTTTTTCTTTGCTCTTTTTAATGTAGTCCAAGAATTCGTTTATTGATACACCGAGACAATGTTCAATGCTGGCGAGTTCTCATCCTCTTCCTTTTCTTGACACATAGTTTATGTCATCTCTCGGATGTTACGGCTTGGGTATAGTCATCAACTTTTTTATCCTCTGGTCCATTTGTCTGAGTCCTTCCCTTGTCCATTTTAAGAATGGTTTTGAGTATCTTACAAGAGAACTGTCAAGGTTTCAATTCCTTTTATGAGATTTCTGCTGCAGGGCTTGATTTTGAGAAGTTTTCTCGTTCGTGTGGGATACCCTTTTCTTATTTTTTTTTCTTTCGTTACTGCTTTTTAATGGCAATTTTTCAGTGGCAAATTCCATTCCTATATCCTTGCTGTAGATTTTATTGTTTGTATGAGGGTCTCCAGTTCTTTTTTCTTTTTCGCAAATAACCTAGTATCATCCATGTCAGGTGAATTATCTTTTCTTATGATTTTGTAAATTTATGGTCACTTTGCTCTTACTAATCGAGTGGCACCATAGCTATAAAAATTTCTGTGGCAAGAGTGAGTCTCCCTTGAAGATGCCTCTCCGAGTGTTTCTCCTTTTGTCTTTATTTCATTTTCCTGTCTTTCATAGCTTTGAATAAAATACTCTGTCGGTCATTTTGTGCATTTCTAGACATTCGATTATCCAAATTTGCTGGATTATATTGTAGGCTTTTTTGTGATCAATCTATGCCATGGACACATTTTCCGTCTTGTTTTGGCCTCCTTCTGTATGAGTTAATCTATATTCAGTTGATCATCTGTTCTTCTCGTTCCCTCGCGGAATCCATTGTTTTTCTAGAATAGCCCACAGCATTTAAACGAGTAATATATTTCTTCTTTAATCTATGCCGTTAGGTTTTTCCGCATCATGTTTTCGGTATTTAGTTGCTAGGAATGGTTTTTTAGGGTCCTTCTGAATCTGAGTAGCTTTCTCTTTCCGTCATCCACTTAGGCGTCTTTTTTTCTAGGCATTTACTCAGTTGCAGAGCCAATCTATCATGGATGGACGTGAATTTTTTAAAAACCAAAATTCATATATGCCATCATTGCCCTGTATTTTCCAATTTAGTACTTTCTTGAGTATTGCTCTTAGCGAATTCAAGACTATTTCTACCTCAGGGCCTTCTTCGAGTCCTTATCATTTTTCTAATGTTATTTGTACATTCGGCCTTTACGTAATGTTCTTAATTTATTTTACTCCACAATTGTTTTGTTTCCTTTGCATTTGATTGTTGATTTGTATTTATGCATTCCTTACCGACTTGTAGGTTGAATTTTTCTTTTGCTATTTTATAAGGTCCTGTATTGCTTGTATTGCTTAAACCTATCCTGGTATCTTTTGAGTGTCCCTTCTTTCACTTTTGATTTATTTATTTCAGTTTTATTGTCAGAATTTTCTGCTGTTGTTTTGTATAATGTTTTCATTTCAATGTATCCTTATAATTTTTTCTTCTGTAGCACTTTCGCTTGTTATCACAATTTCTTTATTTGCTGTTCTAACCTAATTTCCCATCCAGCTTTTATATTTCTGTTCAGGTCACTTTGGGGTTACCTCTTGTACCACTGACTAGTTTTGCTCGTGAGTAAATTAGTTCATTTTGTTCAGTCATTTTCTTTCAGTGTCTATCTTGACTTTTTCTAGTTTTGATTCATAAGAATTAGTAATGTAGTCTTCTTTTCATTTATATATTTTTTGGGGGGATTAACTGTACATTTTTTCTGTCAAGTGTTAACATTGACGTTGTTGTGCCGGGTTCTGTGGTGATTTGGGTCTCCATATTTTGTTTCAATTCGTGTAGATAACTCTTCTTGATTATATTCTTTAAGACTTACCTATCGATTTAATCCTAGAATCTCAAGGTCAGAAAACTAACCTTTTTAAAAATCATTCGTGTTTGGTCAACAAGTCTTTGACTGGTTACAAAACTTGCGGATTCTGCCTAAATTATGGTCATGCTTTTCTATACCCTCTTCTTGAAGGATTACTAAAAAAATTACAGTGAATAGCATTTTTGTTGTTTTCTCTTGTTTATTTTTTCTTGGTGTCTCTCAGCTGAATTGTTGTTTTTGATCTTTGTTTGTATACCTGAAATTAGAACAGCGGATATTGGCAGGATGTCAATCGAATCTCCAATGTTTGCTACAATGATATTAATACAGGTGATCTGAGTCCCACGTTAATTAGGATTTGATCTTTGCCATTTTTATGGATAGTATAATGTGGTTATACCAGACTCAGGGGCTCATTAATAGCTGTACACCTATTGTAGTTATTCTTCCAAGAAACTTCAACCATCAACGAGCCACATAAAAATTAAAGATACCTACATGTTTGTAATTTTCAAGTTGAACTTAAAAGAGTCTGGCACATATATCTTATTATACAGCAAGTAAACTTTGACGAAAAAGACTTCTTAAAAACGTATCAAACTCCTATTTTAGAAATTTCTAGAATTTTCTGGTGAATTTTTGAATATCAGTATTTTATTGTTTGTAGCGAACGCCATTCTTTAAACAAATTAATCATTTACAAAATGTGCGTAAAAAGGAAGAAAGTAGAAACTTTTTCGTTTACCGATGACATTTATTCGGGATTAAATGAAGCACACATTATACTGCAATCAGATTTTAACGAAAGATATGGATAGTAAATACTCCTAGATACCCCTGTTAATATCATTAGATATAAACTTCTTGAAGGAAGGGCCAAGCTAATCTCGATCTAAATAATTTATTCACCCAGCTCTTTAGAAACTTCTGGAATTTCCTAGTCAATTCCTAAATGTTAATATTTCAATATTTGTAGCGAACGCCATTTTTTAAAAGCGGAATGTCTCCGATAAGTTTGTCATTCCCGAACAATTTGATATCAGCCCATAATTCATTTGAAGAATTTGCAATTAACACAGCGTATAAATGCAACAAAGTTCCATCCAGATGAAAGATTTATTGTAGAAAATTTTTTGACGATATAACGAAAAAGTGTCGAAAAACAAATCGCGAAAAGAATTTATACTGGTGTCTTTATTTCGTTTCAGAACATTTACTTGCATAAGTAGATAAACAGAGATTGAACGGTTTTATGATTTTTCTTATTATATACTCTCCTCCCATGTTTTTTGTATTTTATTACACACCCATCGTTGTTCTATCAATACTTAGTATCACCATTTGAAAGTCCAGTTAAAGGTTCAATAAAACCGAAACGTTTAACGTCAACTTTTCTTCACAATAAATTCTTCACTTTTGATTACTTTTTTAAAATTTTTCTGGAGAATTTTTTCTGTTGGATACCTTTCTATTCTTTACTTCCATATATAGAGATAACAACATATAGGGGTGAATGATATACAGCGGAGGCGCGCTCATGATAACGGTTTTCGTCAAACAATGGAAACAATGATCCGAGTTCAAATCTTGGACGTGACTGTTACGTTTCGCATCACATTAATGCCCTTGGGAAAGGCATGAATCCATCTGTTCTCCTCTTCCTAAACTATCTGTATATAATAGAGCAGACTGTGTTCTTTATCTCCAGGTTAGTCAAGTGGTTTAACCCGAATTCAAACTAACTTTATTCCACTTAAAAATGACCTTGTTTCACATCCTGTCCGTGGTGGAGGGTTGGTTAAGTACAAAGAGTGGTAGATATTAGCAGACTTGGAGATTTCATAGACGTTATTAAACCGAAAATATAGGAGTAATTTCTTTAATTTTAATGGCATATCAACATTTGTGGGCTACTTAATGCCAAAGCCATCCTGCTAGAATGACAATCTAACCCACTGCAGAGGGATAAGGAAATTTATACCTAACGGTAGTCCAAAAGTAGACGTAATAGCGCAATGAGATTTCGAACTCGCAAACAACGATGTCTCAGTCCAGTACCTTAGCCACTTCATCACGTGGACTCCCTCCAAATGGAATGGAAAGGAAAAACAGTTATCTTGAAGGAAGGATAACAAATAGCGCAAAAGGTTAGTAGAATGTTGCCAAAGAAATAATAAGCGTAATAAAAAATCTCACTGGTGATGGAGAGATGAAATAGCTATTTTTGATGATAGTGATGATGATCATCATGATCATGAAAAATACGGGAATATTCTACACGTAAAACATTTGAGATAATTTTGAAAGGAAAGAAAAATCAATCTTTTTTCTCGTTGCTCTTTTTACAGTCTTCTGAAAGCGATATAGCGTCACAGGGTTCTTAATGAATAAAGTCCTGATTGGTTCATTGTCGACTTCGTGCAAGACAGACCTCTTGATCGTCGGGAAAAGTATCATAGTTCATAATGGATATTGTTGCTCGCGAAAGGTGAAAAGAGAAAAGAAGGCGTGGTCATAGCTATTATCGAGGCACATGAGCCAGCCAAATTGAGTCGCACTAATGAAGCCAGTTGTATAGTAATTACACGTGATCATTTGCGCCATTACTAATTCGACTCAGTGGTAAAGCTTAGACCAGAGGGTTCCGAGGCTGAATATAGAATTTACTTGATCATATTCTGCATAAGAAAATTCATTTCCAAACTAGAAGAAAGATTCTTTCCCGTTATGTAAACGTTATGCCGATATTTGATTGATTGTTTCATTTGAACCTATCAAGGGTTATTAGATGCTTTGACTTTAAGGAATTGTCTTCATTGTATATTTCTATTTCTATTTTTATGTAGTTGTTTTATTAGGGTTTTTGGCAAACAATTACGTAATATCAAGTATTCCGATCTTATTCAAATAATTTGCACACAGATGTATCATTGCTTATGTTCCTATCTATTGCTTATTATTATTTTATTTCAAGTGATTATTTCTATTTAATTATAGTCATTTGTTTTCACACAGTTATACGGTTTCAAATAACTAATAAACCTTAGTAAATACTTATAGCTTCAAGTAACTATTGTTACTGCAGATAATTTACAGTTATATGTTGGTTGGTTGGTTGGTTGGTTGGATTTTATGGCATATCAACCTTTGTAGGTTATTTAACGCCAAATCCATTTTTATGAAAACAGCTCTATTTCAAACAATTCGGTCAAGCATAAGTATGCAGTTTAAATGTAAGTAGAGTTTGTGAAGAACATTTCTATTTCAAGCTACTCAGTTTAGTCAAGCAATTCTAATTCGGCTAATTCAGTTTAGTATTATAACAGATTTTCCTTACACACAGTTAAATGTCAAAACACTTCTATATTAAACAATTCAGTTCAGTGTAAGTACAGTTTCAATGTCAAAAAACCGTTCCGTTTCAAATAATTCAGTTTAGCATAAGCACGCAGTTTAAATGCAAGTACGGTTTAATTGTCAAAAACATTTCTATTTCAAGCTATTCAATTTAGCCAAACAGTTCTAATTCAAACAATTCAGTTTAGCACAAGCATGCAGTTAATTCTGTTTAACCCATAGATAGGGCCCTATCAGGTGCTACCATTCAGGGCCAGAGTGGACCTGGGAGCGATGGCAATGAAAGGGTACTCTGCATTTCCCAAAGTTCCAGCATTATTGGAACCTCAACATCAGATTGTTTAGTGTCATATCCAGGACACTTGTTGGGGGGGATTCTTACCCCTCTGCAGAGGTTCAGTTGGTGTATTCTACAGCCCCAGCCGACTGGGTAAACAGTTATATGAAATTAAATGTTCCTATCTAAAACAAATAATGGGCTACTGAAGTATAGTTCTAAGTAAATAATAATGATAATAATTGACAGCACGAACAAATTGCATGAGCACAAACCAAAATCCATTGTGGAAAATGAGACGAACAATGTTCTCTGGGATTTTGAATCACAAGCGGATTATCTAATCTCGGTCAGACGACCAGACCGAGTGATAGTAAAAAAAAAAAAAAAAAAAAAAAAAAAAAGAATAAAGAGAACCTGCCGAATAGTAGACTCTGCTGTTCCGACTAGTCACAGGGTAAAACTGAAAAAAAGCAAAAAGAGAGATAAATACCTAGAATTTGCTCGAGAACTGAAAAAAAAAAACTGGAATATGAAAGTGATGGTGATACCAATTGTAATTGGTGCGCTCGGCACGGTTACTAAAAGATTGGTACAGGGACAGGAGAACTTGGAAGTAAGAGGACGAGTGAAGACCATCCCAACTACAGCATTGCTGAGATCGGCCAGAATACTAAGAAGAGTCCTGGAAACTTGAGGAGACTTGCTGTCACTCAGACTCCGAACGCTGGTGTCAAAAACTCTCAAATAAGCAAAATAATAATCCCTTGTAAATGATCCTTAATTAATAATTCATCGTAAGTGATTGAACAGTTCTATTTAATTCACAGTCATCACTCTAACAAGACACCCTTTTCTTTGGAGCCGGGGTCTTAAACCTCTGTAGAGGATATAGTCGGTGTAATCTAAATCCTAGCAACAGGGCGCTTATATTCGAAAAATCTCATCTACTGATATCTCCATACATATATATATAAAGAAAAATTATTTTATATTGGGTTGAATCATAAATAATTGATTCCGATTTTTAAAAGCTAGTTGTAACAACGCATTTCAAATTTCTCGTGTTTTAAATGCAACCGGAAATTACCTGATTAAAGAATGCCTTCATCGGTCATTCTCATTTTACCAACGAAAAAAAAATGCACATTTATAATTCGATCTATGATTTCACACCTTTAAAATAGAGTAATTAAAAGTGCATATTCGACATGTAATGTTGTGTGAGTTTATGAATAACAAAAACGCTAAAGAAACCGCTGAGAAAATTTCTTGTAATTATTGCTAAGGTATCATTACTGACCGCGACGTCTGAAACTGATTTTCAAAGTTTCTTTCTGGCAAAAACATTTCTATTTCAAGCAATTTACTCATTTACTCAATTTTATTAGCATTCACGTAAAAGTCAGTGCCTCCCGCTGCTTGCTTTAGACTATGCAGTTGGGATTCTCTTTGTGTTCTTTCATTTACGAAAAGTGTTAAGTCGACTGTGTTGTCAGCATCTGTCATAGTTTCTGCTGAATATCATTTGTTTCTTGTCCTTTTTTAAATGTGAAACCATTTTCTTTAATTAGATCTATTGACTTTGTATGTACGTAGTCTACGTATAAATAAATATGGTGCTAATGTATGTCCCTGCAAGATACCAGTGACAATGTCAAAGAAGTTGGTGTCACCATCAGGAGAGCGAACCATTGCTTTTGTGTTTTTGTTCAGTATTATTATAGCAATAACAGTTTCTTTGAGAAGACTAAATGCAAGAAGTATTTGCTCCATCTTTCTCTGTATATGTAATCAAAAGCTTTGGAGAAAGTCTTGAGATATTTTGCTTGTACTCTTTCAGTGATTCGACGGATTATAAGAATCTGTGACGTTGTGAGGCGACTTTGATGACTTTGAGAGATGAAATGTATAGTTACAACTGGCTTTTAAAATTGAAAGGTGTTCATGACTCAGCCCAATATTTATATAGTTAATGTGCCATAATCTATTGATGAGATTTAGATTTAAATTTCTAATAAATTAGTAAATGGAAGTATTTTCAATTAACATTATATTTTTCTACTTTAAAAATTGTAATAATCGGGTAAACGCAAACCTGGATGCCACATTATCATTAAATTGCAAGTTAGACTGGAAATTTCTTTATTCTTGTGTGGTGTGATAATTCGCACTGGATCAGTAGATCATAATTAGCGATTTCAATTCTGACAGAGCGGTCCATACTTTTAGCTTAGTACAACATCTAAGCTAAGGATAAGCAGAATGGATTAATCGATGAACGGACGGAAAGACGAAATGGAAGAAACTATGAATGGAGGGGGGTAAAGGAAAGGAAGAAATGACGAAAGGAAAGAAACAAACCAGTGGAAAGATGGCTGTAAATAAATGGATGGAAAGAAAGAAAGAAAGAAAGAAAGAAAGAAAGAAAGAAATAACTATGAGTTAAAATCCATTTGAAATGAATCCAATATTTGCCTTGTTACGCTTCTTTTTTTATAAACTTATATTTTCCTCGTTAATTCTTAAGGCAAAACGAGACAGTAGAATCAAGGGAAAAAAATCAATGTTCATTATGGTCACACTAGAATGCATCATCTTTCTCTTATTGGTTCCTGGGTCGTTAAGTACCGCAAGAAGCACCGTAGTTACTTGAATGAAAGTTTTAAAATACTTGCATTAAACTTGTTTTATTAATAAATAAAACAAGTTTAATGCAAGTAACGCCTTCTGGCGTTTTCATTTGACGTCACATGCCGTAAATTACGGTGTATACAATTTGACCTTTTAAGCTTGAGAAATCTCTTTAAAATTTGGGATCGACTTATACGACAGGGTTAAAATCAAAATCTCTACTACTGGTTAAGTACTGATTAAGATTTGCATTTTAACCCTGCCGTATAAATACACCCCCTCATTTTTTATCACCCCGGTGGCTAGGGCTGTTAATGTTTTAAGACCCACTCCCAACGCGGCTACCTGTTGGCCGTGGGTGGCGATGCGTAATGCTTGAGGAAGTGATCCTGATGGCTGAGCAGTTCGGCAGCCAAAGTATCACGTGATTTGCAACACTTCACTTCAGCTTTGACTGGGCTAGATGGGTATTCGGAGGGACCCGATCCGATCAATCGTCTAGTCATGTCAAGCCCTAGTACTTATATGATTGTCCCGACCGTATTCTTCAAATTCATTGTTCTTATGGCAGACACCAAAACCGATTTAATTTTAAATGTGCTAGAAGGGGTGGCCAAGAGTCAATCGTGCTGGCATAATAATACTTGAAACAATTTTAACTGTACAAACAAATGAGTAATATTAAATGTAATTATTAGTGTTAGATGGTATTTCTTGAAACCATTTAACTTACCTCTCATTCTTCTTTCTTGTATAGTAGTTAATCCAAATTTCTCTAATCTCTCCCTATAACTGTAATCTTTTCATCTTTTTATTATTTTGTCACTCTTTTTTGTATGTCCGATAATCTTTGTATTACACTCCAAATGTTACGTTCCGCTCTCTGGTCAAACAAACGACAACACGGAATGACAAAGACGCAGTAATAATTAAGACGCAGGAAGGAAGACGCTGGAAGACTTCTTCAACAATATTTTACCTCTCACTTTATTGCAAGGGTTCGAAAGGGTTGTTCAAGGGTTGCATGTGAGAGGGAGTTAGAGACCGAATATAAACTGTAATATCTTGACCCCACTGTTATGACCGCCACGTTGTGTCTTTCTTGTTCTCCTGATGCTGGTGTCTACTCCATCGGGGTTTCCGAGGGCCCCCTCGGTTGGGTGTGGCCTTCCCTACCACAATTCGTCTCCAACAGTCTGTAATTCCACTGGCAACTGCTTCTTGGACTCGAACTCAACTGAGTTAAATAATAATTAAACGCCCACACGATCGCCCACTGGATCTTTGAAATCGAATGTTTAATCATCATCAAGCGGAAATAACTGTCATGCAGTTCAGAGGTTACTCTCTTCCGGTGCATCAGTCTGTATTGGCACAGTGGGACCTTCACCTTGTCCCATATTATAAGCCTTAATCCGCCCACGCGATCTCTTTCGATTACTGGCCATTGGAATGTGTCACTTCCTACCGGTGCATCACCTTGGAATAACATTTTGGGAGGCCGGGTCGAAGGTCAAAACATAACACAAATTTCATATCATGTGACCTGGCCTGAGCATTATATCCTAAATTAGGTCTTATTAGAGTTTTAACCTTCCTTTCCACAAGAAAGTTGACCCCAGAATCACTTGTTGTATAGTAACAAACATGATTTCCACAACTCAATGAACGAACGAAAGACTTCTTTATAAAAATATATCTCTCGTTTTATTCTCGAAAGGGGTCCACTGTTTGTTGTTAGTTGATTGGTTTGGTTTCTTTGTTTTAATGGCATATCAACGCTTTTTAGGTTATTTAATGCCAAAGCCATTCTCCTAGAAGAACAGTAGTGGTACTATTTAACCCATAGCTGGGAGGATAAGGGGGTTCATACCTTTCCCAAGGGTATTTGCCCGAAAGTGAACGTAATAGCACGACTGGAGTACGAACTCGCGTACTACGATTCCGCAGTCCATCGCTTTAACCATTACACCACGAGGACACCCCCCGTTGTTAGTTGAGAGATAGATGGAAAGACATATACTCAGAAAAGGGACTTCTTCTTGTCCCATACCCTCTTCCGGGAACCAGGGTTGCCAACGCTTGCACCCCCTTGCAAGCCAAGATGCCTCTGATCGGCTGCCTGTCTCTCGCTCGACTCTCGATTCTCTGCTGTCTATCTAAATCTTACCGCGTGGTTCTCATCACGTGGTCTCCTTCCGGTTACACACCTGTTGGACCCGACTGCCATGACGCGCTGTCACCCCCTATTTACTAATCACATCCTGACGGCTTGTCAAAGCACGCGGGGTCCCTAGGAACGAACCAAAATCTATATCATATGTTATATAACACACTAAGAACAACATAGGCATAACTTTAACTGCTATAGCTGCTAAGGTTAAGAATGCCATGCTTCGCAACCGTATCCAACCCGAAATCGAGTGAAATCTTAGAAAAAAACAAAACGGTTTTCGAAAAAATCGCCTCACAACGTCACAGATTCTTATAATCCGTCGAATCACTGAAAGAGTACAAGCAAAATATCTCAAGGCTTTCTCCAAAGCTTTTGATTACATATACAGAGAAAGATGGAGCAAATACTTCTTGCATTTAGTCTTCTCAAAGAAACTGTTATTGCTATAATAATACTGAACAAAAACACAAAAGCAATGGTTCGCTCTCCTGATGGTGACACCAACTTCTTTGACATTGTCACTGGTATCTTGCAGGGACATACATTAGCACCATATTTATTTATACGTAGACTACGTACATACAAAGTCAATAGATCTAATTAAAGAAAATGGTTTCACATTTAAAAAAGGACAAGAAACAAATGATATTCAGCAGAAACTATGACAGATGCTGACAACACAGTCGACTTAACACTTTTCGTAAATGAAAGAACACAAAGAGAATCCCAACTGCATAGTCTAAAGCAAGCAGCGGGGGGCACTGACTTTTACGTGAATGCTAATAAAATCGAGTAAATGTGTTTTAAACAAATAGGAGACACTTCCACTCTAAGTGGCAAAGCTCTAAAATTAGTGAACCAGTTCACATATCTTGGCAGTAACATTTCATCTACAGAAATTGATGTCAACATACACCAAGTGAAGGCGTGGAATGCTATTGATAGGTTACTGATCACATGGAAATCTGATCTATCCGATAAAATAAAACGGGATTTCTTCCAAGCTGGAGCTGTGTCCATGCTACCATATGGATGCACCGCATGGACGTTAACAAATAAAAGTAAAGTTTGCGACCGTAGTCGAGGGTGACCCAAAGTTTCCCTTTTCGATTGCTACTACACCAAGGTGTAGGGGAGGGCGCTACTTCTCTGTCGGGATTGACCCACTTTACCTTTGATCCGTACCTTATAATGCTGAGTGTTAAGCAAGGAAGCATAAAGTACCATTTTTGAATCTTTGGTATGAATCGAGCTGGGATTGAACCCAGGTCTCTGGGCCATTTGGTGAACATTTAAATGCGGTGAAGAAGCTGGATGTGAACTACACAAGAATACTGCTCTCTGTCTTGAATAAATCCTGGAAGTAACACCCAACAAAATAGTAGCTGTATGGCCACTTATATTCCATCTCATAGACCATTCAATTAAGACAAACAAGACATGCAGGATACGGCTGGTGAAGCAAGGAGGAACTCATAAGTGACGTTCTCAGGTGGACTCCTGTGCATGGACTTTCCAGCGCTACATCAGCTCTGGGTGGATACAAGATGCATCCTAGAAGACCTGTCAGGGGCGATGGATGATAGAGAGGGATAGTGAGAGAGAAAGAGAGAGAGAGAGAGAGTCAAGGAATTCCGTGCAGTCAGCACAACCTGAGGATGATGATGATGATGATGATATATTTTTAAGAGATTTGCCTCTCTTGAAATAAAATTTCTCACCGTCCAACCAATCATTGATTTTAAATGCATGTCAACCCGTCTAGGGTTATTACAGTTAGGATTAGTTTGGAATTAGCGTTTATTGTATGTTCCTATTAAATTTTTGTGTGATTGCTTCGAAAGGGTTTTTGTTTGTTGGTTGGTTTTTTCTTCTTTTTTTTTTGTGGGGAAGACACAGTCTTATAGGATATACATAATTTTTAAACAGATCAATTTTATCCGTGTATGCGACCCTAACACTTACTACTTCTAGGGGTCAGGGTGGATTCGGAAGTTGAGGTAATCAAGACACCGTAGACCTCCAGAACAGCAGCCTCGCCATCAAACCCAATTTAGTGTCATACCCAAGACACCTCTTTTTTTTTTGTGGTGAAGTTACTCTTCCACAGGGGATAAAGCCAGCGTATTCGAAGTCCTGTTGATATCTCTTCTGAAAACCAACTATGGGTAGATTAAGTTCTTTAACCTTGGTTAGGCAACTTGTCAACGAGGAGGAAAACTGAATTCAAACCAACAGTATTCCGCGTAGAAATTGCCCTTGTGTCGCATCCTCACCGTGGCTGAAAGAAATAAAGAAATAATTTCAAATGCTTGAGAAGAGATCGTGGAGATTGTGGTTTTCTTGTGTAAAAGAACGGCGGTTAAATACAAAAGCTGAGCTGACCTTGCGTGACTAAGATCTTCGCGTGGGTGTTTCTCTGGCGAATTGTTCACAAATCTCCTTGATAAGAAAATGACTTCTTTCTTTTAATGAATTTATACCACAAAAGATGCATCTTAAAAGGATTGACTGAAGACTTAGTCGACAAGGAATTATTTTCCCTATTGTTTTTATGTAATATCGTTAAAATTATTACTAAATCTATTTTTTTTAATAAAAATAATTGCAGAAAATTTGGGAGTATTTCCTTGTCTCAGTTTACTACTATCAAAACTCCTCCTCCTCCTCCTCCTCCTCCTCCGTCTGTCCCTGTTTCTGTCCTTCCTTCTTCCACAACTTCTTATTCTACAACTGTTAGTACTATTACTATTACATTGACGCAAAAATAAACGATTTTTAATCCTTATATTATAATGAAGTTGACGCCTCTCACCTTCAGTGAACCTCGTACCAGGCTGTGTGACCGACAATCACGGGAACTCTCGCAGTAAGTACGAGAAAGTCAAATGCTAGAAATGTGAATTTTTAAAGGGTCAGTCAGTTTGTTAGTAACTGCCAAAGGATGAGAAATGATTTAAATTTCGAAGCTGACGTACCCCCGCCTCTTCAGTGTTTGACCTCGAGATAGCAATTCTTTCATACGTTTGAAGACTTTACTGATGAGAGGTATTGAGTCTGTGGTCTTTCCCTCCCGCTTCCTTCTATTTTTTGCTATCGTTATGATTTACATTGACTGCTGTTATTAGACCTAATCAAGGTGGTACCATCTCCATATCAAATGACAAACATGTGAAATTAGTATACCAGTTTATATACCCGGTAGCAATATCTATGTAACCATAGGTAAAGAAGGGCAGGACCATAGAGAAATCTGACCTCTCTGATAAAAACAAAACGGTAATTTTTCCAAGCTGTAGCCGTCTCGGTATTAATGTATTGGACTCTAACTAAACACTTGAAGAAAAAGCAAGACCGAAACTATATAAGAATGCCGGGTGCTGTTTTGAACAATTTCTAGAAGCAGCATCTCACAAAAATATCCCCCGAAAAAAAGACAATAAACTTCATCTGATGGTGAGGCTCAAGTTCTGGAGATCTAAAGTAGTATAGTGTACCCCTTTGTTGCCATTACTCTCAGATCCGGAGTTGTAGTGCCTGTTCGAGTCCTATCTATGAGTTAAATATATTTGTTTTAAAATTATTTGGATTAGATAGGAATGCTTGATATTATATGACAGTACATTATTTGTTTAAGAAGAGTTACTTGAAGCTATAATTGTTTACTAAGGATTAATGAGAGTTACTTAAAACCATATATCTAAATGCTAACTAATGACTATAATTAAATAGAAATAATTAATAGACACCATTTAATTGTGCATAATTATTAGTTAGATAAGAATACTTAAAACAGTACAACTGTGTGCAAATTATTCGCATTAGATCGGAATACTTGATATATTATATGTAAAAAACAACATAAGAAACAACTTCACAAGAAATGTTAATACAAACCTACAATAAAAGCAATTTTCTAATCTCTCGGTATAAAATAACGCCTGATGAGTTGACATGCCGTTAAAATCAATCAATTAATCATTTATATGGTCAAACAAAAAATAAAGATTCAGGTTGCCCAACCTGAAACACATACATTAAAGGTTCCATTTAACATTACACTTTCATTTTAAATCAACCCCCTCGCTAAAAATTGAATTTGGGGGTATTTTCTAAAATAACTCACTAGAAATTGAATTTGGGGTATTTTCTAAACTGAACACACTGGAAATTGAATTTGGGGTATTTTCTAAAATGAATTCACTGGAAATTGAATTTGGGGCATTTTTTAAACTGAACACACATGAAATTGAATTTGGGGTATTTTCTAAACTGAACACACATGAAATTGAATTTGGGGTATTTTCTAAACTGAACTCACTGGAAATTGAATTTGGAGTATTTTCTAAACTGAATACATTGGAAAATGAATTTGGGGTATTTTATAACATAAACACACATGAAATTGAATTTGGGGTATTTTCTAAACTAAATTCACTGGAAATTGAATTTGGGGTATTTCCTAAAATAAACACACATGAAATTGAATTTGGGGTATTTTCTAAAATAAACACACTGAAAATAGAATTTGTGGTATTTTCTAAAATGAACACACTGGAAATTGAATTTGGGGTATTTTCTAAAGTGAACACATTGGAAATTGAATTTGGGGTATTTTCTAAAATGAACACTGTAAATGTGTGCCGACAATTTGGGGAAAATCACTCAAACTGCTCTTAACAGACAGACAAAACCATATTGTAGGAATTATATCATTCGACAATTCATGTTTTTACCTTAAAATAAAAGAATAACACAGATAATGATGAACAAATGAAAACTGCCTCCTCGTCGCAAAATCAATTGTAACGAGGAACATTTAACATTTACTAAAAATCTTTATTGTAGACAAAGTAAGATTTGTTTTATTTATATTTCATCTAATTTTCAGCAAAACTCTTTTTACAGTAAATAACCATTTAGTGTGACATTAATGTACCTTTAATGAAACCACCCACCAGCCATGCTCACGTCGATTTGAACAAAGTTAGTTTCTCCGATGTTAAAAAAATATCTTTATAAGTTATTAATTTTTATTTAACATATAATTTAATGCATTTGAATATAAGTGATGATTATATATATATGTTGTCATCCACAGAGAGACTGATTCGTTGTATCACAACTCTTCAGTGTGGCTCGACCCGTGAGATCCTTCAAGCCGAGATCGAAACCCGGCTGACTTTGCCAAAATCGAATATCTTGCCTTAGAGCCGGCGTAAGTGAAGGAATTTTTCACCTATATCTTTTGACATATACTCTTGGTAAGTCCTCAAGTCGGCATCCAATTTCAGCACTGAGCCGATGAATGTAAGTTTTTGCTAGTAGGCCAATTTGTGTCCATTTGTAGGAGTCCATAGAATAACGTCGCTTATGAATTCGTCCTTGCTTCTCCAGCAGTAGCTAGCATATATTCATCATCTTACTGGGGTGTGTGATGCGAGGTAAGTGGCCGGACAATTGCTGTTTTGTAGGATGCTGCAACGAAGATTTGTTCAAAACAGCACACAAAGTCCCTGCGTAGTTTCCATCAAGCTAATTTCAACCATATGGTGCAATCATGCAGTAGTACGGTTACAGCTTGGAAAAATTCTCAGTTTTATTTTATCAGATTTCCATGTTGCTGATAACCTATAAATAGGAGGATTTCATATATATATATATATATATATATATATATATATATATATATATATATAATCCACTGTCAGACTGTTCCGTTGTATTACAACTCTTCAGTGTGGCTAGACACACGAGATGCTTCAAGCCGAGACCAAAACCTCGCAGACTTTACATCAGTCGGGTAGCTTACCATTGAGATATTGTCATTCTCAGTTAAAGTGAAGGAATTTTTTCGCATATTTTTTATGATATACGTTATCGGATACCAAAGTGTATTTTTACTGCAAAATTATTCCTAAAGCCTCTTTTTCGGTTTGGCTGTAGCCTTTTCCTGCTGGCAATAAGGTTCTCGACGCATGCGCAGTCGCTTTTACTTTGCCATCGCTTTCAAGAGAACGCTTAATAAAAAATATCTATCTTCCTTCTTCAACTTGATAACCATCTTCCCTTTCATTAATATTCCGCACAGTTTACTTAGAAGCATAAAGTTTTGTATTGATTGTGGGAACAACTGATATACAAATAATAATCATTTAATGTCTCCCCACATAGCCTATTTTTTCTTAGAAATTTTCTCATCAATGTTATATTATAATAATATACACGAGAAAAGTTTTGAGAATCTGTTTAAAATTGAACTGTTTCATACTGTTACTTTTCATATTTCCAGTTCGACTGAATGTGAAAATATTTTCATGCATAAATAAACTCGTAACTTAATTACATTCCCTTTATACAAATGATATTTCCTCTTCTTTTTTTCCATCCTCGTCAGTACATTAAACTCGAAGTTTTTCCATTAATCACATAGATCAAACATTATACTGAGAAAATTAGAAAAAATCACTCAGTTAATAACGGTGACAAACTATCAATTTATTGAGATTCATACTTATAAACTATCTACTTTGAAAATAATTGATATTCATACAATTTTTCAGCGTATTATTTCCTAACCATAGGCAATGTTTGAAAAAGAAAATTGCCGCTTATTTTTGTGACCTGATTCAATATAACTAGCGTTCATAGTTTCTGAAGATAGAGTTTCCAAAGTTCATAGACAGATGACGAATTTAGCTCAAGGAAATGTTCCGGTTTCTCAGTGGGCACACAACAGTCGCCGAGGAGAGAAAGCTTAAAACGATTAAATCAGGGATAAAAAGATTTGACATACGATACGATCAGCCATAACTTTTAAGCAAATCTGCGGGACAGGTCCGTTCGAGTATTGTTGATAATTACTTAATCGATTAATTGAAAAACTCACTAATAATACTTGACTGACTTGGAATTCAACTATCCGCAGAAAAAAACTTCGTCCAATATTGTAGCAACTAAACAATTTCAAGCATTTGGCTGACCACTTTACAACATTATGATACATTCACGTGATATACTCATAATGATAGTAAATGCACAGTATAAAACTTGTACAGAAATTATTCATTATCTAGCATAGTACCTGTCAAAAATAACGGGATTAATTACATTTACACCGGCATTTCTTTCTAAGAGAGTACCTACGTTTTCTGCCCAGAATCAAAATGTCCCTCCTTGGTTCGCTGCCGAGTATAAATGTAGTATATGTACGATCTGCCTTGAATTAGAGAGGCATTTGAAGTGTCTATCTTGGATTGAAGTATCAATCCTTGACCCTCTACCTTGGATCAATATAGTATTTATATAGTCTGCTTAAAATCAATGTATCACTCCTTGACCCTTCTGCCTATGATCAATATAGTATTTGTACTGTTTATTTAGGATCAAAGTATCGCTCCTTAGCCCTCTGTCTAAGATCAGTATAGTATTTTAACGGTCTTCCTAAGATCAAAGTATCATTCCTCGACTCTCTCTCTAAGATCAATATTGTATTTGGACGGTCTTCTTTGGAACGAAGTATCATTCCTTGACCCTCCGCCTATGATCAGTATAGTACTATTTGTACTGTTTTCTAAGGATCAAAGTATTGCTCCTTGGCCCACTTCCTCAGATCAGCATAGAATTTGAACGGTCTTCCTAAGATCAAAGTAACATTCCTTGACTCTCTTCCAAAGACCACTATAGTATTTGCTCGGTCTTCCTAGAATCAAAATATCCCTCTTTGATCCTCTGCTTATAGTCAGTATAGTATTTGCTCAGTATGCTTATGCCGTTCCTAATACGTCTTCCAAGGATTAAAGTAGAGAACCATCTGTAACTTAGTATTTCCAAGTTAATTTTATGGTCCTATGTAATCATCAGAACACTGGCGTGGTGGATGTGTCACCTATCTACATATCTCCAAGCAGCGTATTCGAGTCAGAGCAGGATTTGCATTTTGATTCTATTGTTTAGTTTTATTGCAACAAATAAAAAAGTAAATATTTAGAAGTACAGTGTTATTTGAATAGTGCTTACTAAGGTGTTTCCTCTTTAAATCAACCGAATAACTTCTCTAGAGTTAATATATATATATATATATATATATATATATATATATATATATATATATATATATATATTGCAGCTTATATAATGTTTTACATTTGAGATCATTTGATGATTCCCGCTCTTCCGAAAGTTTTCGAAACTTGTGCAGTGCTCTGCATATGGTATTATTCGATGATCTTGGCTCTTCCAAAAATATAAACTCATATAGTGCTCTAAATGTGGCATCTTTCAATGGTTCTAGTTCTTTAGAAAGTTTTTTGTGGCTTATGTAGTGCTCTACCAATGGTGTCTTTTGATGACCCAAGTTCTTCTGAAAGCTTCTGTTGAGATGATCCTAGGTCTTCTAAAAAATCTCGAGTACTCGTTGACTGGTTCTTGAACGTGCGTTTCATAGCATTATAATTGATAACTTATTGTAATTCATTCTTTTTCTATAAACATTTATATTTATTTGAATAACTTCATCTACTTTACACTTAATACAATGAATATAGGCCCAGTCGACTAGGGCTGCAGAATAAACCGACTGCATCTCTTCAGAGAGGTAAGACTCCCCTAACGAGTGTTCTGATATGACATTTAACAATATGATGATGAGGCTTCAGTAACGCTGGAGCTTTGGGGAATGCGGAGTGCCCTGTCATTGACATCGCTCCCAGGTCAACTCTGACCCGGAGTGGTAGCATTTGATAGATGGGTCAAATAAAACTAAACTGTGCTTATGATAAACTGAATTGTTTGAAAAAGAACTGTTTTCACATTTAAACTGCCTACTTATGCTAAAGTGAGTTGTTTGAAATAGAACTGTTTTTACATTTAACTGTGTGTAAATAAATGACTGATACTTTATGTAATTGTTAGTGATACACAGAAATAATTGGAACCATTTAACTTTGTTGACTAAACTGAATAGCTTAAAATAGAAATGTTTCTGACATTTAAACTGTGTACTTATGCTAAACTGAATTGTTTGACATAGAACTGTTTATAGGTATAAAAACAGATTTGGCATTAAATAACCTACAAAGGTTGATATGCCATAAAACCAAACGAAACCAAATCAAACAATGAATATATGTTTTCAACGCTTATGTAATTCTCTGTATTTTGATGTTTCTACCGCTTCAGAATGTATTTCAGTGCTTGGAGCTTGTGTTCGCTACATTATTTTCAAAGCATTATAACCGACAACTACTGATCATCTAAACCCCGGCTTTATTTCGAGAACACTTCACCACGCTTAAACCAGTCTTGGACAATACACTCAGATATTGTTCT
Source organism: Sepioteuthis lessoniana (assembly GCA_963585895.1). Lineage (NCBI taxonomy): Eukaryota > Metazoa > Mollusca > Cephalopoda > Myopsida > Loliginidae > Sepioteuthis > Sepioteuthis lessoniana. The sequence continues at coordinate 64,061,802 of OY757917.1, forward strand.
GCTTCCTTCGACTTTGCTAATTCAATGAACATCTTCAGCGGCTTCGATCTCCAGTTTAAGATAATTCCACAAAATTGTCAGAACATCCGAAACAGAAGATACGGTTGAATTGTAATGATAATCATATGACATATAAAATAATATTTATAAGGTCGTCAAGTCATAACCTTTCAAAGTGTTCTTGAAATAAGTTTCAGAATAAATGTCTGTAAAAACAACTAAAATATATTTGATATACCTTATTATATGATTCTCCTCAGGAGATACATTAAAATAAAATATAAGTTCAAAAGGTGGAAATTTGGTTGTATACTATGACAATGCAATTAACTTTTCAGAATTTGCCAGGAGGCAGAATTGATGAAAAAATCAATACTCTTTACACCGAGATTTCCCAATTCTCGCGTTATCTTGTAGTGTCGCCCAGATAGCTATCAGCAGGTACAGTAATAATAAACAAAGTTTTATGATAATTTGAAGATGGTGGTTTTCAATTGTCTTCCAAGTTAGAGATTGAGAGAAAGACTTTATAAAAGAAATTGAATACGATTTAGTTTTCTGCTGTGTGAATAAACAGAATAATGTGTTCATAAAATATCATGACTTTGCTTAATTTCATCTCAACTAAATACTCTCTTATTACCGCTAAGGATATGTAATTATACCGTGTATGGGTCATCAGTTTTAGAATAACGAAATTCAAACCCTGGACGAAGCTGTTAGCTTTCACTTCGCTATAATGCCCTTGGAAAAGGTACGTATCTATCTAAATAGTAAGGAAGACCGAGTTCTTTAGTTTTGGTTAGCCAACCAGTTTAGAAGAAGAAAAACTTTGAATTCTAATTAAAATTATCCCGCTAATAAATCTATCTTGTGTTTTGTGGTGAAGGGGAGGGGTAAATACATACAATAACCGAACCAATTAGATTTTGACACATTTTTGTCCAAATGCTTGGGATAATTAATTGATTGAGTTTAACGGCATGTCAACCTGTTGAGGGTTATTTTATCCCTAAAGATTAAAGAATTGTATTGTTCATTTATACTTATATTTTTTTATTTAGTTGTTCTTTTTCTTTTTCTTTTTGTTTTTTGAACACGGTCAAATAATTGAAACCGAACCAATTAGATTTTGACACATTTTTGTCCAAATGCTTGGGATAATTAATTGATTGAGTTTAACGGCATGTCAACCTGTTGAGGGTTATTCTATCCCTAAAGATGAAAGAATTGTATTGTTCATTTATACTTACATTTTTTTGTTTAGTTGTTTCTTTCTTTCTTTTTTTCTTTTTTTTTTTTTTGAAGACGGTCAAATAATTTATGAATAATCTGTTTGAGCCTGAAAGTATTGGCAAAGAAGTGATAATCAACATTTTCGAGGTGTCCAGAACTGAAGGCTCAAAATGAGAAGCAGTTTAGTGTTATACACAGGAAATTGTTTGAGATGAGGAAATACCATCATTATATATTCATTTCCTATGACAAACCCTAATTTGTTTCAAGTGACAATGGTCTAGTGCAGTAGTTCCCAAACTATACGTTGCGAAACACTGGTACGCTTACAGAAGTAGTTGTATGAACAAAGAAACAGTCGACACAAAATCATCATAAAAGAAATGACTACTACTATATTTGATAACATTTGAACAAAAATTAAAATTTGGATTTTAAATCTTTCATGCAAATTTCAGTTGATATCAATTTACATGTTTATATATATATATATATATATATATATATATATATATATATATATATGTGTGTGTGTGTGTGTGTGTGTGTGTGTGTGTGTGTGTGTGTGTGTGTGTGTGTGTGTGTGTGTGTGTGTGTGTGTGTGTGTGTGTGTGTGTGTGTTTGATTAAATAGTAAAGACACATTTTGTCTGTATAATTTAAGTGAGATCCTTTTGAGTTTCCTGATAAGTGTCTTGGTTTCATGTTGGAATTGGTGGATGAATTTACCAAAGTTGCCCCGAGCGCTTTCGGACCCTTCATAAACCATCATCAGGGGTTGCTTGCATGGAGATATATTAAAATCCTTATCCTATAATACTTCTATGTTCAGTAATAATGGATTTAAAATCAAATATGAAGAGTTATTTGTAGATACTTTTAGTATTTCTATATGAGAAGTTGCTTTGGTTTATTTGTTTAACGCTGATATTTGATTAATTTCTAAATGTTTTATTACAAACAAATATGTAACTTTTTCTTTTATACTCGTTTTGAGTCTCGTGTCTATTACGTGATAACCATAAAAATCACGTCTGACATGGATATATATATATATATATATATATATATATATATATATATATATATATATACGTCTCTCTCTCTCTCTCTCTCTCTCTCTTTCTCTCTCTCTCTCTCTCTCTCTCTCTCTCTCTCTCTCTCTCTATGCGTATGTGGTGTTGTTTTGAATTTCAGGATGAATATGTTGAATAGTATAAATATTTATGGCTTTAGGTAGTTCTTTTATTGGCAGTCAAAGAAGATGCCCGAAGTAATTCAACAAATAACCTTTTTCATCTGACAATTAGTAATTTCAAAGAAGGAAAATAAAATGTAACTAGGACAGTAATGAAAGCAGACTTTCTTTACATTTAATCGTACACTTTCTCTGAATGATGAATGTTTTCAAACATTTCTTATAGACATCTATTAGCTTCTAACACCAGCAAGCTGGTAGTCTCTCCCACTCATACTTTGCTAGTGACTTTTTTAAAGTCATCATTCATTGGCTAATCCAAGTCATATGGGCACTGACGATTCATCACAAGTAAGTCGAATGTAATTATTTTTTCAAACTGATTTGAATGGCATGATGACAACGTTTCACCTTTTTATAGTTTTTAATGCAATTACTGTTGTTGTTGTTGTTGTTGTTTTAATTGTTATTACTTCATCATTTGGTACCAGACATGAATACCTATAGACGAAAGCCGTTTTAAAAGATCTGGTTTTTTTTTTCTTTACAGTCACGATTTTCCTTGTGACACCTGCAGCCAGTATTCTAATGGAGATGAAAGCCAGATTTCGTGACGTCACCATTAACCGCTTTCCTTTGCGAATCTGTTTTCATCAATTTAATAGTAAACTGCAATATGAGAAATGGAATAAAAAATATTGATACACATCACTGATAATCTTAACATCAACGATATAATATGCAGAACTAGTTTGGTTTAGTTGAATTTAATAAGTTACTAAGCTTTTTGCTTTGATGTGACACAAGGTCTTATGAATGGGGCATTCACGGAGATCAAACTCACTTGCGAAAGCTTACTCGCCTAGTTTGCTAACCATGACACCACCCAAGGCGCCTAGGATTTGTTGATTTTACGGTATGCTAACTAGAGCTATGTTATTCAATATCTAAATCAGTCCATTTTGTGCAGGGAAGTTATGTTTAAAGTGCTAGACTGTGGCCTCTAAATAAGCGTGTTCGAATCTTACTCTTCTGCGGGTATTCAGTCGACGTATTCTACAGACCCAGCTTATTTGGGTTGGTAAACAGTTATAGGTTCAATTTTTGGAATACAAATAATTTGAATACAATTTGCACCCAAGTATATAGTTTCAAGTATTCCTATATAATACTAATGATTTTCAAACAGATTTATTCAACCCATTGACTGGAACCTAAAAGGCACGACAACTCCGTTCAGAGTGGACCTGTGAGTAAGTAGAATAAAGGGGGGACTCCATATTCCCCAAATCACCAGCACAACCAGCTGGGGCTGTAGAAACGCTGACTGTATCTCTGCCGAGGGGTAAGATACTCTTCAACGAGTGTCCTGAATTATGACACTGAACAATCTGATGGTGAGGCTTCAGTGTTGCAGCTTTGGGCAATGTGGAATACGCCTTCACTGCAATTACTCCGAGGTCCACGCTGACCCGGAGTGATAGTTTCTGTTAGGGTCCCATCTTTGGCGTGGAAGGTGTAGTTGAGATGATCAGTAACTTTATATTAAGAGGAGCGGTGATAGACATTATATTGTGAGAAGGGGTGATTGAAATAATTGTGGAGGAGGGGGGACTGAGGTTATATTGTGAGGAGGGGTGACTGACATTATATTGCGAGGAGGGGGTGATTGAAATTATATTGTGAGGAGAGGGAGATTGAAATTATATTGTGGAGAACGGGTGACTGAGATAACATTGTGGAGGAGGGATAGCAGAGATTTAATTGTGAGGGAAGGGTTACTGAGATTATATTGTGAGGAGGAATGATTGAAATTATATCGTGGAAGAGGGGTGACTGAGATAATATTGTGAGGAGGGGTGATTGAAATTATATTGGGGAGGAGGGGTGACTAAGATAATATTATGAGGAGGGGTGACTGAGATTATATTGTGAGGAGGGGTAACTGAGATTATATTTTGAGGAGTGGTGACAGAGATTTAATTGTGGGGGGGGGTGACAGATAATATTAAGAGGCAAGGTGATTGAAATTATATTGTGGAGTAGGGGTGACTGAGATTATATTTTAAGGAGTGGAGACAGAGATTTAATTGTAGGGGGGTGACTGAGATAATATTGTGAGGAGGGGTAACTGAGATTATATTGTGAGGAGGGGTGACTGAGATTATATTGTGAGGAGGGGTGACTGAGATTATATTGTGAGTAGGGGTGACTGAGATTATATTGTGAGGAGGGGTGACTCAGATTATATTGTGAGGAAGGGTAACTGCGATTATATTTTGAGGGGTGGTGACATAGACTTAATTGTTGCGGGGGTGACTAAGATAATATTGTGGAGTAGGGGTGACTGTGATTATATTTAAGGAGTGGAGACAGAGATTTAATTGTAGGAAGGTGACTGAGATTATATTGTGGAGAAGAGGTGACGGAGATGATAGAAAATTAACTCACACCAGAACATGAGGAATTTTTATTTGGTTTATAATATGAAAATATTTAATTCGATAACTCTTTGGCGTGGAGGGTGAACTTGAGATGACGGACTACTAACACACAGTAAATAGTGAAGAAAAATAGAGAAAACAGAAGCAAGAGGATAGTGTTTTATATCTAAAGAAATGACTTGTATAGTTTCTGTTTACTTCTGAATCTGCTCTTAAACATTTTTAATGGTTTAATAATAGTGTGTGTTGTCTGTCATCTTTGGTACGCCCTCCTCATGCCAATATAAGTTGACAAATCTACTTCTTCTAACGTTATGAAATAAAACGAGATGACGGACGACTAACACACAAGAAATAATGAGTAAAATTTGTTTTATTTCATAACATTAGAAGAAGTAGATTTCTTAATATATACTGGCGTGGAAAAGGCATAACTAAGATGACAAATAACACACAAATAGATAACTATAGAAAATGTTCGATAGCAGATTATTGAATTTCAAGAAATTATATCTGCTATTTTCTGAATGTGATAAAACTTTTAATTTGGCTATTAATTTCTATTTTAATAGTATTCATAGTACAAATGATTGATTTTACCAAGGAATAAAAATGGAAAAATGGATTTATCGAAAGTGAAAAATTTAATCACGGAAAATTGGAAACAGAAAATGCGTCCTCTTACTTTTTGGACGAATTTACATATCTCTCGTACTATCTTATGATTTTTCCTTTTCATGAAAAAACATATTCCACCAACTATCATGCGTGTATTTATTTTCATGAAAAAACATATCCCACCGACTATCATATGATTTTTCCTTTTCATGAAAAAACATATTCCACCAATTATCATGCGTGTATTCATTTTCATTAAAAAACATATCCCACCTTCTATCATATGATTTTTCCTTTTCATGAAAAACATCTTTCACCTACTATCATATGAGTATTCCTTTTCATGGAAAAACATATCCCACCGACTATCATATGATTTTTCCTTTTCATGAAAAAACATTCCACCAACTATCATGCGTGTATTCATTTTCATGAAAAAACATATCCCACCTTCTATCATATGATTTTTCCTTTTCATGAAAAACATCTTTCACCTACTATCATATGAGTATTCCTTTTCATGGAAAAACATATCCCACCGACTATCATATGATTTTTCCTTTTCATGAAAAAACATATTCCACCAACTATCATGCGTGTATTTATTTTCATGAAAAAACATATCCCACCTTCTATCAAATGATTTTTCCTTTTCATGAAAAACATCTTTCACCTACTATCATATGAGTATTCTTTTTCATGGAAAAACATATCCCACCGACTATCATATGAGTTTTCCTTTTCATGAAAACTAAAAACAAATAAATAGCAGCCAATCAGTTGTATCACAGATTTGCATTATATCTGGTGGAAATCACCCCCGCACCGCCACGCCAGTTTTGGTCCGCTTTGCCTCTCTTCTATGATGTCATTGCTCTTTTGAATCCTTGAGTTTTAGATAACAGATTTAGATAATGTAATTTATATGCTGATGTAACAATTATGGTACTGAGATGTTATTTTTAAAGAGATCAGTCGCTATATCTTTAGGAAATGAGTTGACAGCTTTTTACTCATATAATATTTTATTATTAATACGTTTAACAACTAATTTTACAAATTGCTTTTATTTTTAGAAGCGGCTGTTCCTATTTCAGATATCGATTTCCAATGTGATAAATAGACTCAAAATGGGCGAGGAATGTGATCTCAACCTTTTCTTCAGACTAAGTCAAATAATGTTCTCGGGTGTCGACAACGACGAAAAATTGGGGTAGGTGAACGTGCTGAGATTTGGTATTGTTGTTTTTCTTTCTTTCTTTCTTTCTTTCTTTCTTTCTTTCTTTCTTTCTTTCTTTCTTCTATCGATCAAATATCTCTTTTTTGCTTCCTCTAAAATGTCTTCTACCCGATTTTTCCCCTTTCCTTCTTTGTTTTGTTCTTTCTTTTCCGATTTTCGTTATCTTCTTCTTTTTTCATTTTCCTTCCTTCCTTCCTTCCTTCCTTCCTTCCTTCCTTCCTTCCAATTGTTTTCCGTTCTTTCTCTTCTTTTCCCTTAATTTTCCACTTTTTATTTCTTTCTTTTTCCTTGACATTCAGTTTTCTTTCAGTTTTTCATCTTCATTATTACTTTTTATCTTCTATCTTCTCTTTTCATCTGCCATCTCCAACTTGATCTTTCTTTCGTTCTTTCTTTCTTTCTTTCTTTCTTACTCCTCTCGATCAATTATTCCCCCTTCATTTCTAAAATTACTTTTATCCGATCTTTTCTCCTTTATTTCCTTTCATTCTTTCCTTTCTGTTTTTCTTGAATTCTTTCAAATGTCTTTCATATTTTCCTTTTTTCATTTCTTTTTCTTTCTTTACTTCTTTTTTCTTTCTTTTTTCCTCTTCTCCTTCTTAATGTCATTATTTTACTCTTTGCTTTTCTCTTATTCACTGATATCATTTGTTTGTTTTCAGGCTATCGGAAAAATTGGATCATCCACACAGTGTATCAAAAGTATTTTCCTTTCTTCTAACCTTTACCCCAAAAGCACATTTTATGTATATATTTACCCATCCTCTCCAGACAGGATGCAACACAGCGTTATTTTTAAGCGGTCTACTGTTGGTTTAAATTAGGAATTTTTCATTTCCTCGACTGATTGCTGTACCAGAGATAAAGAGTCCTGTTTGTTCAACTCTCTACACTTAGCTGAAGAGAGAAGTGGATTCATGCCTTTCCCACAAGATTGAAACTCAACCGTCCGAAGACGATAACCGTTACGTCACGAGCGCCTCCTAAAAGCTTTTTTCGTGTTGACATCTAAAGACTTTAATCTCCCTATATCTTTAATATTATTATATTAGGACCTTGAATAAGTTCTCGCTGTTTTCCAAAAGATGGCGTTCCCAGAACTGCGTGCGTATAGTTTTACATGGTAATGGATCTATAAAGAAGTACTATAAGCAAGCTTGATATCCAGTGAATGTCATTTCTTCGAAGTGTAAACAACTTTGTTTTTCACAGCGTTGAACAAGTCGGGTTTCGTGCCAAAGAAAGTGCATTTGCGGGGAATTTTACTGTACTACTTTATTCAAAACCGGCTCATTGGCCTAGTGGGTGGAGTGTTCGCCAATGGTCCGGGAGACCTGGGTTCAATCCCACGTCACATCATACCAAAAACTTTTAAAATGGTACTTGATACTTCCTTACTTAACACTCAGCAATAAAAGGTACGTATTAAGGGTAAAGTGGAGCAATCCAGGGAAAGGAGTAGCGCCCTCGCCAACACCTCGGTGTAGTAGCTATTGAAAAGGGAGCCTTCTGGTTGCCCTCGACTACGGTCGCCAACGACGACGACTTTATTCAAAAGAAATCTGCAGCTGAAGCAGACAGGATTTCTAATGAGACTGACGGAGATCGTGCTTTGTCGGAAACAACATGCAGAAATTGGTTTTATACGCTTCAAAAATAATGATTTCGATGATGAACTTAAAGAATGTCCTGGCACACTGAAAAAGTCTGAAGACGAGGAATTGGCGGCATTACTCCGTGAGGACTTATGTCAGGCGCAAGTGTAACGTAACGGTACTAAATTGACATTCGTACCATCACACAGAACATGTTAATGACCGTATCGTTATGTCTATAGTAGTAGTCGGACCCTATTGTGACCCCACCGTGGGGAAAGGTGATGAACATTGGAAACTCCTGTAGACTCACCGTCTGCTGTTTCGTTCGTTAATTCTTCTTCTCTCTTTCTCCCAACCCAGAAGCTAGCCTCTCAATTAGTTGGACCTACTGTATCATGTTATACTAGCTGAACTTGCAGAATCATAAGGAGTTGATCCTGCAACAGTTTTAAAACGTTTGAAAGGGTAAGGAATGATTCAAAAGAAAGGACATTGGGTACGGTTGAAGCCAAGAGACGTCGAACGGCGTCTAGTCACGTGTAAACAGCTGCTTCAACGGCAGAAAAGAAAAGGATTTTTGCATCGTTTCGTGATCGGCAATTAAATGTGGATACGCTACAACAACCCTAAGCGTAGAAGATCATTGGATAAGCCTGCCTATGCATATATATAAGGCGGCAAAACTGCAAAATTCTTGGTTCGAAGCTTCTGCTCTGCATTTGGTGAGATCATCTAGGTGCAATTTATTATGAGCTGCTCAAAACGACCGAAATCACGGGAGATTGCTATCGACTACAACTGATGCATTTGAGCAGTGCATTGAAGAAAAAATGGCCACTATACGAGTAGAGACACGCCAAAGTGATTTTACAACATGACAACGCAAGGCCACATGTTGCACTTGGAAACGCTTAAATGGGATTCCTACCGTATTCACCAGACATTGCTCCATCTAATTATCACTTGTTCCGATCGATGGCACATGACCTGGCTGAGCAACACTTTCATTCTTATGAAGATGTCAAAAATGGGTCGATTCATGGTTAGCCTCAAAAGACGTGTCGTTTTTCCGACGTAGAATTCAAATGCTATCAGAAAGATGGGAAAAAGTAGTGGCTAGCAATGGACAATACTTTCAGTGACATGTTTCTTGAAAATAAAACATTACTCTTACTGAAAAATTTGCAAGAACTTATTCAAGGCCCTAATATATATCATTATGAATCCTATTCAGTCGTAGGTTTTGTTTTAGATATGCAAGTATTGAGGTTCTAGACATTTTGAGATATTGTTTTAAACTGGAGATCAAACTTTTGAAGCTGCTTGGAATGTTTAGAAAGTTAGAGGAAATCAAATAATACATGACCACACTGCCCCAAACCGGTTTAAGTATTTTAAGGGTAGTGATATGTCCATTGAATTTAATCCCACAACTGTTAAGATCATCGAAAGATACCGTATATAGATTATTAAATAAGCTTGGAAAATATTCAGAAGAGTCAGGATTACTAAAAGTTAACATACGCATAACATTAGAAATGCTTCAAAGATATTCAAAAGTAAAAGGGCCATTGAAATATATCGTATGTCGAAGATTACATAAGCTTAAGATCTTTCAGAAAAGCAAGGATCATTTGAACATACGAATATTGAGCATTATATGAACTTCAAAAACTTACAGAAGAGATTGAATCATTGAAACGTATCGTATTATATAAGATTCAACTACCGTAAAGAGATTATCAAATTATTTTCAATCAAGTTTTGATTGATTAAAATACAAAAATGATTTTGATACAAATTAATCTCCTATTTGCTCCGTTCCTTATCTAATGAAACATTTTTTCTTTATTTTAGATTTTTTTTTTTTTTGTTTTTCCGGTTATCTTATTCTCTTTTTTCTTTTTTTCTCTTTTCCGTATCTAAAATGTTTCTTCCCTTCCAGGCTTTAATTTTTTCCCTTTCCTTTTTTCACTTTCGTCTATTTTCTCTCTATTTTTTTTTGTTTTTCCGGTTATCTTATTCTCTTTTTTCTTTTTTTCTCTTTTCCGTATCTAAAATGTTTCTTCCCTTCCAGGCTTTAATTTTTTCCCTTTCCTTTTTTCACTTTCGTCTATTTTCTCTCTATTTTTTTTTGTTTTTCCGGTTATCTTATTCTCTTTTTTCTTTTTTTCTCTTTTCCGTATCTAAAATGTTTCTTCCCTTCCAGGCTTTAATTTTTTCCCTTTCCTTTTTTCACTTTCGTCTATTTTCTCTCTATTTTTTTTTTTTTTTTTTTTTTTTTTTTTACATTTCTTACCTCGACCCACGAATTTCCCTATAATTTATATTCTCTGCCATTTTTGTCCGCATTTCGTGGAATTTTGAAGAACTGTCAATTTTGAATTATGTCTTGTCGCTTTGCTGCAATAATTTTCTCTGCTATGAAGACAAATTCTCGTTAATCAGAAATAAAGTCAGGTGCCCAAAGAAATTACAGCTTTCAACAACCTGTTAAACTTTTTCTTGTAAACGTGTGTGCGTGTGTATGCATTTACCAAGTTTTCCTTTGCCTGGTAGAAGAGTATCAATTTACGACTGCCGACTCAATAAGAATTTCACTCACTTCAACTAGTGTGGGCTTTGCTGTTACCATTGGCCTAATGCGTAGAGTTTTCGCCAATGATGCGCGAGATCAGAGTTCAATCCCAGGTCGAGTCATACGAAAGACTCAAAAATGGTACTCGATGCCGCCTTGCTTAACACACAGCATTAAAGGTAAGTGGAGCAAACCAGGGAATGAAATAGCAACCTCTACTACACCTCGGTGTAGGAGCGGTTGAAAAGAGGGTCATCGAGTCGCTTTCGACAAAGGTCGGCCATTTTCACTTATGTTGTCACTTTAATAATCACAACTCAACAGCGAAGCGTTCAATAATATCTTTGTCTATGTACGTATATATATATATATATTTTATTGACTGATTGTTTTTAATGGCATGTCAACATGTCTAGAGTTATTTTATGAATTCATGAATTGCGTTAATTATACATTCATATGTACATTTTTGTGTTATTGCTTCTAAAGGTTTTTTTTAACACTCCGTCCAATCGAATACAAACAATTTCTAAACAGGTCTATTTTACACATAAAGGAGATCCTAAGAGGTACTAACACTCCACGTTAGAGGGAAGCCGGGAATAATTGCAATAAATATACTTTACACTCCCTAAATCTTCCGTACTGGTGTAGCGTTATGCACAAAATAAACGGTTGTAATATTACACGTGTTCAAATGGAAGATCGTGCTGGTACGGTCCCAATGGACTTCGGAACTACTACTACTACTACTCACAGACATTTGTTTCACCACCTGACTAACGGGTTAACTCGTGTAGCGCTACGTTTTAAGTTTCTGTTGTAATCTCACCGTGGGAAAAGTGACGAACACACAAAAAACCCGTCTTGGTTCGCTAATACAAAAGTTTATTTGCAATTACAAGAAGTCGTCGGGAAGAGAGGAATAGCGTATGAAAACTGAGTCGACTGAGTTAGCTAGCCAAATAGAAACAAAGAAGAGAGCCGAGACAGACCTTCAATTTTCTTTCTGATTTTCTGCTGTAGTTCTAACGTGTTTGTTCGCTGGTTTCGTCTAAACAGCTATGCGTCTGGTGTGAGACCCCTTTTCGGAGCTCACCCCAAAATAGGGACCGCAACTGTCGGCTGTCTCCACGTTGCCGTATCTGGTCCTCAACTAATTGTCTTTAAAAATTGACCTTGTGTCATATCCTGCTCGAGCGTAGGGATTGGGTAAATATGATAACGTAAGAAGAAGATTTGTCAACTTATATTGGCATGAGGAAGGCGTACCTCAGATGACAGATAACACACACAATTAGAAAAGCATTAAAAATGTTTGAGAGTGGATTCAGAAGTAAACAAAAACTACACCAGTTGTTGCTTTAGATTTAAAACATTATCCTTTCGTTTCTATTTTCTCTATTTTTCTTCGTTATTTGTTGCGTTTTAGTAGTCTGTCAGCTCAAGTTCACCCTCCACACCAAAAGAGTTATCAAATTAAATCTTTTCATATTATAAACCAAATAAAAAATCCTCATGTTCTGGTGTGAGTTAATTTTCTATTATCTCAGTCACCTCTTCTCTACAATATAATTCCAATCACTGCTCCTTAAAATATAATCTGAGTCACCCCTTCTTACAACATAATATCCATCAACCCTCCTCATAATATAATCTCAGTCACCCCTCCTCCACAATATAATCTCAGTCAACTCTCCTGACAATATAACCTCAGTCACTCCTCCACCATATAATTTCAATCTTCCAGCCACTACATTATAATCTCAGTCACCCCTCCTCCATATAATCTGAGTCACCTCTCCACCATAATATAATTTCAATCACCCCTCCACTGCAATATAATCTCAATCACCCCTCCACCACAATATAATTCCAATCATCCTTCCTTAAACTATAATCTGAGTTATCCTTTCTTACAACATAATATCCATCAACCCTCCTCACAATATAATCTGAGTCATCCCTCCTCCATATAATCTGAGTCACCTCTCCACCACAATATAATTTCAATCACCCCTCCACTGCAATGTAATTCCAATCACTCCTCCTCCACCATATAATCTGAGTCACCCCTCTACCACAATAAAATTTCAACCACCCCTCCACTGCAATATAATCTTAATCACCCCTCCACCACAATATAATTCCAATCATCCTTCCTTAAACTATAATCTGAGTTATCCTTTCTTACAACATAATATCCATCAACCCTCCTCACAATATAATCTGAGTCATCCCTCCTCCATATAATCTGAGTCATCCCTCTACCACAATATAATTTCAATCACCCCTCCACTGCAATATAATCTCAGTCACCCCTCCACCACCTTATAATCTGTCACCTTTCCACCACAATATAATCTCAGTTTCCCCTCCACCACGATGGATCTTTGAAACAACCGGTGTAGATTTCCCGGACTTTCTTAAGAATGTTCTTAAATGCTTATAAAATTCGATTATTTATACTGTTCAGCTTTTGATCTTGAAGTAACACCTGCCGAAATATTAAAGTACATTCTAACTTACTCTGGGGAGAAATATGGTCAGGGCCAAAGGGAAAATTACTAAGCTTTAGGGAAATGCTAGGCATGAAAATTGTTCTGCCGCATGCCATAGAAAAGTTAATTAGCAGGCCACGTGAGACCCGTAAGCAACGTATTTGTAATCTCTGATTTAATTATTCAAATATCCAATGTAGCAGTGAATAGAACTCTGGAAATTGTCTCTCAGCAAACTACTTTATTTTTTATTTTAACTTTAGTCTTAAAAGTAGTGTCGAATAGAAAATTCGACACAACCTTAAAGACGTTTATATTTTTTTTTTTGGCGGAAGTTTACGATTTGGTTACTGACTGGGACAAGTTTTGCGCTGGAATTAGAGCAAAGACCTCATAAAACAAATAAAATACCTGATCTCATCACATAATATGAAATGTTCTGTCATACGGCACAAGAAATCCTAACGGCAATATTGACCTTTCTTGAACCTCATCGCCTTTCAATATCACTTGGCGACAATCCTCTAACTTTATACGCTACACTACGCTGCTAATACTGTATATTTAACTTGTAGCAATATTCAATCCAGGGTCTAAAATAACGACTTTGAATTTTGGAGGTTCTATTGCTGCGTCTAGGTTACTTAGACACGTTGTCATTCACCCTGTGGCTTAAATACGGAAGAAAATCGGACCCACGCTTAGCACAGCAGTTATCATCGTAGGAAATGGAATCGGCATATGTATACGCATAAAGTATGCATATATATATATATATATATATATATATATATATATATATACAGAGGGAGGGTTGGTTGTTGGTTGTTTGGGTTTTATGGCATATCAAACTTTGAAGGTTATTTAATGCCAAAACCGATTTTATGCAAACAATCAGTTCTATTTCAAACAATTCAGTTAAGCGTGAGTACACAGTTTAATTGTCAAAAGCATTTTTATTTCATGCTTTTCAGATTAGTCAAACAGTTCTAATTCAAACAATTCAGTTTAGCGTAAGTACAGTTTCTATGTCAAAAACAGTTCTATTTCAAACAATTCAGTTTAGTACAAGTACGCAGTTTAAATATCAAAACAGTTTTATATCAAGTAATTTAGTTTAGCATAAGTATGCAGATTAGTTCTATTTAAACCACTCCAGGTCAGAGTGTATTGGGGGGGGCGATGGCAATGAAGGGGTACTCGTCAGTCCCCAAAGCTCCTGCATTACTGGAACCTCACCATCAGATTGTTTAGTGTCATATCCAGGACACTTGTTGGGGGGGGGGTCTTACCACTCTACAGAGTTGCAGTCGGTATATTCTACAGCCTCAGCCGATTGGACAATAGAGAGAGAGAAATATATATATATAAAGTGAGAGAGAGAGAGAGAGAGAGAGAGAGAGACGAGAGACGAGAGAACGGCGTAACAGTTACTGTAATAGGAATGGAATTGGTTACACGAGTTCAAATACTGGATGTGGCTGTTCGTATTTCACTTCGCTCTAATGCCCTTGGGAAGGAAATGAATCGATTTCTTCTCCATCTTAGTTATTATTAAAGAGTAGGTCAGACTGTGTTCTTTAGCCTTTGTTAGGCAACCAGTCTAGGAGATGGGAAACTCTAAATTCAAACCAGCTTTATTCCACCAAAAAACTCACCCTGTGTCACCTCCTGACCATAACGGAGGGGGTTGAGTAAACTTCCACTTCAGTATCTGTTGATTGTACAGCACTTCTATTGACTCACATTTTGCGTGAAAACTTCTATTCTCTTCTAGCACCAATAAGTCTTCATTGCCCAATACTTTGTCGACAGCGATTGGTTATTTTTCCCTCCTTAGACTACTGCTCATAGGTAATCACCAAAACTGAACGTGACTATGTTAAACTGTTTTGGCTATAACAATTTAGCATTTATTAAAGCCACTCAAATGACTTCACGATAATGTGCTAGTCGGCTGGGGCTGCAGAATACACCAACTGCATCTCTGCAAAGGGGTAAGACTCCCCCAACGAATGTCCAGGATATTACACTAAACAAGTTGGTGGTGAGGCTCCAGTAAAGTTGGAGCTTTGGGGAATGTGAAATACTCTTTTACTGCCATTGTTCCCAAATCTACCCTGCCCCGGAGTGGTAGCACCTGATAGGGCCCTATCTATCGGTCAAATAAAACTAAACGGTGTACTTATGTTCAACTGAATTGCTTGTAAGAGAACTGTTTTTGCATTTAATTGTGTGTAAACAAAAAAGAACTGTGAACTCATGCTAAAATGAATTTTTTTAAAAAATAGAACTGTTTATATGTCTAAAAATGGATTTGGCATTAAATAACCTACAATGATTAAAACCAAACCAAATCAAACCTCACGATAATGCCCTCAGTAGACCCACGCAAATCCATCATTTCCCTCATTTATAGGTAAATAGTAGGGCAAAGTGGGTTCTTTAACCTTGTTTCGGTACCCTGTCAAGAAGAAAGAAAACTGTACTCTACTTAAAAATTGACCTTCCATCGTATACTTCTCCTGATGAAGGGGTTGGGCAAATACGTATGCGGTCGACTAGCCATTTTTTTTACAGTTTCGTGATATGCATCCTATCAAGGGCAACCAACTGAAAGATCATAGTTGTGTATAAATTACTAAATTATCGACCTTTTGAAGAGTATAGAGCTAGACGGCGTGATATTTCCTTAAGATAAAGAAGAGGTCCTACAACGAAATGTTTTTATTTCTCTCTTCGGCATCCTTAGGATTAACACCGTAAGTAATTCGTGACCGATAATTGCCGTGTTACTTACGACCTGGTAAACAATAAAGTCTCTGCCACTTTTCATTGACGTCATTAAACACGTGTGAATATGAAGAATATTAATTTATGTGTTTTCAGTTTTGATTTCTTTGTTAAATAGCATATCTATATTTACCAACCCCTCTGCTCGGGCAGGATATGACACAAGGTCAATTTTTAAGCGGGGTTTAACAGGTTTGAATTCAGAGTTTTCCTTCTCTTAAATAGCATACCAACCTTCGGGGATTATTTAATTCCAAAGCCATCCTTGTTGAAGGACAGCAGTGATACTATTTAACCTACAAATGGAGGGATAAGCGGGGACATACCTTTCCCCAAGAGAATTAGTCCGAAAGTGAACGTAATAGAACAACTGGACTTCGAACTCGCAAACTTCCGGGCTGCAGTCCAGTACTTTAGCCATTGTGTTACAAGGACTCCTCATTCGAAGAAATTCAGCCATAAACTTATAGGAAATGACACATAGTTGATTTTTTACGAGATTGTTCTCTTACTTAACCGGTCCTGACGACCCCCGTTGAACAATTTGTTACTGTGTATGTTTGGTTTAGTTTTCCCGTTAAACTTTAACTATCAACCTCTTTCATTCTTAGGCAGCGAACTCGGAAGCATATCTTTCACTACTATATTCTTTTCAAAAATGCTTCCAATTACTGGATTTGAAAACGTGTTTTAAAGATAATGAGATTTGTGAGTAATACGTTGTTTCTGTCATCCCTTTTAGATTCCTATAGTTAGTATCAGGGTTTCTTGTTCGTTTTCATTCTGGGCGAATATCTTAATATCGTCCTTATACATGATGCAGTTTATCTTTTGCTGTGACTTCATAGCCTCAGCTGAACCTGCATCCCAGTATACCGGTAAAAAACTGCAGAGGGCTTACTTATACAAATCGCTGCAGTGGGCTTGACTATGCTAAAATGTAGTTGATGATTAAGTAATACTTCTCTATCTTTCATTATGCCTCACTAATGACAAGATCTTGGTCAAAAAATACATACACACCAGTTGACTGCACATATGTTCCAGTAGATTTCACATACATTTCAGTAGATCGGAAATACATACCAGTAGACTGCACAAATCATCAAGTAGACCGCACTTACATTTCAGTAGTTTGGACATACATAACAGTAGACCGTACATATGTTCCAGTTGGACGGACATACATTTCAGTTGACTACGCATATATCTATGCAGACTGCAAAAACTGCCAAGTAGTCTTGCACATATACCCAAGTAGATCCACATATATATCCATGTAGACCGCACATATATCCCAGTAGACAGTACATATATCACAGAAGACGACATACACATCTTAGTAGACCCCTTTTATATCCTAGTAGACCGCAAATACATCTCAGTAGACCCCACATATATCTCAGTAGACCCCCAATATATCCTAGTAGATACGCTCATATATTCCAGTAGACCGCAAATATGTTTCAGTAGACCGCAAATACGTCTCAGTAGACTGCACATATATCTCAGTAGACCGTAAATACATCCCAATAGCCACGCAAATACGTATAAGTAGACCGCAAATACATGTCAGTGGACCAAACATATATTCCAGTAGTCTTCCGCATATATCCGAGTAAAGCACAGAAATCCCAGTAGACCTGCATATATATCTCAGTAAACCGCTCGTACATCCCAGTAGACCGCATATATATATCCCTGTAGACTACAAATATATCATAGTCGACCGCTCAAACATCCATGTAGACTGCGCATATACAGAGAGCAGCTATAGCGACACAAGAAAATGTTTTAGTTTAATATTAACAGTTCAATATTACAATATTTTACATATATTGGTTTATCTGTATTTTTAAAATACATATTTGTATGTTTTTAAATTGATTGTCTTGAAAGTAGTTGATAATTAAGTAATACGTCTCTCTATCTTTCATTATGCCTCACTAGTGACAAGATCTTGGTCAAGATATATGTTGACGATGCAGAGTGCTGCAAGTGAGATAGATTGATAACTTTCCCCAGGGGTATAATGATGAATATGAACAATCTAAATCCTTATTCGAACTTGTTACATCGATTAAAAGAGGAGGCAACCAAAATGTTCAGAGTTGTTTATTCGTCTCTAATCAGTCAAAGCAAATACGATATTATTTGCCTTGAGATTTAAGATCATAACACAGAAAATATAATGTTCTGTCATCCAGCAAGATAACGCCGCAGCGTGAACTGAACGAGAATTCCCAACTGACGCCCATGCTTTGGCATTGACCCATGAGGGCAGGAGTTATATACATTTCGTAAATCTTTGAAATACCACAATGACTGCAAAACACTGAGCATATACATGTGTATAGGTCGAGTTTTCAAAATCTGTGTTTGAGGCGGGGAGATAATTAGCTTTTCACTATTCACATGATATGTCCGCCGAATACGTAGTTATTTACTAAACTTGGCTTTGATGTGACACACGGCTAAAAGTTGAGAGCGACCAGTGAGAAACGAATTCACTACCAATGATCTGCACGTGAGGCTCCCAATCATTTACCATGCATGTATAAGGCAATCAATCTGGATGTATAAGGCAATCAATAAGATTCGAACTCACTATAATTGGTTTGCTATTGCTTGCTTTCAAACAATTATTACGCCCGATATATTGTTGTTATATATTATAACGATATAAACCTATTTGTTTTTTTTTTATTTAAAACTAACAGTATATTGAATAGACGCTATATATATATATATATATATATATATATATATATATATATATATATATATATATATATATATATACTTCAAAATGAATAGGTTTGCAAGTGAATTTGGTTATAGGTTTGTTTTATTTTTTTCCTTCTTGACGACTTTTCTGGATACACCTTTAAAATTTCTAAGTTTTAGTTATTATAGTTCAAACTGTCTTTTTAATTTAATTAGGGTTTTGGGGGTTTTAACTTTTTCTATTTGCTGCTACTTTTTCATACTGATTTATGATTGTTATCAATATTTTCACGCTAGTCGCCACCAATTCAAAAGACAAAAACCTCCCAATTTATTTATGATTATGGTAATTATAAATAAAATCAATTCAAGACACACATATAAACTGTCTTTTGAACTTTCCCTCCACCAATAAAAATAAAACCTATCAACCTGTGTACATAACTAAAAATAGACAAGGCATCAAAACTGGTAAAAACTGGTAAAAACTTGCGTGATCGTAGACCGGAACATGTCCCATGGCCATTAGTAATTAAAATAAAAGGTAAGAAAAGAGAATTGTTTGCGTTTGAGCCGAGCTGATTTATATAAAGATACGTAAATAAAATTTCACTTGTTGTCAGTCCAACAATTATTCGCTGCCATTTATAAACATCTTTGTCAGACATATTCATTCTTTAACATTTTGGACGAAATTGATAA
This sequence comes from Sepioteuthis lessoniana, assembly GCA_963585895.1. Lineage (NCBI taxonomy): Eukaryota > Metazoa > Mollusca > Cephalopoda > Myopsida > Loliginidae > Sepioteuthis > Sepioteuthis lessoniana. The sequence goes on from OY757917.1 coordinate 64,081,436, forward strand.
AATTTTCACTAAGCAAATTTGGTAGCTAAGTTTATTTACAAAAAAATACAAAATACATGTTGGGTTAGTAAAATGGTAATTCCTGTGTATGGAGTGAGTGAGGGAGAGGCTCTCTGTGATTGAATATACTAATCACGTGATGAGCCCAGAATTCTTGGGGTGTCCTCGTGGTGTAATGGTTAAAGCGATGGACTGCGGAATCGTAGTAAGCGAGTTCGTACTCCAGTCGCGCTATTACGTTCACTTTCGGGCAAATACCCTTGGGAAAGGTATGAACCCCCATATCCCCCCAGCTATGGATTAAATAGTACCATTACTATTCTTCCAGGAGAATAGCTTTGGCATTAAATAACCTACAAAGGTTGATATGTCATGAATCAAAGAAACCAAACCAACCAAACCAGAAGTCTTGGCGCAAAAATCTAAAATCAAAGTCAGACAGATTCCACCAGATGTTCCGTGAGGCAGAGATGTTAAAAGCTCTCAGAAAGACAACCCTACGATACCAGATATCTTTTTCAGGGCGCTGGTAAGTCCGTTAAACTCAACTTTATACACAGGAAGGACTGTATATTGTTATTAATTGTTTCACGTGTTGATTAATGAATTGTTAGAATTAAACGAAGTAATTGTTGCTGTAAGTCTTAGAATAAACGCTCTATTAACAGAATATATATACCACGCAAAAAAATTGTAAAAGATTTACAATTATAAAACTATATCACTTATTTCCAACCTACTCTTATACACATTTAAAAAAAAACGTCCAGTTAATATAGCAAATATTTCTTTTCAAGCCTTTCATTCAATAAATTTTCATTTGTCACTGCTGCAAACACGTTTTTTTGAAATTTATTTCATGTCATTTTAACATCTTCGGTATTTTATCTTCATTTTTCCTCCTTCGTTTGTCAAGTGGAAAAAAATAGAGTAATTTTCCCTTTCTCTCTAAAAGCATGAATACTTGATATCGCATCATCCTGTGCCAAAAAATGATTTAAGAAGCAACTATTTAAAAAATGTAACAATTAAGTATAATGAACTCGATTCTCTAACCTCTATGCATAAAATAACCCTGGATGGCTTGACATGCTGTTAAATTCAATCAATCAATCAATCAAATTTATCGCTGACTCATGAAGAATTTATCGAGTTTATGTCGTTCTTAAATGACTGTATTGATTAGTACACATAAATATTCCTTGAAACATTTCGATTTTTCTAAATGATTTCTTTCGTTAACAAAATCAAAAGATTTCACTTCGTCAGAGTCAGGCAATTTAATAAACAATTGCAAAAGCAAATGAATCATTAAATCGACAGACTTGTGTTATCTAATAAATATCAGATTTGATTCTTCATGAGATTTCAAAGTATTCTACTGTTATCTCTCTTGTTTTTTTTTATGAAATAGTATATTTTCTTAATAAAGGATAATAAAATAATGCGTACATATGTATTCGTTCTATTAATTAGATGAGTCAAAAATTTTGTAGTAATTTAGTCACATTTGGCAAAATTCGGCAGCTCACATGCTTTTGCCAAGGTCGTAAAGGTGACGAACCACACTGGACTGTGAGATACCGAGATCACCTGATACTCTCCGAGTGCTACTGACTAGATTTGTTGAGGTCGTAAAGGTGACGAACCACTCTGGACTGTGAGATGCCGAGCTCACTGGACACTACCCAAATGCTACTCGCCGGATTTTTCTCTAAGGCTTGCAGCACGGCTTCGGAATTCATACTTTTAAGCCTACTTGGCCCTGTCTGATTGTCGACGTTCTAGTACTCCGATCGAAAGTTTTTCAGCCATTTGATTTCTGTACTGTGGTCAATAACAATCACATTTCGCTCACAAATTTTTGTGGTTGCTTCCACGGCGTTATGGCCCATTTAGAACTTATAAACCATAATTTCCCAAATTAGACTGCGTTGTACTTTCACCTATGCGGCTTTCAAACTACACATGGAGTAAAGCAATGCACAACGTGTCAGCGCACCAACTACCACGTTATTGCTAACCACAATGAATACTGTTCAGGAATTGAACTGCTTTGGTTATATGATATGCTATACACGTATATTGCAAAATTTTTCCCTCACCCAAGTACAAAAGTCTCAATAAGGACAAGTAGACGAGAAGTTTTTGTTACTTGATCCTGGCAGATTAATCTCTCTCGTCAAGAACGTAGATAAAAAAGCCACATATTTTGCTATGTTGTTAATGTTATCAGTTTGTTTTAAAGATTATATTATCCAAATGCTTGCCCCAATGAACGACGACATCCCCATGTTCTACAGCGCTCCTCTTGTCATTGGCTCTAGTATTGCTTCGATTTTATTACAAATAAACTCTTTCAGTTGATCAGCTGTCTGTTGTCAACGTTTAAAGACTTGAGCTTTCAGGTGTCCTTAGAAGAAATAACCTCAAGGGATTAGATCCGGTGAGCGAACCAGGATAGAGTCGCCAAGTTTCCCAGCCCAGTCAGCTGGGACTGTAGAATACGCCGATTGCACCTCTGCAGAGGGGTACCCTTACTAAGAGTGTCCTTATTATGACTTGAAACAATCTGATGGAGAGACCACAGTCCTGGAGCTTTGGGGAATATAGAGTACCCTTTCATTGCTATTGCTCCCGGGTCCACTCAGACCCAGGGTGTTAGTATCTCATTAAGTCCTATCTACTGGTCAGATATAACTGTTTGGATTATAAACTGTGTACAAACAAATGACTGATGCTAAATAGAATTGTTATAAATAGAACTCTTTGACCATTTGACTGTGTGTAAACAAATGACTGATATTTCATTGAATTGTTAGTGATATATAGCAATACTTGGAACCATTTGACTGTATTCAAACGAATAAGTAATGGTGAGTCGAATTATTAATGTTAAACACAATACTTGAAACTCTTTAACTCTGTGCCTAAATTGAATTATTGGTATTAGATAGCAATACATGGAATAATTTGACTGTGTGCAAATGCATGAATAATGTTCAATAGAATTAGTATTAAATAACAATACATGTAACCACTTCACTATGTGAAAACAAATTATTAATATTGGAAAGAATTATTTGTGTTAGATAGCAATAATTGAAACTGTTATATTTTGACCTTTTGACCCGGCGAAAAATGCCATTCCAAGGTGATGCACCGGAAAGAGGTGACACATTCTAATGGCAGTTATGAGAGGAAATCGCGTGGGCGGAAATTGGCTGATGAAATGGAACGAGGTAAAAATTCCCATGGTACACTCATAGACTGATGCACCGGAAGAGAGTGACCTCTGAACTGCATGACAGTTATTTCCGCTTGATGACGATTAAACATTCGATTTCAAAGATCGAGTGGGCGTCGAACGATTATATAACTCAGTTGAGTTCGGCGGAGAGTTGCTGTTGAGTTGAGTTCGACGGCCGGTGCCAGTGGAGTTACAGTTGAGTTGAGTTCAACGGCCAGGGGAGTTGCAGGCAGTAGAGTCTGAGACGAGATGTGGTAGGGAAAGCCACACCAGGCCGAAGGGGCTTGGGGCCCTGATGAGTTGGAGTCCAGAGAAGATGCTGATAAGATGCAATAAAGAAAGCCATTACCCAGCAGAGTGGGCCCTGGGCCTCCGGTTGAGCAGCCCTGGAGAACGAGAACGACACAACGCTGACGGCCATAACTTTGGGGTCAAAATATTTCTGTTATGTTCGGTCTCCAGCTCCCTCTAACAGTAAAACCCCACACAACCTTTTCGAACCCTTGCAATAAAGTGAGAGGTAAATATTTTGTTAAAGAAGTCTTCCTGCGTTTGTTATTCATTGCGTCGGTATGTATCCAGTATATATATGTATATTTCTGCATGAATCAGCAGATGACAATATAACAAAACCATCTAACTGTGTAGAAACAGTAGCAATACTTGAGAGCAGACAAATTAGTTTTAACTCATTTAAAAATGAAATTACCGACAAAATATTCACTTACAAATCATATGCATATCAATCTAAATGTGTCTAAACGAATGATTCATGATAAATTGTTACTGCTACATAGCAATACTTGAAGCCATTTAACTTGGGGCAAAAAACATGAGCTCAGGTTCGTTTAAAACTGTTATCAACAAAATGTATTTACAAATCATATATTTAATATATGTGTATAAACAGGATTTAGCATTAAATAACCTACAATGGTTGATAAAACCAAACCCAACCAAATCATATAGTCAATATATATGTATAAAGAAGACATGGCATTAAATAACCTACAATGGTTAATAAGCCATAAAATCCAACTAAACCAAATCATATATATCTAATATATGTGTATAAATAGGATTTGGCATTAAATAACCAACAATGGTTGATATGCCATAAAACCCAACCAAACGACCTTTCATTCACAAGCACATGATGTTTTGCATTCTATCCTATGAAATGGCATGGCTGTTGCAGCTCGAAGACATATCACCCGCACATTCATCGCTATTAGCACATGTGCAGCGGCAATTTTAAATTTGGAAGTTCATTTTGCCGAACAATGAATAAACATATAAGAAGATCTCTCTCTCTCTCTCTCTCTCTCTCTCTCTCTCTCATGCGTTGACAATACACACTTTACTTTTCTGTAAATTGGTAAAAAGAACCAACGCCCATAAATAATCCTACTGTATCCAGGCTTGTCAATCTCTCCTACGCAAATATCAGAACATATTCGTTATATCAGGATATTGCATATTACCTAACAATTGAATTCATTTTAAGAGAGAGTGGTCTTATTGTTATATAGCGGTTCTCGATAGAACGTTTCAAAGAAAAAAAGGTAGACGAGAGGTGGTTGTTACTTTATTCGAATAATGAAAGAACTGACAGACACGTTAGATGCAAAAAGCATCAACGTTTATTTTCGATGTTAACATTTCTTTATGAACCAGTCTCAAAAAAAAAAAAAAAGTCTGGTACGGTTTGTTTAATTGATGGAAGAAAGGTTTACTCTTTTGTTTATAATATATCACCCACCCCCACCTCGGGGTGCGATTTCACCTAAGCCCCAAATAGTTTCTTTTCGTGTCTGGAACTGAACTATCCTCACTTTTTAAATCTTGCAAAAACTTTCAAAATACCACGAAACTTCTAGCTAATGAACGAGCGCCCACGCGATTTTTACCATCCTATAGTTGTTTTTGCAAAGTTTGAACCATTATCCGCAATCTGTCAATCACACCTCCACACTTCCGCTGGATTGCTGGTGGCCATTATACAACACCACTGTTCTAACAAACTGGACACATCAGTCACACAGCAGATACTAGTTGAGTGAGGCTGACTAAACGGTCATTCGGCAAACATTGACAAAATAACAACAACAAAAATATTAATTTCGTTTCTTCCCGCTGCTATAACGAAACGGCTCAGTTTCATAATAAGCAGAGTAAATTATTACACATATGATTGATTTTGTTTTAGGTTCTTCGTGATTTAGCTTGAATAAATCGGTACTGGTGGTTGGCTAGATGGTAAAAATAATGTCAATGACTTTGCGAGTAGGAGGTCCTGATTTGTCGGAGACTCAGCCATAGTTAATGGAAGAATACAAAACACAAATGGTGAAAGAAAATAGACATAGAAAGTGAAAGCTCTTTTTTATTTTGTTTGTTTATTTTTCTTTTGCCTTCCTGCATCAGTTCCACAACATTACACATGAACAGCAATAAAAGAAAATTACTTCTTTCCTCTTTTATATACATTTCTCACGTACAAATCAGTGCTTACGTATATTTTTTCATATTTCTTTTGTTCTTCTCTCACCTATTCAGTTCTTTTCTTTCCCTAGTATATATATATATATATATATATATATATATATATATATATATATATATATATATGTGTGTGTGTGTGTGTGTGTGTGTGTGTGTGTGTGTGTGTCATATCAAGCCGAACAGACAGTAAGGGGTTCCCTGACTCTCTCGCCCTCTATACCTATCATCTATCGTTCCTCGCAGGTCTTCTACGCTGTAACTTGTGTCCGCACAGACCTTATATAAGTAAATCTTTGCTGGTCATCCAAACTGGTGCGTCTATGTGCAGGGATCCAGAAGATAACGTCGCTTATGAGTTCGTCTTTGGTTCTCTAGAAATGTCCAGCATGTCTTGTTAGTCTTACTTGAACGGTTTGTGAAATGAGAGGTAAGTGGTTATACAGCTGCTGCTTTGTGGGGTATTGCTTCCAAGATTTGTTCAATATATATATATATATATATATATATATATATATATATATATATGTGTGTGTGTGTGTGTGTGTGTGTGTGTGTGTGTGTGTTTTCTCATACTTCGTGCGATTTGATTGGACGAGGAAGAACTCATAAATGCTCAATATACCTTGCACAATGCAAAAAATGGCTGCATAGCTTAATTTTGGTTACTTTTTTTAATGGAATATCAAACTACACGGGTTATTTAATGTCAAAGCTGACATTGTAGAAGGACAATAGTGGTACATTATCTCTCTCCAGAGAGATAATATGGGTCATATATTTCTTAAAGGTATTAGTTCGAAAGTGAACGTAATAGCACGACTGAAGTTCGAACTTGCTTACTACACTGTCACAATTTAACATGTCAGCCATTTGTCACTGGGACTCTCCTCTGGTAGTAAAGTGGAGGAACGCAATGATGGAGGGAAAGTTGGGACATAAAAGAAAACACTTTCCAGTTTATTAAACAGCCTTTCGTCCATCCTGATGAGGTTAATATTTGGATCTAACAAAAAAAGACTGTTCAAACGAATAAATGCTAATTATGTGGAGTTTTTCAGAGCAAAATGCTCAGATCGTTACAGTATTGTATATATATATATATATATATATATATATGTGTGTGTGTGTGTGTGTGTGATCAACTGATTTCCATACGAAAAAAGGATTAATTTTTGTGCAAAGAAATAGTTTCGAGAAGCCGTAATTTTTGTGTTTGTATTTTGGTATTTATTGACCAATCGGCTCCTACCCGCTCATTTTTAAACTTCTTTGAAATTTCTTGACGACGATATATGACTTGCCGCGAAATATTTGAAGGATGCAAACTTAAAATAATTTTAGAAATCTTTTACCTCCTAGAATGTTATAAATGCATTTTTAACCAATCAGAATCATAAATAAATCAACTTTTTAAATCTCATTTCGGACCTGCCTCAATCTTATTAATATCGATAAAATAAGTTCATTATCAGCAGGTTTTCCAGATTTATTCTGTAACATATTCAAACATTTTCGGCTTATCTCTTTTGAGTGAAAATCTAACGTTCTTTTCCTTCAAGATGGATTTAATTTCAACATCAATTAATTATTCTAGCTTGAATGAAAATATTGTTTACATTATTGTACTTCCATATCAATCTTATGTTTGCTGATAAAAATTCACCAGCAGCCACGTTCATTTTTAATGCATAAACTTATTTTCTCTCTTACATAGTGACTCACTCACACACAGATCTTTTACTAAATTGAATTTTTTTAAATAAAAACGTTTTGACATTTAACTGTGTGTAAACAGAAACTAAACTTATACTAAATTAAATTGTTTTAATTAGAACTGTTTGATTAAACAGAATAGCTTGAAATAGAAATGTTTTTGACAAACTGTGTACTTATGCTAAACTGATTTGTTTGAAAACAGATTTGGCAATAAATAACTTCAAGTATCAATGTTGGTATTTTCTTAGCTTTCTCTGGCACACGGTTCAAGTGTGTTACAGACACCGTGAATCAAACTTATGCTAAACTGATTTGTATAAAAACGGATTTGGCAATAAATAACCTACAGAGATTGATATACCATAAAACCCAAACAAACAAACAAAAATATCAAAGAAATAATTCCACAAAAAATATAAATGGGAACATACGATGAACGCAATTCCATAAAATAACACAAGCCGGGTTGATATGGTGTTAAAATCGATCAATCAACAAAAAGTCAAATACAAGATAACTTAGAGAGGAAGGATGTGACAGGAGAATTTTATGACATACCGTCCTGGAAAATCAGTATTTAAGGTACTGATGGAAAGCACATGAAGATTTTTAGATATACGAGGTGCATACGATAAGTTTCCAGACTTTTTTTGTACAGATATTTAAAATTGTCGTAGACTCTTGAAAATTCACTATGTCATTGCTATACATGAGATGATTGCTTATGAGATGACTGATCAATTTTTATGATTTCAGGTTCAAATGAACAGCTACAGCAGGAAATGAAATACACCCTACTAAAGCCTGATTGTCACAGCTGGGGAATTTCAAAAATGCAATCTGGACGTGAGGACACTTTAGAAGAACGATATGCAATAAAATTCTGTTTTAAACTTGATAAAAATGCTACAGAAACGTATGCAATGCTTCAGACTGCTTTTCGACCATCTTGCATGAATCGAGCATCAGTTTTTGAGTGGCATAAGAGATTCAAGGAAGCCAGGGAGTCTGTGAGGGATGATGAGAGGTGTGGGAGGAGTAAGGAAGTCAATACACCAGAGTTGATTGGCCAAACGGTTAGGGTTAGGGTTAGTATGTTGAGGTTTTAAGGGAGTTCAGGAAGAGATTCCTTGGGAAGAGGCCAGCACTCTTGAAATCGGGTCAGTGGCATTTCCAGCAGGACAATGCAACAGTCGACAACTCCATCCTTATCACAGACTATTTGACCAAGATGGGCATCAAGACACTTCCTCAGCCTCCCTATAGTCCAGACCTTGCTCCTTGTGACTTTTCGTTATTCCCAAAGCTCAGAGACTGTCGTTATGACACAATTGAGGAGATGAAAGAGGCTGTGACGAAGGTCATTGACACGCTCACACAAGAAGACTTCCATGGGGCCTTCCAGTAGTTGTTGGAACGGTACAACAAGTGCTTTGCAGCCGGAGGAGATCACTTCGAAGGGGACTCTAGTTTCATATGTGTACTATCAATGAAATTGCCCATACGAAAAAAGTCTGGAAACTTATCGTATGCCCCTCGTATGTTGTTTAGAACGAAGTTACTCGAACCAATATGGTGAAGAAGTGTGTGTTTCACAAATCTTCTGAGTGGAGAATATCTACTGGCTACAAAAGTCACATTTTGAACTTCTGTTGTTTTTGGATCTATTTCGATGGGCTCGAACTTTTAGCATTGATAGAAAATGCGGATTCATGTAAACCACGTGATGGATTAAATCAAATCTAGTTTTCATTTCTCTTTTCTTTTTTGTCAATCCCAATTGCACTCCCTTACTCTCTTTTTCTCTTATCTCTAATTTTCTTATCCATCTCTCTTCTAACTTCTATTCTTACTAGCCTCTTTTTGGTTCTTCAAAAATATTTTATAACTATTTCTACTCCACTTCCTCTTTATTTCTCCGATAATTTGTTGGCTTTTTATTTGTTTATTTTTTTTAACCTGATCTCTTTGTCTCCTCTCAGTAATTCTCTCACATGATATGTTCTACAAGTGTGCGATAAAGATTACGTCAATTCAATGTTTCTTTATCACGCATATTAGTAATCGAAGTAAGGAAGGGGCGTCTCCACCATGTGCTATGCAGCTGTACTGGCACCCGGCAAAATGATGACGCTGGAGATGTTGCCTGTATAACCTCTATAATTGCCTACGCCTCCACTACTAAAAAACATAAAAAAAGACGCTTTCTTAATTGAGTAGGGATTATCTATCAGACATGTAGGTGGTTAATGGTAGTTTTACACGCTGAGCTAAGAGACTTATCTTACCATAAATACGGCTTTTCATAATCAACTCCATAGGAAGACTTTGTTTCAATTATGTGATCAAATAGGGTTGCACACAACGTGCATGCATTACTGATAAAAATAAAGATTTTAGAATTAATTTCACTTTTTCTTTCCTTTATCTTCCACGGATTTCTTCAAATAACATTAATAAGTATGAAAAATAAAGATTTTTGCTTGTTTGAGTTTTATGGCATATCAACCACAGTAGGTTATTTAATGCCAAATCCATTTTTATACAAACAATTTTATTTCAAAAAAAGTACACGTGTTGTATAGTATATTGTGTCGTTATTAACAACGAGGAACACGTATGTATAAAAAAATATAAAATTATATTCTTATTTTTGGCGATGATACGTGTGTGGAGAAGAAAGGCAATCGCAGAGAGTTCGCGCACACGAAGGAGTTGTCGGGAGACAGAAGAGCCAGTGAACAACTGACTTTAGCCAAATTCGGGAACTTACATAGTCTACAACTCTCACGTGACCTGCAGCAATTCTTGTTTTTCGTTAACTATGGTTACGCCCACGTCTCACTTCTTTGCTTTCCATTGGTTATGTTGTCTGCTTCCCATTGGCTTCTTGCCCAAGCCCAGTTCTCTTGGCGTACGCATCTGCACCGAATTCAACCACGTCCACAGGTCAAGGTGATATTGCGATATCTTTGATCAGATGCACCTGTTTCAACATCCACCGTATTCGCAGCACCTGTGGGCATGGTGACATTTCGGCAATCACCTTGTTGATATTATCCTTGAGCGGATGCAACTGTCTCAACATCCACTGATTCACAGCACCTGTGGACATGATGACATTTCGGTGATCACGCTGGTCTTATCAATCTATCTGTCAACAACATCTGCCGTATTCACACCCGCAGGTCACGTTAATATATTACACACAGTTTTATTGTCAAAAATATTTATATTTCAAGCAACCAGTTTTAATTCAAATAATTCAGTTTAGTATGGGTATAGTTTTAGTTTACACGCAGTGAAATGTCAAAACAGTTCTATTTGAAACAATTCAATTTAGCGTAAATACAGTTTGAAAGTCAAAACAGTTCTATTTCAAACAATCCAGTTTAACATAAAAAAACAGTTCCCTCTCAAAAAATTCAGTTTAGCTTAAGTACAGTTTAGTTCTATTTGACACATAGATAGGGCCCTATCAGGTGCTATCTCTCCGGACCAGAGTGGACCAAGGGAGCAATGGCAGTAAAACTGTATTCCGCATTCCCCAAAGTTCCAAAATTACTGGAACCTCATCATTTGATTGTTTAGTGTCATATCCAGGACACTTATTGGGGGTTTACCACTCTACAGAGAAGCAGTCGGTGTATTCTACAGCCCCAGCCGATTGGGCAAGAAAAACAAAGGATAATATATATATATATATATATATATATATATATATATATATATATCAACACGCATCCAAAATAAGTGAGATTAACAAATTTAAAACGGCTTGTCGGCGGAACTTAGAATTCAGTGACTGTATCCCTTGAAGAGAGGTAAGGCTCCTTTTAAAATAAATTTTGTCCAAGGTATCGTACTATATAGCATCTAATGGAAAGGCTTCGGTTCTGGGTATATAAGAAATGGAGAATACTCTTTCATAGTCATTATTTCCAGGTTCACTCTGACCAGGAGTGGTAGAACCAGCTAGAGTCCCGTCTATGTGTTAAATTGATCTGTTTAAAAATGATTCATATTCGATTGGACCATGTGCCAAAAAAAAAAAAAAAACTTTTAAGACATGTCAGCACATTAAATGTGAATATGAACAAACAATAAACGTGATTTCTTAACCTCAAGTCATAAAATAACACAAGACAGGTTGGCCTGTCAGGAACATGAGTCAATCCATATTTACCCAACCCCTCCGCTCGGGCAGGATACGACACAAGGTCAATTTTTAAGTGAAGTTTAACAGGTTTGAACTCAGAGTTTTCCTTCTCCTAGACTAGTTGCCTAACCAAGGCTGAAGAACCTAGTCTGCTCTACTGTTTGCCCATAGCTGGAGGGAGAATAATTGGATTCATACCTTTCCCAAGGGTATTCGTACTATGTGAAATGCAATCAGTCTCGTCCAGGATTTGAACTCCTGTCGCCGTGTCCATTTCCTACGACAATAACCATTACACCACAGTGAAAATGAGTCAATCAATTATTCAATTGTAATCTCTTGTAGTGTTATAATTCTTCTTAAAATATCAATATCAAGTGAGAGAATTTATACTCTGAAAAACTCTTCTACAACCCTTTACGATTAAGTCTCATTGAAAGCATCAGTTCCCTCTAGATCACCAAAGTTATGCAGCAATAACTCAATTCAGCACTTAAATTGGTGACCACTTTAATAACACTTTAATGCCACATATAAGCAAAGCTTAGTAAATAACAACTCTTCCACAATTCGTAAAAGCTTTCGGGACAATAGATGCAAGATGGAGTTATGTGAAGGAAATTGAGGCCAATTTTATGCCAAAAGTAATCGTAAAACAGAATTTATTGCACGCTAGTTAAATTTTGAAAAATATTCTGTTAGATACCATGGTAGCATAGCAGATTGTGCCAGGAGGCAAATAGATAGGTCATCAAAAAAGACCCAGCAGCCAAATGAAAAACGAGTACAACCTCTCTTCTTGTGGTTTAGCTGTAATATGATACTCTGGGATTGGTCCTGTCGAGGTCACCATCTAAAATTCCCCAACCCGAGGCAGAGGTGGTGTGAGGTATTCAGTAAAACCCAGTATATATATATATATATATATATATATATATATCACGGTTTTTCTGATTCGATCACTTTTTCTCTTTTTGTGGCTGAGATTCGAGAAGACAAAACGTTCGCTGTGAACTGAGAACGGGGACCGAATCAAAGATGCGAAAGATTCCACTTCCTAAAAAAGGAAGATGCTAATTACGTGATGTTTCTGGTTCACTTTTTTCATGCTTCGATGGGGATAATAAACCAACGAACGAACCTAAGTCTAAAACAAGTTATGATTTAGTGTTTTCCCCTCTCACGCAGACGATTATCCATTACCGACATTGCAATCCTCAGGGATAACCCTACATCATTTTTGATACAGATATCAATCAAAGCATGCATTTCTTCTGCTGTCTAAATCACCATGTTGTATGATGTTTGTTTGTAATTTTAGGTTTTATGGCATATCAACCACTGTAGGATATTTAATGCCAAATCCATTTTTATACAAACAATTCAGTTTAGCATAACTACACAGTTTTATCGTCAAAAATATTTCTATTTCAAGCTATTCAGTTTAATCAAACAGTTCTAATTCGAATAATTCAGTTTAGTATGAGTATAGTTTTAGTTTACACGCAGGGAAATGTCAAAACAGTTCTGTTTCAAACAATTCAGCTTAGCGTAAGTACAGTTTGAATGTTAAAAACAGTTCTATTTCAAAAAACCCAGTTTAACATACAAAAACAGTTCCCTTTCAAACAATTCAGTTTAGCATGAGTACGCAGTTTAAATATCGAAACAGTCCTATTTCAAGCAATTCAGTTTAGCATAAGTACAGCTTAGTTCTATTTGACTCATAGGTAGGGCTCTATCATTCCTGGCCAGAGTGGACCTGGGAGCGATGGCTATGAAGGAGTACTCCGCATTCCCCAAAACTCCATTACTGGAACCTCATCATCAGATTGTTTTGTGTCATATCCAGGATACTTGCTGAGCGTAGGTCTTACCCTTCTGCCTTGATGCAGTCGGTGTATTCTACAGCTTTAGCTGACAGGGCAAACGTTGCACGGTTTTGTGGGGATAAATGAATGAAGTTAAAATAAAACAAATTATAAAATACGAAAATAAAAGCACACACGGAAATAAAATACGAAAACAAAATAAAATACGTACATAAAATAAAATAATATATCCCATAATTCTTTTAACGATGATAATTAAACTTTCCACCCCAAAATCGTATTTCTTCGGTATTTTCCAACAAACTGGACAACAAGTGTATTTGCAACCTTCCTTAACGTTTATAATGTTTTATAATATGTTCCTCTGAGAGAGGCTCTACTTAAATATTTTTGTCGCTCACTATCGATCTTGTGTAATTTATAAAAGGCAGAATAACCTTTAGAAAGGGTTCATTCAGCTACAAAGAGAATCGTAGAATTTCTAAGAATTAAATGTTAATATGTTGTTCGAAGTGTGGGTAGAAGAACAAAGGATTTATGGACAATTTCATTACAACCATTAATTGTTTTATTTGATTAAGGCGGTGACGTTGAGGTATTGATTAATTGCATGAGTGAAAAAAAATCTACTCCTCTATCCTAGAAATTGTATATGTGATTAGACCTGATTTATCTATAAAGTTTATAACATTTAAGCAGAACATTCCTATGGGGGAAGTCAGATTTTTCTTTTGTAAATAATAAATGCGGCGTAGCGGTTTCTCGAAAAAAAAAAAGTTCGTGGCGTCAAGGACAAGATGAAGAGATGATAATGACTTCATATCTGGAGAGGTAAAAAGTCAGACGCGTGGTCTCAGAAAAATCTAAAAATTTTAGTCGTTACTTGTCGCTCTGCCAGTAAATAACTGACTACCCATTTTCAAGGGAGTCCTTGTGGCGTAGTAGCTAACGTGCTGGACTGTGACATCGTAATGAGTTCGAACGCTACTCGCGCTGTTACGTTTACTTTCGTGCTAATACCCGTGGGAAAAAAGTATGAACCCTCTTACTCACTTCTATAGCACCACTACTGTTTTTCAACTAGGATGGCTTTGGAATTAAATCACGCACGAAGGTTGATATGATCCTCGTAAGTGATCCTTTATAGTCGGTTGGAAAGATAGGCATCAGGTTCTCTGGAAGTAGGAGGCGGCCTTCTCATTACAAGAAGATCTATTAAATTCACATTCCATCAAATTTGAACTTAAAATTGGGACAAGAATTTATTCTTCTTTTGAAAGATGAAAAAATGAAATAATTCAAGGATCTTAATTCTTAGCGAATAACGCCTTTACATTAGTTCACCGTGTGGGTCAAGTTGACCTGCACCTTTTACTTATGATGTTTTTATATTATATTTTGTAATGAATAATCCAAAAAAGCGATACACATTTTTATAATTTTGAAAATCTTGAATAACGTTCTTTCTGTTTATCTTTTCATTAACAAGAAGTGCTGATAGCACAGATTCTTTTAACTCTCTCTCAAGCCCATTGATCATGGTAAGTCATGTAGACGGGCCCAGTGTCCTCACAAAGCTGATAAATATAAGTTTTTGCTGGTCACCAACACTGCTATCCATGCCCAGGATTCAATCAAAGAATATCGCTTATGATTTTGACCTTTCTTCACTAGCAGTGCCCACCATGTCTTACACGTCTTATTTGGATGGTTTGCGAGATGGGAAGCAAGTGGCAGTACAGCTGATGTTCTAAAGTGCTACTTCGGAGATATATTCAAAACAGCTCGCTTCATCATTTTGTGGTGCAACCATACATTAGTACTGACAGTAAGAATTCTCGTTTAATTTTATCATAGAGATCTCATTTCTATGTAGCTGTTTGCCTATCAATAGCAGTCTATGCTTCACCTATGCGTATGTTGACATCACTTTCACTAGATGAGATTTTGCTACCGAAGTATATGAAGTGGTCTACTAAATTTAAAGGCTTGCCATTTAATTAGAGGATGGACTCATCTTGAATAAAATGCATATATCAATTACTTTCATCTAAATTGTCCATTTCTCTTATCGTGGAGCCAATTTGATGATAAAATTTAGAATAATTTAAAATAATCAATAATAAGCGGTTCATACGTACTTCAAATTAAGTAGCGGTCCCACGAAAAAGCTGGGTTACGGAATAAGTCTTCTTTTTTTATCACCAATAAACTGTTTTCATTGGCAGAGTGAAGTACCGGCAGCAGAGAGGTCTAAGCCTCCATAACTACAACGGTGTTACTGCAGCTACTTATTCCGCGAGAAAAATTGGAACCAATGTGTCTAGTGGTGAGACTTTGAGAGTATGGAGTACTCCTTCATTGCCATTACTCCCAGATTCACACTGATACAGTGCAGTAGTACCTATTTCAGTGACATCTATGCTTCAGATAGGTTTTTGGACATTATTAAAATTGGATTGGAATACTTGAAACTATTTCTACTGGTTCAGGAAAACATTTCACCCACAGAATAATCGTAAATCCTAAAATAAAGTTTGAGTATCAATGTGTCTGTTTCCTTTCGTCTTTGGTTCTTTTGCAGCTCCCCACAGATAAAAAAAAAGTCAACAAGTGAATGGGGTAAGAAGAAGAAAAATGGAGTCAGATGCAAAACTCAAAATCATCGAAACAGAACCCAAAAATTCACTGACACCAACGACGTACTCCACAAAATATAAAAAAATCTCTTCAGCCTTATATATTCTCGTTTTGGTTGTCATAATCATAACTTTTCCCGGTTTCAAGTATCTGTTGTAGTCTGTAAACTTTTCCGAATTATCACTAGTGTATAATAGAGCTGGTGATGAGTGTGCGTAGTTACTTGGTGGCCACGAGTTCAATCTCTAGGGTTTGTAGTTCATGAAAAGTCATATACTCTGGTTGTGTGGAAAACACAGACGAGAGGAACTTCAAAGCAATTTAACAAGAGAGAATTGAGACATTCTCTAAATATGAACACAAGAAAGAGAACAATCTAGCTACTAGGACCGAATAAAAGTTTCATCTCGAAATTTAGACACGATCACCGACTATGGCAGAGACACCTGAAGAAGGCCAGATAGTATAAAGTTAAAACTATAATAACAGCCAAAATGAAGATACTAGTTCAATGATATAGTATTTCTTGATCAATAAATATATTTTCAAAGTTTAATTCAAATTGTTGAAGCAATAATGTAATTTATTTTCTTGGTTGCACTCGCTGTCAATAACAATATGTTAGAAAGATTTGGCTTCTTTGTTTAATGGCGTATCAACCTTTGTTGGTTATTTAATAACAAAGCCATCTCCTAGAAGAACAGGTGTGGAACTATTTAACCCATAGTTGGCGCAGATGATAATGTTCGTACCTTTCCTCGAGGGTATTCGTCTGAAAGTTAACGTCATAACACGACTGGTATTCGAACTCGCTTACAACGATTCTGCAGTCCATCGTTTTAACCATGACACCACGAGGACGCCCCAATGTATTGGAAAGTCAGAATGGCCATTTTTACTTTAGACAAAATAACAACATGGTTATTGATAATTGTAGAACAGCATTTTTACTCAACCGGTTATGATGTTAACTGAAATGAAAGGTTCGCGATCAAAGAAAGAATTGTAATAGATATAAACATGAATCAAATAATGGAAAAAAACAAGAAGACAAATCTATAAACTACCTGAAAACATATACGCCATTTGAATTTAATATGAAATTTAATTACCCTGCTTTGAAATGAAATTTAGCAGTCAAAAACACCAATATAAACAAATGAATTTGACAATCAGTCATTTGAAACACCGTCCACCCAATCTTAATGAAAACCTCACTAGCCAGGTGACTTCACCACGAGTCTATAAAAGACGGGTTGAATACACTTAGATACAAGAAAATAATGTTTGTTTAACAAATGTATATGCTAGGTCACCAGAATATATTTCGTTGTTTCTCTTATAGCATATCAATTCCTAATTATAAATGATACCGAATCTATGGTGACCGGCAAAAATATTTAAATAGAGACTTTCTATAAAGAATATTAAAGAAAAATAGCAACTAGTTGAGAACAATAAAAAAAATAAACATAAAAGAAATATCCCTATTTATTTAATTACTTTTGCTCATCTTTACACACACACACACACACACACATATATATATATATATATATGTATAACAAAAATGATAAGATAGAGAATCAGCGTATAAATGTTGATAATCTATCTATCTATCTATCTATCTATCAAGACAAACGAAAGTGATAAGATAGAGAATCTGTGTATAAATTCTGATGACATCACTTTTCTTTATCTTTCTCTCTCTCTCTCTCTCTCTCTATATATATATATATATATATATATATAAAGATGAGCTAAAGTGATATGGCAAATAGGAGTATTTATTTCATGTTGTTTTTTCTTATTATTCTTGTCAACTAAGTAACAGCAAGATAATTAGTCATCATGCAAACTGCAGGTTTTTTTTCAAAATCACCTCTGATAGACATTTTCTGTTAAAGGATACCTATAAATAAGGAGAGGTCTGATATGGAAACTTCCTTCTTCAGATCTGAGAGGGAACATCTAAAAGATTTGCCGTGACCACAACTTTGTCATTAGACTGGAGTCCCTTCTACCTATATATATATATATATATATGTGTGTGTGTGTGTGTGTGTGTGTGTGTGTGTGTGTGTGTGTGTTGCAGCTTTTTTTTTCTGACTCCTACAAGAGTAAAAGATTGAAAGGAAAATGAGACATTTTCTTGGCCTCTTTTCACAAAACAATAAAATCTTCCTCAAATCTGCATAGAAAAAGTTTGCTGTGTCTTTTTTTTCCATTTTTTTCTTCTACATTTTTTCGTATTACATTTTTTTCCCTTTTTCACATTTCATTTTTTGTATTAACTCATTTTTGTATTAACTTTTCCTTTAATATGACTTTTTATTCCTTTCTTTTTTTGTTTTAAAATCATATTTGTTTCATTCTTATTAGATCCCATTTTTTTTTATTTACGTTTTTTTAGTTTGTTGTCATCAACTTTTACACACAGATTCTCTACTTTTTTTTCATGTTACATTCGTCTTTTCTTCCTAAACAAAGTTTCCTGAAAACAGTCTAAAAATCAAAGGGAACGAGAAAGTATTTTTGTTTATGCTTTTTGCTTTTTTTTTTCCTAACAGTTCAATCCCTTCTTTTATGGCTATGTTGCATTACAGACGTTGACATTCCGTTATGAGAGCATTTGATCAATAGCAGTAACCACGCCTCGATTCTAGAATGACAAATAAGTGACTTTCAATCAACACTTTCTGCTCGAATTTTTGTGCAACAACTATCAAGTAATGACATTACAGAAACACATCATCATCATCATCATCACGTCACCCTGCTAGCACGGACTTCCTTGACTCTATCTCTTGCCATTCGTCCCTATCATCCATCGCTTCCAGCAGGTCATCAAGACCTCGCCCTGTGTCCGTACTGAGTTATTGAAAGTTCTTGTTGGTCGGCTAAGACTAGCACGTCCGTGTAAAGGGGTCCATAGGAGAACATCACTTCTGAGTTCGTCCAGCATGTTTTGTTTAAAGATGGAAGGTTGGTGGTCGTACAACAGCTATTTCGTGGTATGTTGCATCCAGCATTTTTTCAGTATAGCCCGAAGCATTCTTGTGCAGTTACATTCTAGCTTTTCCTCTGTACTCTTAGTCAGCGTCTATGTGGTGCATCCATATAGTAGAATTCACAGAACTGCTGCTTGAAAGAAATTGCGTTTTATCGGATAGGTCAGACATCCATATAATCGTTAACCTATCGATAGCAGTTCATGCCTCTGCAAGGCGCAGATTGATATCATTTTCAGTAGACGAGACGCTGCTACCGAGATACATTTGTCCAAGGCATTTGACTCCATACACTGAGGGAAGATGAAGCAAATATTACAGAAACATATACTAAGTACGTCAAATGAACAATTGCTGCTGTACCTTTTAAGATCTAAAAACGACTTACACCTTACTTTTAAAAATGCCCTACAATGGAGCTTAGAATACACTGACTGTATCTCCGACAGAGAAGCAGTCACCCCTAAAAAAAGGGGTATTCTGAGTGTGAGAATAAACTGTATCTGATAGAGAAGCTGGAGTTCTGGAGATCTGGGGAATGCGGAGTACACCTTCGCTGTCATTATTCCCAGACCCACCCTGAATCGAAGTGGTTATACTTGTTAGGATCACATCTGTGTGTTAAATTGATCTGTTTGAAAATTTTTACTATTAGATAGGAATACATGCAATCATGCAACTGTATCGTTGCTCTCCGACTACGCAAATCTAAAATCCCTATTGAAAGAAATGCCGAGTCATCTGTGACGTCCGTTTACAGAATTTTCCCCGCTATCGAAAATGACGAACCCCGATACCAACAATAACGTCACCGTTTTGTTGGCAAGTGGAATTTTCCGTTAACAAGGAAGCTATTTTCGAGATGAATTAATTCTGCAAACAATGTCGGGGAGAAAAAACAGATTGTAAGCTCCTCTCATCAGTATAATGATGTTTTTCATTATAAGTCATATTTAGAAGGAGATTTCCTGTTTCGACAACACAGAATTTTCACCACTCACGCACGTGGTAGAACATAAAAACTGCTTTTTTTATCAGTTTGCAACCATGCTTTCAGGCCGCCGCCGGGCATTCTTACTGGCTGGCCCAACAATGGCATGTATAGATTTACATTGCACTGAACTTTTGGGCCTTGTGAATCTTTGACCAACAAGGTCACTTGGCATACGTGTCGGGAGACTTAGCAAAAGTTAGCATAGTTCACATTGCTCCTAGTGATCATATGACCAGCACTGACCAGCAGCGAACGAGTCGAAACTCATTAGGGGAGGGAGAGGTCGTTCACGAGTCTCGATTCTTGCGCGACCTCCATCTCTCCTTGTCTCCGCTATAAGAAAGACCTTGGGGGTGGAACGAATAAACATCTTCACTTTGCATCTGGGTTTTTTTTTTTGCCCCGAGGTGATGGACCAGTCCACGAGTAAACGACACTGGTCAAACTTTCATCAGCATTCCGAGGCCACGTTGACATACACCCTCGGTTAACTAGTAACTGGATAAAACGGGACATCAGTCATCCGGCCTTCGCTATCGGATGCGTCTCCGACCGTCTCCAGATTCCAGACTACGTAGCTACATCTACGAGCTGCACAGAACACCAAGACTCTACCCTGATCTTCTTCAATTGTTGTCGCTAAGAACTTTTAGACAGCCGACCGCAACGACTTTTAAACCGCTTAGCCTAAACGGACACTATGCAGCCCCTGCAATACTACACACACGCAATGAAGGTCTGACATTTTAAGCTTACCCACTTCTCTCTTGTCTTTGTCATCATTCCTTTACTTTTAGGTATAAAATAACCGCAGATGTTTTGACATAGGGTTAAAATCAATCTATCAACTAGAACTAAGACGTTCGGCTTTGGAGGGAAAGATTGGTTAGTTTATTGGGTTTTATGGCATATCAATCTTTGTGGGTTATTTAACGCCAAATCCATTTTTATGTAAATAATCTGTTTTTTTTAAACAATTCAGTTTAGCATAAGTACACAGTTTAATGATCAAAAACATTTCTATTTCAAACTATTCAAGCAGTCATATGTAACAATTCGGTTAAGTGTAAATACAGTTTTAATGTCGAAAAACAGTTCTATTTCAAATAATTCAGTTAAGCATGAGCACGCAGTTTAAATATAAGTACGGTTTAATTGTCAAAAACATTTCTATTTCAAACAATTCAGTTTAGCATTAGTATGCCGTTAGTTCTATTTAACCCATAGATAGGGCCCTATCAGGTGCTACCGCACTGGGAGCAATGGCAATGAAGGGGTACTCCGCATTCCCCAAATCTCCAGCACTGCTGGAACCTCACCATCAGATTGTTTAGTGTCATATCCAGGACACTCGTTGGGGGGGTCTTACCCCTCGGCAGAGAAGCAGTCGGTGTATTCTACAGCCCCAGCTGACTGGGCAATTGAGGGAAAGAGATGAGAGGTTGGGATTCAGTAAAGAAGAGTATAAAAAGTATAAAGGAGTAAAAATCTCACTTCGGACTAGTTTTCTGGTTTCAATAAATAGTATACAAACTATCATTTTATATGTTTTGTGTTCTAACTTTGTAGCCTTACCCTTTTTAATTCAATGTTTTATTTCTAAAATATCCCTTTCTGGTTCCTGTTCCCTTACACTTGGAATCTGAGGTTGTTTACACGCTGTTCTCGATTCTGTGTCATCCAACGAAATTCTTTTGGCCCGAATTCATTCGGATCTATAACGTTAACCCCATAGTTTCGATTCTCCACTTCTACTTGCTCATCCTTATCGATCATTGTTGAGTCAATCGATCGTGACAATAGGTCCGACCACACATTGTCCTTACCTGAAGGTACTTGAGTTTATAATAATAGCCTGCCATACCAAAATCACATAACAATATTTTGTAGCGTTTCGAGTGTCTCGAAGAAATTAGCAAAGACAAAAAGACAAAGACGAGAGAGGTGGTTCATATCAGAAAAAGAATTGTCAGACATGTGGTCACAGAAAATTCTTACTCACTTAATTGTCATTGTTAAGACTTTCCTCTGGACCGACCCCGAAAACAAGAAGACAGAAAATAGCATTTTCAAGTCGATCAAGGAAAGATCTATCGTTGACACATCGTAGCCGACTCTGAGTGAGGAGGGATAAAAGCTCCAATATTTAGGTCATTACTTGTCACTAAGTAAGTAATTAAATGACTCTTTTCAAAAAGTCCCCTATTCTCAGGTGTTTCCGTCTCTCTCACTAACAGCGAGTTGACCTTGGTTGACCTTTCTTGACGTGACTGACCTTTGTTAAAGGCCACACAGCTGAGTAACATGGTCACTAGTTATGGAAAGAGGCAACAACACTACTATTTTTCTTTTCCTCAATGCGGAATTTTGCGAATAATCTAATGGTTTGTTTGTTTCACCTTGCAGGTAGTGATTAAGCTTTTGTCGTGCATAGTTGATTGTTTATGATCGACCAACTTGTCAGTGTGACATTGCCCAATTTGAAGGATATACATTCACTCAACAGCTGTTTTGGCTGTTACAAGAGATATTGGATACCTTCTCTTGCTTTGTATTTACAGCGTTTACAGTGTTTTAATTCTAATTGATTTATCAGTACCTTACTTTTCAGACATCTTTCATGTGCGTGTACAGCGATAAATGTAAGATATGTAGATGTTAATATATAATGCAGGTTTAATCTTGAAGTTAAGCGGTGATAAGGAGGCCAGTGTAGACCGTTGTTCTTGTCGATTTATCAAAACTAGCCTATATATCCGTTCATCAGATATGATCTGATTGATGGATGCTGTAATTCCCTGAACGTGACAATAGTGTTCACGTCGAATTAAGAATGTAGCGTAATCACCGACGACTTCTTGGTCAGTGATGACTAATCGTCGCATGGAGGAGTAAAAACACATATGCTAGGACCTTATTCTTTCCATTCAGTTTCTGAGGCCATTAAAATATGGAAAATGGATAACGGATAAAACATGTGGGGATGTTTTTTTCGTTCTAGTTAGAACCGACTCTGCCCATATCGTTTAAACGTTTACTCACTCTCTGTAAATTCATCTCCTCGTACTCCAACCATCAAAGAAGAGCGAATCGAAAAACATTGCCATTTACTGGGATTCACAAAACACCCCCCCACTTCCGCCTTGCGTAGAAAGTATAGCCCTATCAGACCCAATCACCACTTAGATGGCCGATCGGGGCCGCTGACGTCGGCAAATCCAAGTTTTTACATCGGGGTTTCAGATAAGCATACTGAATTACACATAGCCTACCGGACGAAATGTTGAACTTCTTTTTTTCGGTTGTTAGATTTATGGGGTGACTTATTTATTTGCACCTGGTACCATTTGCTTGTAATGTTACCAGAGAACACCAAGAATGAAGTGAAGAATAAAATTTTCAGAAATAAAAAACAACAACTCAGTTGATAATAAATTACACCGACTGTATCTCTGCTTAGGGTAATACTTCTCCCTTCCCAAACTAGTGTCGTGGATATGACACTAAACTATCAGACGGTGATACTCCAGTTCCAGAATTTTGTGGAATGTAGAGTACCCCTTGTTTGCCACGATTCCCAGGTCCACACTGACTCGGAGTGCGAGAATCTGTTAGGGTCCCATCGGTGGATCATATAGAAATATGAAATCATTTTCTAAACTTGAGACCATTTAACTGTGTGCAAACAAATTGCTAATGTTAAATTGAATTATTGAAATCACATGGCAAGTCTCTGACCCATTTGTGTGCAAACAAATAAGCTCTGACTCGTTTAAAAATGTTACCTACAAACTATTCGTTTACAAATCATACATATATATATATATATATATATATATATATATATATATATATATATATATATATAAGCAGGATTTGGTATTAAATAACCTACAAGGGTTGATATATCAACACAGTGAAAACCAACCAGGCCACACTCATTTTTGTAACACTAAATTTATGCTCCAGACAAATGACTAAAGTCATTGTCAGGTCCTAAATTTAACACATATGCGTATATGTGAATGTTTGATTGGTGTCTGGACATTACGAATCAAAGTCTAATCCTCTGGTAACGGGTTTCGGTTGAGTTGATTTCTGATGATGTCTCATTAAAATTTGGCGAAAAACAATGACGTACTGGCAAATAGTCTATGACTTCACGAAGAATGTCTTACAAGCAATACAAAAGCCATGCAAATACATATGATCCGTATAAGTAGTAAAGAGGCTAACATGAGACACTTAGTAGGAGGGTGTATCAAAAATATTTTCATTCTTTAAAACCTGTGCCTTCAATAAGTTTCCAGACTTTTTTCGTATGGGAACTTTTATTGATAGTACACACATGAAACTCTAGTCCCCTTCGAAGTAATCTCCTCCGGCTGCAATGCACTTGTTGTACCGTTCCAACAGCTTCTGGAAGGCCACATGGAAGTCCTCTTGTGTGAGTGTGTCAATGACCTTCGTCACAGCCTCTTTCATCTCCTTGCCTCTTCCGACGGAATTTCTTCCCGAACTCCCTTAAAACCTCAACATAGTATTCCTTGTTGACTGTCTGTCCAGTGGGAACCCAGTGCATGTAGATTATGCCAGTGCTGTCAAAAAAAAAAGGGACCATCAAAAGTTTGTGGGTGGATTTATTCTGTTTGTCGGGAGAGACAGCATACTCCCACTGGGAACTCTGTCTCTTGGTCTCTGAGTCATAGCAGTAGATCCAGCTTTCATCACAGGTCACCAGAGCATCAAAAACTGCGGGATCTGAATTGATCAGCTTTACCCTGCTGTCATGACAACGTCTTTCTTTCTGATCTTCTCTGAGCACCGTTTGGACAAACTTGGTGCAAATCTTCCGCATCACCAGTTCCTCGCGAATAATTGTATGTACAGTTCCCACACTGGCATCAAACTGTGTACTTATTGTCTCTATAGACACACGACGGTCATTATCCATTAAATTCTTTATTTGGCCAATTAACTCTGGTGTTCTGACTTCGTTACTCCTCCCACATCTCTCACCATCCCTCACAGACTTCCTGCCTTCCTTGAATCTCTTATACCACTCAAAAACTGATGCTCGATTCATGCAAGATGCTCCAAAAGCACTCTAAAGCATTCCATACGTTTTTGTGGCATTTTTTACAAGTTTAAAACACAATTTTATTGCAAATAATTCTTCTAAAGTGTCAGATTGCATTTTTGAAATTCACCAACTGTGGCACTTTTTCCAAGTTTAAAACAGAATTTTATTGCATATCGTTCTTCTAAAGTGTCCTCACATCCAGATTGTATTTTTGAAATTCACCAGCTGTAACAATCAGGCTTTAGTAGGGTGTATTCCAATTCCTACTGTAGCTGTTTATTTGAACCTGAAATCATAAGAATTGGTCAGTCGTCTCATAAGATCCAGTAATGCTGGAGCTTTGGAGAATGCGGAGTACCCCTTCATTGCCATCGCTCCCAGGTCCACTCTGGCGCAGGGTGGTAGCACATGATAGGGTCCTATCAATGGGTCAAATAGAAATAAACCGTGTACTTATGCTAAACTGATTTTTTTTTTAAATAGAACTGTTTTATATTTATAAAATGTATTTGACACTAAATAACCAACATTGGTTGATATGCCATAAAACCAAACCAAAACCAAACTAAACTCCTCCCGTGTTTTTTACATTCGCTCAAACTGGTGGTCTTGCATTTGAGTCTGAGTGAAAACAAGACTTCACAAATTTTCAGGACTCTCCTGAATATTCTAACCGATCTCAATGCTGTGGTCTGAATATTTTTCCACTTCATTCCCTCTTTTTTTCCATGCTTTTGTAAACTGTTCCAAGGGCACCAACTCCAATTATTATCACTGTCACCTTCCTGCTCCACTACTTTTTCGGTTCTCGGGCAAGGTCCAGAAAATTGTCCAGTTTTTCACCTTCATTCACTTTCGTTGTGGTCTTCTGGCAGGGTAAGATCTACGAAACGACAAGTTATTATCATTGTTAATATTATTAGTTTACTTCACGTGAATTTTTACACCAGTTTTAACTGGGGGATTTTCACTGAAATCAAAGTGACAGCAATTCTCTTCAGATCTCTAGGACTCTTCTAAGTATCCTAGCCAATTTTAGTTGTGCTGTGGTCTGGAATGTTTCGATTCTTCTTATTTCCAGTTCATTAAGTCTCTTTTTCAAGTTCTTAAGGGCCTTCTAGGAGCACCAACAACAATTAGTATCACATGTGCCAGAGATTTTTCAGCTCTCTGCCAAGGTCTATCTATTTGTCCAGTTTTACACTTTTTTTTCTCTTTTACAGTGTGGTCTGCTGGCACAACAGTATCCACTGCACGGCAGGTTCTTTTCTTCTTGTTAATTAAAACAATATCTTTTTTTTTTTTTGGCCTGGTTTGCATTTTCTTTTTATGAACAGTTTCTTATTTGGGCATAAAACATTTTGTTAGTATTTCTATGACTACCACCAAATGAATCTATAATTTGCACACATTAGCCTAATGAGTAGAGTGTTCGCCAATGGTCCGGGAAAAGGAGTAGCGCCCTTTCCCTACACTTCGGTGTAGTAGCTAAAGAAAAGGAAACCTTCGGGTTACCCTCGACTGTGGTCGCCAACTTTTTTTATTAGTAGTATAAATCTATAATTTGTACACAATTAGTATAAATTTAAGACCAAATCAATAAAATCCGAAATTTGGTTGAAGATAGACAATCACGATTCGCATGCTAGAGAGCAAATGAAGAGAGCGAAAGGAAGATTACATTGAGAACAAACTAAAAAGCTCCCAGCCAAGAAGAAAGACTTTAAAAGTGAAAAGAGCATTTAAAGAATCTACTCGGAAGCCTACCAACAACAATCACTGACTAATTTATCTAAAGAAATTATCAATGACCAACGAGACATCAAACTAGAACAGTTTGGTGAGGAAGAAGTTGATGCAGTTCTTTTTTTTTTTAATTAAAACGAAAAAGCTGCAGACCTTGACGAAATCCCCCCTAAAATATGGAAGACAAAACAATTGAGGACATCCTTCTTCGGTTATGCAACGCTGTTTATAAATAAAACATAAGAGAGAAATAGACAAAAGGTTACATTTTCTCTTTCCACTTAAAACTACATAGACTTAACTGTAACTGCTATAGCTGCTAAAGTTTATGATTCTTTGCTCTTCAATCATATTTAGCTTGAAATCAAGAAAATTCTTGGGCAAAATCAGAACGGCTTTCGGAGGAATCGTTCCACAAACTCACAGAATCAAGCAATCCATCGAATCATCAAAGGAGTCTGTACAAAAAGTTTTCAGGCGAGGCAAATTTCTTCAAGGCATTCATTTCTATACACATAGGAAATATGAAGCAAATACTACTTGCATATGGTCTCCCGAAAGAAACTGTTTCCGTTATAATGATGCTTTGCAAAATATGAAAGTAATGGTTCACTCACCTCCGACTTCTTTGATATTGGTGCTAGCATCTTGCAAGAACATACCCGAACACTGTATTTGTTTATACTCTGCCTAGACTGCATCCATCAAAGATCCATATATCTAATAAAAATGATTTCACACATAAAGAAAGGCAAGAAACAGACAATACTTTGCAGAAATTATGACAGATACACCGAAGTCTGGCAAGGAAATATATTAGCCCCATAGTTGTTTATACTCTGCTTCGACTAAGTACTTGAAAGATCAGTAGATCGAATAAAAAAAATGTTTTCACATTAAGAATAAGAAGCAGACAATATCCCGTAGAAACTATGACAAACGCAGATGATCTAGTGCTTCTTGCAAATATCACAGTCAAAGCAGAATCCCTACTTCATAGCCTTGAGGAAGCAGCAGGAGGTATTGGCTCTACGTAAACGCAAATAAAATAGAGTTCATGAGTTTTAAACATGAAGGAACCACCCACTCTTTGTGATGGGGTTCTGATATTAGTAAACCAGTTCAAATACTTTGGCAGCAACATCTCATCTACAGAAAGTGATATCAGCAAAGGCGTGGAATGTTATCGACATCTTATTAATCATACGGAAATCTGATCTATCTGATCAAATAAAACGGGATTTCTTCCAAGCTTTAGCTGTGTTCATACTATTATGTGTATGCACCACATGAACGCTAATAAAACGTATTGAGAAAAAAGCTAGACGAGAAATAGATAAGAATGCTACGTGCTGTTTTGTACAAATCCTGGAAACATCACCCCTCAAAACAGCAGCTGTGAAGCCACCTACTTTCCTTCTCACAAATCATCCAAGTCAGACAAACAAGACATGCGAGGTGGTAAGAACGAACCCATAAGCGACTTTCTCTTATGAACTCCTACACATGAACGCGCAAGTGTTGACTGACCAGCAAAGACTTACAAACATCAGCTTTGTGCGGACACTAGACGCAGTCTAGAGGACCTACCAGGAATGATAGATGATAGAGATTGATGGTCTGAGAGGGTAAGGGAACCCTGAATTATCAGCACAACAAGATGAAGATTATTATGATTGTTTACGCTATCACCCATAAATAAGTACACCACCAACAAGTGTAAAATACCCATGATACGGATATGTGAAATAGATATAATGTTCATAAAATGTTCATAAACATATATAGGAATCCGAAAACACGAAATTGGTTCAGGTATGAAACTTTTATTCACCTTTGAGTTTAAAGGTTTTTCGACATGAGGAGAGAGAGACACAATCTTTCAATGCTGACTGCTTTTACGCCCGTAGCGCACAAATTCGTCTGTCCTCGCCCAGCTCTGAATGTCGACTCTCTCGTTCGGAGGCAGGAACTCAACCCACTGCTTTTTATCAAATCCCAAAATCCTCAACCCACGCTTCCGGTGCGTGACGTCACTTACATCCTCTGGTCCCAAATTTATCTGGGATTTTTATTTTGACATCTCTGATTGACACATCCTCTCCGCGCGCGTCAACACCTGCGTTAATGTTGCACCTAACTAACCCATGCGCTAAGCAAAAGGTTCTCAGCCTAACTAAACCGAAAGGCAAGATATATAAAACGAACCCCCCCACCGCAATTATATTACACAGGTTTCTTAATAAAAAAAAGGTTAATTTTCTTCTAAAACATAAATAGTAGGATTTTATCATTTCTAATCGAACATTATACAATCAAAATGGATATTATTAGGTCTTATTCACAGACTAGCTCATTAATAAGAACACCAGAACAATTTTTGATAAAAAGAAACTAATTTGTTTCTAAATAAATAACAGGATTTTATTATTTTTGGTGGAATATTATACAACCAAAACATATATTAAGTATTACTTTATTCACTATATACAAGTATATTAACTGAAAATGTCGCTATCTCACGAAGTTATTGTGTTTTCTGTAATTGTTATAGTTTTCTTGAAGATAAATTTTTAAAAAAACATTAATTTCGGAGCAACATGCGCACGGAATTCAGTGTATTGTCCATCGTGAAAATGCATGGCCATGCTTGGTAACTCTGTAGAAAAATACTGTTTCGTAACAGCATTATTTAGTTCCCTATATCTGTAGCCTTTGTTAAAATAAACGGGAGGCATTACTTTCGGAGAATTTTTCATCTTTTATTTGGAATTCTTTTTTCATAGAATTATATTCTGAATCTTTTTATATCTCTTTTTATTTCTATCTTCTACCTTTTTATTGTCACAACTGAATTTTATATTTCCAGTACTCACGTTTAAAATCTTTCTGGTAAAATCTTCCGGCCCACCACTGAAAAAAAGAAATCTCTTGGATTTTATTCGTTTGATAAAACAAGGCAACATATAACTCACATTCAAAATCTGACTGAAAATTGTTCCTGTGTCTCAAATACAACATTGAAAATAGAAGATTTAAATCAGTCTTCTCAATAGTAATACTTCGTTTAACGTCCTTGAAAATGCCATGGTTAACCAAACAGATCTTTATGACATAACAAATAGTGACACAACATCTAATGTCATCCATAGGATACCCTTTTCGGGGAGTCTTACCCCTCTGTAAGGGATAAAGTATATTCTAAGCCTCATTGACTTGGTAGTCAATCATTTTAACATAAATGATACTATTTACCCAACCCCTCCGCTCGGGCAGGATATGACACAAGGTCAGTTTTTAAGCGGAGTTTAACAGGTTTGAATTCAGAGTTTTCCTTCTCCTAGACTAGTTGCCTAACCAAGGCTGAAGAACCTAGTCTGTCCTACTATTTACCCATAGCTGGAGGGAGAATAATTGGATTCATAGCCTCATTGACTTGGTAGTCAATCATTTTAACATAAATGATACTATTTACCCAACCCCTCCGCTAGGGCAGAATATGACACAAGGTCAGTTTTTAAGCGGAGTTTAACAGGTTTGAATTCAGAGTTTTTAATCGTGATACAAATACTCATACTAAATAAAAGATGTGCGAATCTGATGTGAGACAATGGATTTCTCGCAAAATTCAAGTGGTATGATTATGCTTCATAGTTTCTTCCATGTTAGCATACTATTTTCACGTCTTTCCATTCAAATGTATAATGTAAGGATAAATCATTTTTCTTTGAAATTTATATTAAGTTAGCTTTTAAACTAGCACAGGTGAATTTTTTTACACATTTTCAGGGCAATTGAAAAGTCACTGCACTTTTAAATTGGCACGTCTTTTATAACAAATGATAATTTTCTTGAAATAAGTTTATAATTAAGAAAATACAGAAGTAGTTTTACTTACTACATTAAAAATTGACAGGACTTTTTTCATTAGATTGATCGGTTGACTTTTAACGGCACATCAAAACCTCAAGAGTAATTTCATGACTCGAGGTCAGGGAATCGCGTTCATTGTACGTTCATATTTACATTTTTTGTATTGTTGTTTCTTATGAAATTTTTTGACCGTCCAATCGAATACAAATTTTTAAGGAGATCTAGTTGACCCATAGATGGGAAACTAACTGGTATTACCACTCTGGGTCAGAGTGGAGCTGAGAGTAATGGCACTGAAGGAGTAATCCATACTCTCCAGAGCTCCAGAACTTGAGTCCCAACATCTAATGTCATCAATAGGATACCCTTTTCGGGGAGTCTTACCCCTCTGTAAGGGATAAAGTATATTCTAAGCCTCATTGACTTGGTAGTCAATCATTTTAACATAAATGATACTATTTACCCAACCCCTCCGCTCGGGCAGGATATGACACAAGGTCAGTTTTTAAGCGGAGTTTAACAGGTTTGAATTCAGAGTTTTCCTTCTCCTAGACTAGTTGCCTAACCAAGGCTGAAGAACCTAGTCTGTCCTACTATTTACCCATAGCTGGAGGGAGAATAATTGGATTCATACCTTTCCCAAAGGTATTAGTGCTATGTGAAATGCAATCAGTCTCGTCCAGGATTTGAACTCGTGTCGCCGTGTCCAATTCCTACGACGATAACGACTACACCACGGGCACCTCCATTTTAACATAAATGATGGAGTTTGTGATGCAATGAATTTTTTCTGTTCATATAGTTTCAGAGCTTGTGGAATCACTAACCTTTTCCTTCTCCAAAACCGTTTGCCATGTCATGGTTAAAGAGCCAGTCTGCCCTACTATTTACCTATAGGCGGAGGGAGAATAATTGGAGTCATGCTTTTCCCATTATTTGAAATGGAAATAGTCACGTGCAGTATTTGAACTCGAGTCACCTAGTTCATTTCCTACGACGATAACCATTTCATCACAGGTGCCTCCTTTTATTTGTCAATGTACATCGCTACATGATAATTCCCTATGGAAGATTGATTTTCCCCTTACATCTGGTACATTAACCAGCGTGTTTTGAGATATTTCAGAGACTGTCGATGTTAAAACAATTTTATCATCATTTATTTCGGTAATTTTACATTACTCAATATATTGTGAAAAAGTTTTGAAAACGTAAACTAAATTGAATTATTGTAGAACAAGGTAGCATTAAGCAAAGCATTACGTACTAATATCCTTGGGAAAGGCATGAACCCATCTTTTTTATTACATAAAATAGTAGAGCAGACTAGGATCCCAAACTTTGATACATGGCGTATATGTGAGGACACTTTGTGTTTACGTCGCAATTATACTCTCAGGAAAGAAACTATGGGTAATTAATAGGGTAATCAGAGTTCTTGTGGCCCTTTAAAAGCAATGTATTTTGAGAGTTCGAAAATCGAATCAAATCAGATGCAGTTTAGTGTCATACCCAGGACACCCCTTATTTGTGGGGATTCTTACCTCTCTGCATATCAGGATCCTCACCATCAGACGCAGTTTAATATCATACCAAGGACACCTCTTTTGGGAGGATGTATTACTTCTCGGTAGGGAATAGAGTTAGGGCACCCAACGTTGTTATAGATAAATATCAGGCCTCTTGGATCGCACTCGCTTTGGGAAGGCACTTTTATCTTGAATGTTTATCTTGACTTTATCTTGGTTGTCAGATCAGGGTTCGTTCTTTGTTGCTAGTACCGTGTAACCCAATAATATATGCTGCATGTTATTCAGAGAGGAGGTTGGCACCGGCAAGTAACATTGCCCTGGGAGATGCTATAAAAGGGAGTATAACACGGTATGCCACCCGATTAACTAATAAGACGAGGAAGACATCTGAATTCGTTTGACAGTAATAAAACTGGCTAAACATTTATCACCGACTGGTCGCCATTTCTGGCTCACACAGGTCAAGACATTTAAAAATTTCCTTGCCCGGATGTAAATGGGCGGGCTTAATTAGTGTTTGGTGCGCTGACTGCCTAAAAAGAAGGAGGGAAAACAGTGTTTATGGCGTAGCACATGTGATAAGGGAGGAGCTAAGTTTGCACACAGGTTCTGATTCTGTTGAAGATGATATCCATCGTAACAACCAAGGCAGCTGACTTTTTGGTGAGACATCGCAATCTCGTATTTTGTCACGTAGATATTAAAATTAACACACTGCACTTCGATGTAGCACCAACATAAACAGCCTCCACACATATAAGTATCTATCTACTGAAATATATATAATTACCAATTTTTCTCTTACCTTATTTGGCTCGTTCGCTCCTCGCCTACTCGTCAAAAGATCTAAGTATGCCTACGCAAACACGTGATTGTCTTTAAGGTAGTGACCTCAAATATAGGTATGACGTTGACAAAATCTGTCCGGAAAGTATCCAGTTATTCTTTTTTTAATTATCAAGGGAGCAGATTGCGCAACCTTGATGCAATGTGGTGACCAAGCATAGAGGACTTTACAGGGTATGCATAAACATTCATTCTTTTACGTGATAACCCAGTCGACAGTAAGATGCTCAATGATTGAGCAAGTGTGACAATTGCATTTATAATGTAGTGCATTTCCCCCCGCACACTTCATACAACTTGCTTTCTGTCAGCCGTATCTATTTCAATAATATTATCTTAGCTTGGTTCAGATGGAATATGATTAAAGCGACCTTTTATAAAAAAAATGAATTCTTTAAAAAAGAAACAACATAGAAACTGTGTACTCACAACTAAATATAAAAACTATACATGATTATCAATTTAACTATCTACTAGACGACCCTTATATTCGTTGGCTTCCTATTGATGGCAGTCCATGATTATATTGATCTTCTATTTAGGAAAGAGTTAGCATTTAAAAGTTAACTCCATTATATCGGGAATTTGATTGATAGCTTGATTTTAATCAAATTCTCGATATAATAAAGTTTGCCTATTGTTATTTCCTGGCGTCTAAGGCGCCCCCAATGGGGGAATGTCGACGGGGCCGAAGGTATTTTTGGATTTTGCCGGACGTGTGTGGGCTGCGGCCCTGCGTCAGGACCCACTTTAAAAAAGGCCTTGTGCCGTACATGTCCGGTGGTTTGAACGGAGAACAAATTAAGCTGCCCACATTTGTATATTTATATTTTTTCATATTAACTAATAATTTTAATACCTATATATATATAATTTTGATAGTTACATATATCTTATTTAGTATTAATAATTTTAACTAATAGTAAAATAAATTACCTAAGAGGTACAACCACACCTGATAAGAGTGGACCTGGGAGTAATGGCAATGAAGGGATGACTCAAGACTCCTCAGATAATCTGAACTAGAACCCTACCCTCAGATACAGTTTTGTGTCATAACCAGGACATCCCCTTTATCAGGAGGGGTCTTACCCCTCTACAGTCAGCGTATATAGTTTGAATTATTTTTAAAATGACATTCATGCTACATTGTTATTTTTTAATTGCAAATTGAACTGGAAATGACTCTATTCCCTAAGTGTATTATTACAGTAAAAATTATGTAATATATGATTTTTATTCAGTTACGGACATATGCATATATATATATATATATATAATGAGAATTTGATAATAATAATAATAATAATGATAATAATAATAGCAAATGTAGGCTATGCGGTGACGGAGATGAAACCATCAATCACATAAGCGAATGCAGCAAATTAGCACAGAAGGAGTATAAGATTAGTCAGGACTGGGTGAGCAAGGGGATCCACCGGGAGATGTGCAAGAAATTTAAATTTGACCATACGAACAAATGGTATATGCACCACCTGTCCTAGAAAGTGACACACATAAACTCCTATGGGACTTTGACATACACACGGATCACCTAATCACCAGACCTTATAATAATCAACAAAAAAAAGAGAATTTGTAAAATTGTCGACTTTGCTGTTCCAGCTGACCACAGAATAAAACTGAAAGAATATGAAAAGAAGGATAAATACCTCGACCTTGCTAGAGAATTGAAAAAACTGTGGAACATGAAGGTGAGAATTATACCAATTGTGATTGGTGCTTTTGGTACAGTAACTAAAGGATTATTAAAGGAACTGGAGAACTTGGAATTTGACGGCCGAGTGGAGACCATCCAA
Organism: Sepioteuthis lessoniana; assembly: GCA_963585895.1. Classification (NCBI taxonomy): domain Eukaryota; kingdom Metazoa; phylum Mollusca; class Cephalopoda; order Myopsida; family Loliginidae; genus Sepioteuthis; species Sepioteuthis lessoniana. The sequence continues at coordinate 64,116,443 of OY757917.1, forward strand.
ACGACAGCATTATTGAGAACGGCCAGAATACTGAGAAGAGTCCTGGAGACTTGAAGAGACTTGCTGTTACTCAAACTCCAGAGAAAGACCATCAGCTGAAACTGATGTGAAAAACTCTAATGAGTAAATAATAATGTGAGTGTGTGTGTGTGTGTGTGTGTGTGTGTGTGTGTGTGTGTGTGTGTGTGTGTGTGTGTGTGTACAAATTGGTCTTGACTTATTTAGAAGCACGCATAAAATGAATGTCTGCTTTTACATTATATTCTTTTAGTTTTATAATTTTTCTTAATTAATTTTCCATTAAAAAAATTGTCTTTCTGCTATTTTTGTTTCTCACCCGACTTGGCCTTTTTCTCTTCGCAACGTTTCTCCAATAAACTTTGAGATCAACGGTTATTTTTATTCTTCACGGGTAGAAATGAATGAATCTGCCATATATAGAACACCTTCTCTTCCGGAAAAGAGTGGCGTTTATTCTCGGCACGAAATGCGTAAAATATCACGTGAATCTCGTCAGGTCTTGAAAATTCAGAGGTCGAATTTTATTCCTCTCCATTATTCAATGCATTGTCCACATTCTTCTTTCTTTCCCAAACTTTTTTTCTGTTGCTTTTATTCTTTACAACTTTTTCGTTCTTATTATTTTCCTCTTCACCTTCTCCGTCGCTTACTAACTTCTTTTTTTCTTTCTCTCTTTCTTTTCTCTTTCTAGATTTCTTTATTTATTCTTTTTCTTCCTCTTTTTCTTTCCTTCTTTTGTTCTTCCTGTCTCTTTCAACACTTATTCTTGCATTTTGAATCCCGCTTCGTCACGTTTCAAGTACGTTGCCCAGCCACTACATATTACTAAAATTCTCATGTCTGTATATATATATATATATAACGTAAGTATAATCCAGCAAAAATAGTATATCATAGCAAGATTATTACTAGAGCTATACACATAAAATGCTCTTAACCATTACCTATCAATTTGCAACAGAATAATTATCTTGTAGGGTGGATTCACGTGAGCCTTTTTTTTTAATTATCAAAATTTTCAATATAACCAAGATAACCACAGAAAATAGAATTCTTCATTTCTTTATGAATAGGTATATATATCATCATGGACTGCTGTTTCAAGAAACTGGAATATTTACGTGTCAACTGCTTCTTTACAAAATGTTATTTCTATTTATTCTCAAATATTTTTTTCTGTCATCCAATTCATTTTTTCTTTTCTTTCTTCTTTTCTTCGTTCGTCTCTCTCTCTCTCTCTCTCTCTCTCTCTCTATATATATATATATATATATATATATATATATATATATATATATATATATATATCGCTTTCGTTTCTCTTAACTACTCTTTTTCGTTTGTTCTTTTCAACTCTCTGTCGGTGGGACTTAGCATAGCTGCAGAGAGGTAAGACCATAGTCACCACTAAAAAGGATCTTCTGGGTATCATGATAAACTGTATCTGATGGTAAGGCTTCCGTCCCCGATATCTGGGGAGTGTGGAGGGCCCCCTTATTGCTATTGCTCCTAGGATTACTTTGCCCGGAGTGGTAATACCTGATATGGTCTCATTTATGGGTCAAATAGATCTGTTTTAAAAATCATTCGTATTCGATCAGACTGTGTAAAAAAAAAAAACCCACTCAAACAACTCCACAAAAAATTTAAATATGAACTTACAATGAATGTGATTCTCTAACTTTATTCTCTTTTCGCTCTTATATTTCATATCTTGTTATTTCTTCCTGTCTCTTGGGTGCAGCACGGTTAGCTGTACGAAGAACTGTTAATCAGTAAACCGTGTTCAAGCTCCGGCTGAGTTTGCACTCAATTCGTATTAATGCTCTTTGTAAAGGCGTAAACACACAGCTATGAGTAAATATCAAGGCAGGTAGAGCCCTTTAGCTTTGTAAAAAGCAATCTATTTTGGGTGTTCGATAGTAGGTCAAGTCAGAAATTGTTCCTTATTGCTGGTACCATCTACCCCAAAACAATCTGTCGCTTGGAGGAAAGATTACCATGATCAAGTAATTCCCCACTGCCCAGAGATATACAATGAAAAAGATTATTTATCATGGAACCAGATTATCTAATAGATTACGAGAAACATCTTTTCACCCATCTTTTCTTTGCCATGATTTCCGTTTTTATCTTTGAACCTATTTTTCTCTTTTTGTTTCAAATTCTTTCTTTTTTTAACCGTTTTTTTCTCTTCTTGGCTTTTTAGGTTTTTCTCATATATTTGACTTTCTCTTTCGGTTGATTTTTTCTGTCATCTTATATTAGTTTATTTAGTACCCTTTTTTCTGTTCCTATTCCTCTAGTGTAGGGCTTCTCGAACTTTTTACATGAAACCAAATTTAATTTCCATTCACCTCCAAGTAAATTAATTTAATAACAAATGACAAAACATAACTAATTTATCTGTGTTTAATACAATTTATCTGAGAAAAGAATCAGTAAACTATAAATGCAAATGCACATGTTATTTTTAGAATTCTTTTTTAATGGAAAGAATGGGTTTGCTGAGAATAGATTTTTTTAATGTTTTCGGTTTCAAGATTAAAGCATTTACAAAATGCAGAAAAGTTATTTTAAATCGAATATTCAATCGCATAATATCACTCACAAATAGTGGACAATACTAAAATTGATATAACTGGTGAATATCCTCGATCAGAGCGGAATTTTTCGTTAATATAAGTAATTCAATTCTGAACCGGGCCATTGGCCTAATGAGTAGAGTTTTCGCCAATTGGTCCGGGAGACCGAGGTTCAATCCCAGGTTGAGTCATACCAAACACTAAAAACATTGTATTTGATGCCACTTTGCTTAACGCTCAGCATTATAAGGTAAGGATCAAGGGGAAAGTGGAGCAATCTAGAGAGTGGAGTTGTGCTCTCCCCAACACCTCGGTGTAGTAGCTATCGAAAAGGGAGCCTTCGGGTCACCTTCGACTAATTCTGATTTTATTCATTAAAAATCTGTTACTATGCGTAACAATTAAAATTTCAAGCATTTTTCTTTTTCTTTATTTTCTTTCTTTCTTAAATCTTTATTTTTATTTTTACTATTAAATAATCTTTTTTAAAGACACGTCATAACCTAATATAAAAAGGGGTATTTTAGAATTCCGTATTTTTATAAAGTAATTCGTTTCAAGTATAATTGTTTTGAATGTTTTCTTTAATCAAAATATGATTAGATGCGACGTTCAGAGCCAGATCGTTCGGTATCAACCTTCGTGGGTTATTTAATGCTAAAGCCATCATTGTAGAAGGACATCAAAGGTGTTATTTAACCTGTGGCAGTGGGAATAAGAGCGTTCATACTTCTCCCACGGATAAGTCCGAAAGTGAATGTAATAGCGCAACTTGAGTTCGAAATGGGTTAAAACGATATCGCAGTCCAGCACGTTAACTTCTACGTCACGGCGACCCCTACCACCCTAGATCGTTCTTTCTTTTAAATGAGCCGTATGTCTTGAACAGGTCGGATGTGAATGACACATCATTTGAAGTCATTTCACCCAATCAGGAATAAGTCATTTGTTTGTACTCAGTTTAAATGTCAGTTCTTTTTCACCCATAGATAGGAACCTTTCAGGTACTGCCACTCCGGGCCAGAGTGAACCTGTGAGCGACGGCAATGAAAAGGTATTCCGCATTCCCCAAATTCATAACCATCAACGTCATCCGATGAACTTTTCAGCCTATGAACTTTTAACCCTCCCTTTACCTATCGGCGTCGCCGATAGGTAAAGGGAAAGGAGAAGCGCCCTCCCCTACAACTCAGTGTAATAGCTATTGAAAAGGGAACCTTTGAGTCGCCCTCAACTACGGTCGCCAACTTTTTCCAACTTCTCAAGTAGTGCTCAGCATGTCCTGTTTATATTACGTGCATGGCTAGTGTGATGGGGGTAAGTGGCTGTGTAGTTGTTTTGAAAGGTGGGGGCTTCCAAGATTTGTTAAATTGGCCGACCAGCAAAAACGTACATTCACCAGCTCTATGCGGACACTGGGTGCCTCCAGAAGACCTGCCAAGAGTGATGGCCTTTAAGGACTGATGGTAAGAGAGTCAAGGAAATCCGTTTTATCAGTAAACTTTGATGATGATGGATTTAACTAGAATACTTAGATAATGTAGAAGGTTTCTTGAAAATGGAATTTTGTGAATAAAGTAAACAATATTCAAATATATTTAGATATTTTTTTAAAAATTAGTATGTTCATATTTAACTAAACTAAGTTTAAATCCAAGGAAGGCTTTTTGCTCTTCTCTCTAAAATTCTAAATGCCTACCACTAAATATCCAAATTGCTCTCCTTTTGGGGAGTGCTCCCCATGTTATAAATTACTGTCCTAACATTATGAAATCTTGAATTTTACCTGGGCTCGAACTCAGACCTCTATAGAAAGTATGTAACTACGTTACGAGGCAGACATTCATATTCCTTTCTTCTTTCTATTTCCATTTTTTCTGCATTATCTTCTCCCTATTTTTTTTTTTTGGCTTTTGTCTTTTTTTTTTTTGGTTTGTTTGTTGTTTTTTTTTTGTTTTTTTTTTTTTGTTTTTGCTTTCATTTTCTCCTCGTCTTACATCTACCTATATGTGTCATTTTTCAAACATTTCGATAAATCAGACCCACATAGACAAATCAATTCAACTCAGTTCAAAATCCACAGGAAGAACTACCAACATACGTTCACTATATTATAATGCGCATATATATATATATATAGAGAGACTTAATAATATGCATAAACACTCGTACCTACCCACGCACAGAGATCAACACCTGCTCTGATATGATAACCATCAAACTAACACTCGTTTTAAAGTCAAGATTAATCCACATGTGCTTGAACCATAGGGATGTGCACGACACATTACGTTAGGTGTGCACAAGGAAAAATAAAGAACAAATATTCAATTTTTGATATAGAAAAGAACACACACTTTTATAACACGTACACAAAGATATTTGACATAAGCATGCTATCATTTGACCATTTCACAGTTACAGTGTTCGTAAGCCAGACGCAATATGATTAGATCAAGGATATATATTAAGATATCTTTTATCATATATATATATATATATATATATATATATATATGGGGGGGGTGAATGTGATAAAATCAAATTCGAAAAAAGGGGAATACAATGTGTTCTATGCTATTGAAGTAAAGCAGGTTTAAAACTTAATATATACAATTATAGTCTCGCGTACTTTGCTGCATTACTCACATATAACATTATATCATGTGTTGCCATAATCATTAGACAGGAAGGTTGACGATTTTAGCTACAGAGGAAACTCTCAGTGATGTGGTAAGCTATGTAGGTCTACACTTATACACAAATATATTTAATTACAAATACTAGAAATCCGTTACTTGAAGTTTAAAGTAGTATTCACAATCATTTGACGGAAATGGGAGAAAAGTAGCTAATCAACTCAAGTTATAGTATGGTGACACTCACACGAGGAATATATATATATATATATATATATATATATATATATATATATATATATGTGTGTGTGTGTGTGTGTGTGTGTGTGTGTGTGTGTGTGTATTTACCAATCCGTGCAGGATATGACACAAGGTCAATTTTTTAAGCGGGGTGAGAATAATAAGATTTATATTTTTTTCCAAGGGTATTAGCACTATGTGAAATACAAACAACTCCATCCAGAATTTGAATTCGGGTGGCCGTGTTCATTTCCAGCGACGATAACCATTGCACCACAAGCAATTCCAAAATATACAATACGTAATGTGAGAGAGAGTTTATCCTATTATTGAACAATATCTTCCAAAGAACCTAATATACCTATAATCCAAGTTAATTCAAATCTTGCATCATTGGATTAACGCTTCATTACTGGAAAGTTATGAAGACAACAATGGATTATCTTGATCTGGCATACTGTAATATAATGGCCGAGGGATTTCGTTTTATATATCTTGCCTTTCGGTTTAGTTAGGCTGAGAGCCTTTCGCTTAGCGCAAGGGTTAGGTGCAAACTTGAGCGCAGGTGTTGACGCGCGCGCGGGGAGAATGTGTCGTTCATAGATGTCAAAATAAAAATCCCAGACAGAAAGTATGAGCAGGGGATGTGAATGACGTCGTGCACCGGAAGTGTGCGCGGAGGATTTTGGGAGATTTGAGAAAAGTCAGTGAGTCAAGTTTTGCCTCGGAAGAAGACAGTTGACTTTCGCTTGCTTGCCGACGCCTTGTATCGGGTGCGCACGTGGTTTAGGGCAGATGGAAAAGTCAGGTGTATCTCTCTCCTTATGTCGAAAAACCTTTTAACTCAAAGGTAATAAAAGGGTTCGTTCCTGAACTAAGAAGTCGTAAGTGTTTTTTGTGTTTCGGGATTCCTATGTTATATATGAACATTTTATGAACATTATATGTACGTTTCACATATCCGTATCATGGGTATGTTACAATACCCTCGATGTGCTGGAAACCAATGGTCTTGTAATTATGTATTGGCATCGAAACAATACCTGTCTATATTTCTGAGACCAGAGCTCATATTGCTTTTCTCTGGCACTCCTTATTACTGGTTCCCATATTGTATTAATTTCTATGCTTAGTTGGCTCAGGAGAAAAATATGCATTAATAACAGCAAAATTGCAATATGAGCACTGGTAAAAATGGTTACTGAAGACATTTGGTTTATAATACCCAGAAATTGATACATAGCTGTCCTCAACGACATATGGCACAGTGTTTAAAGGCGTTGATTAGATCCAGTGACATACCCAAAGGGTGTGAGTTCAATAACAGGTGAAGGCAGTGGAGAAATTAACAGGACATAACTGAGAACTGACATCAATTAAATATGGCTTGTGGAACAAGAACAGTCTACAGCGAAATAACGGGTTCGACATTCCAACCACCTGAAGAAGGCCAGAGCGTTTAGCGGCCGAAATGTTGTGATAAACAGGGCGACAAAGATGAGGACAACAGTCCGAAAAATGTAAATAATGAAACAATACCTGACCTCAGTCATCATCTGATATTTTGTTGGTCGCACAGCTGTTGTGTTTATAGCACCATCTGTAAATAATATTATTTGCTAACACTTGTTGAAAATCTGGATGAACACGAGGAAAGACTAAGGACCGCTGGGAAATCCATGCAATCACAAAGAAGTGGGATACGCATCCTGGTTTGGTAGTAAAATAACATTATATCAGAAAACAATGCGTAGCCATCTTGATAAAATTGGTTGCCTGTATCGACAATAGCATTAATCTCATATGAGATAGTAAATCGATTAGATCATTAGTCAGGAGTTCCTCACAGAATTCCTTTGAATATTGGCAGGGATTACCGATTTTAAAAATTGTCGTTTGAATTTTAACTACATAGAACGTTATCTCGACTTTCCAAAGACGTTATCATCTCGTCATACAATTAAAATTAACGGTGAATTTGCTATTTGTAGTTGTGATCTAGTGCTCAGACATCGCACGAGAATATCATGGAAATTCTCTTGCCGTTCACGTTCAGTATAACGTATCATATTTTAGATCTTGCGTTGTTGAATTTTTTATGGTTTTAAGGTAGGGGTTCTGTGAATATCCCCGTAAAAATGACACAAGAACTAAATGGAACGTTTCACTGATTTGTTTAATAAGTTACGTTTAGAGATGATAATGAATGAACCACTGGATGTGCGATGATAAGTTTCCCGTTCTACCACTCCGTGATCTTCGTCAAATGTGTGATGGCCGACCTCCTGAACCCAAGGGTGATCACTCCCTAGACAGTCAAAAGGGAAGTAATTATTTTCTTAGGATTGATCCTAACAAATATACGCTTCGTTACTATAAAGTTCTAAATACAACAAAGGATTATACGAAGTGCCTGCATTTTGATCAGATATTCCTATGTTGTGATGGAAAACCAACAAAGTCTGGTGGAGTTGTAAGATACTGCGCTTTGATAATGATGCCTAGACACCGAAACAAAGCTTAACTTCTGAGCTATTTTATGAAGCCTTTCTTGGCTGCACAGCTGTTGTTCGTTTGCCACGTATATATATATATATATATAGAGAGAGAGAGATCTAAATTAGGATAGGGTAGAACCAGTTAACAACTGTTGAATACTGTCAGTTCCTCGCCTATTTGATTAAATACACACACACACACACACACACTCATATATATATATATATATATATATATATGCATGTGTGTGTGTGTGTATGTGTGTGCTAAACACTATTATAATTGTCTTTGTTTATAGCAAAGGGACAAAGCATAGGATCAACTATTATCTTCCTTTATATTTTACTATATACTTAACTTAGGCGTGCTTGGAAGTGGAATCGACAGTCAGGGTTCAAATTCCTCGACAAGGCTGTTTGCTTTTCACTTCGCGTGAATGCTCTTAAGAAAGGCAAGAATCTATCTGTTCTCCCTTCAGCTAAGAAAGACTGAGTTCTGTTGCCTTGGTTAAGGCAACCAGTCTAGGATAAGGAAAATTCTTAATTCCCTCCAGCTTTATTCTGCTTACAAATTTACCTTGTGTAATATCCTACCGAGGGCGGAGAGGTTGGGTAAATATATACTTTATTTTACTTATATTCAGAAAGTATTGAACCTAAATTAGACAATTCAAAGCAACATGAAGTTGGGTTTTTTTTTTATTCTTATGAGATATATTTCTTTGTTTCTTGGCAAATCAACCTTCATGAGTTATTTTTATACCAAAGCCATCCTTGTAGAACATCAGTGACAGTTTTTAACTCATAGCTGGGAGGATTTCATACCTTTCTCAAGGGTATTAGTCCAAAAGTATATGTAACAGCGCGAATGGAGTTCGAACTTACTTCAAAGCTGCAGTCCATCACTTTAGCCACTACGCCATAGAGACAGCCCCAATGTGAGATGTAGGATTAAACTAATAGGGACATATATAAAACAAATCATCATCATCATTATCATTTCCAACCATCTTCGACTTTTGACACAGACTTATGGAGATCTAAATGCCAGGCTTTTGAAATAAAACTTCTGAAGGCTCAAGGGGAATTATGACAACTTTATAGAAGAAAAGTTGTCCACAAAATGAGTAGGAACCAAACCCACTTACAGAGGTGAGTTCGTCGTATAAATGGTTACCGTTGGAAGAAATGAACACGGAGACCTGAGTTCAAATTCTCGACGAAGGTGTTTGCATTTCACTCTTGAGAAAGGTATGAGTTCAATTATTCTCTCTCCAGCTAGGAACAAATAGTAGGGCAGACTGTGCTATTTAACCTTAGTATGACGAACTGTCTCAGAGAAGAAAAACTCGTAATTATTTTCTGGTGTAAGCAGAAAGATTTTGTATGATTTGATTGGAAGTTTAATGATAACATGAAAATTTCTATTCTAAGCGGAGCTCTTAGAATTCTTTTTGTTCGTGACCCTTGTCATTTTCCGTAACCTTGAGATTTGTTTCTTCAGTCTTTAGTAAAAGTTAGCTGTAAAAAAAGCACCACCAGTTAAAATTGGTATAAAAAAACTTGCAAGGATTAAATTAATAATCACCATCTGCTTCACAGTCACATACTTCTTCATCTTGTCCACGATGTTTCCAAGACAATTTTTACCTTGGGGAAAAAGCCAGAAATCGCAGTGAGCCAAATCTTGATGTAATGCATAATTTAAGAAAAATAAAATATTTTTCAAGAAAACTCATGTGTCGTGAAAAATGGGCAGAATTTTTCTTTGTGTATGTGACAATCCCACCCTACACAAGATCAATCAATGGGACTCACAATTGACTTAATGATGTTGTATAGCCCTAAGGAATGAATATACATGGAGAAAGAATGACCATAACACTTGGTTATATAAATATATCTCTCTTTGTTCTTTTTGGAGTCAAAGCTTCTGTGGTTTAAGAGAGATAGACGGACGGAGGGAGATGAATACAGACTACCATATTGACCCATAACTTCTTACTCTCCTGTGTTATCTTCAAGGCCCCACTTCTGCTGCTCTGGAGGTCCGCTATGAGCCGCTCTGTGGGATGCTGCCCCAGAGGGGCGCCCAGCTACTCGCCGACCCTCCCGTAACTGCAAGCAGAAACTGACTCAAGACTGAGACTCAGATCGCTTGTATCTCACGTGGGTATCTGCATATATTATTTCATAACACCCACACATTTCCGTTCAACCACGTGACTGATTCTGCTTATTTTCATAGGTGCGTCTTGTGCTGAGAATCTCTGATTGACGGCTCGGTCAATATGCCACAGCAACTCTAAGATTCGAATTCTTTGTTCATTGACATATAAAACTTGGTGGGCTATTTAATGCCAAAGTTATCCTTGCAGAAGAACAGCAGGGGTACAATTTAATCCATAGCGGGGGAATATGGGGTTTCATGCCCTTCTCAAGAGTATTACTTATGAGGGTGACTGGAGAGCAAACTCACTTATTATTGTCCAGTACTTTAGCCACTACGTCATGGGGTCAACCCATAACTCTGAAAAAATAATGTCTGTATATGCCCAATAAGGCTTTTTCTTATCGGATACCATATTTTGTCAAAGCTGCTTCATTGGTATTATTCATTTTCAAAATCACTGAGTGCTTTTCGGACAGACCTCGTATATCAGAAATCACGAGCGTATTTAAGTCCTTCGTCCCGACAAATATAGATAAATAGACAAATAAGAAATTCTAGGAATTATCCTAAAGAATATTGTGGTTTCTTCCTGACTAAGTTTTATCATTTTTCTAACTGAGTTGTTCCGAACGAGGAGAAAAAAGACATTTTATTTGCCTGAATCAATGCCAGATCCAATTAATTAAAAAAGAATCTTGCTGTATATTCACAAAAACAGAAATTAGGATATTAAAAATAATTGCTCTAAACGGACTGCCTGATGTTTTATAAGTTTTTCTTCCATCAAATAACCATCAATTATTTTAGGGTTTCAAACTATTCCGAGAGTTTTCTCGACCAATTTGAAACCGATTCTGCGTGTACATAGACATTTATAATATTTATTTATTTTTTTTTTTTTTGGTTAATGGCATATCAATTTTCGTGTGTTATTTAATGTTAAATTCATCCTTGTAGAAGAAGACAAGTGGTACGATTGAACCTTTAGTTGTGGAGGGTCGTTAGTGTATTCATACCTTTCTCGAGAATACTAGTTCGAAAGTGAATGTGATAGTGTGACTAGAGTTCAAACACACAACATTGTCGCAGTCCAGTAAGTTAGGCCACTGGGACTACCGCTTCGTTTATTTGGTTGATCTATTAAGTAATAAAACTGTATAACAGCCTTATTTATTGCAAAATGTAGCGGTTGTGACGCAACGGTTATATTCATAGAATAGTGACCAGAGCTCAAATCCTGAACGTGACTATTTGCTTTTCACTTCACACAAAAGCCCTTGGTAAAGAAATGAATCCATCTCTTCTCCTCACAACTATAGGTAAATAATAGGATTGTTTGAGCTCTTTAACCTAGGTAACAACAAGTCTAGAAGATGGAAAACTCCGATTAAATCTGACAAACAATTGACCTTGTGGCCCATCCTACCCGTGACGGAGAGGTTGGATAAATATATACGTCGGAATAATTCTCTTGGGAAGCCACACACCATCAAAAATGTCATTCGTACTTCAGGAAAAAGTGCTGGGAATTTTTAGTTAATTGGTCACGTCCTGTTTCATGTTCTTAACACTTCTGCTGTAAGGATTAATAAATGAATCAGCAAAAAAATAATTTAAAAAATACGAAAATGGAATCAAATATTGCATCATTCTACTTCCTCCGAATGTTTATTTGTCGGCACCAAAAGATAGAAAGAGTCTCTTCAGGTCTTGTCAACTCACTAGATCATACGAGCATTTTGAAGCTTCCCAAAACTAACAATTCATAATCTACAACTTTTATAATAATAATTCAGGGGCTAAGTGAAAAATCATTCCACAAGATAAACCCATATTTTCGACCACAGGATTTATTTTTGGAAACAGGTAATATTTCCACATTTGGTTTTATGGCATATCAACCGTTGTTGTTTATTTAATGCAAAATTCTGTTTATACATATATAGCTAATATGTATGATTTGTAAACTTATTTTGTAGATACATTTTTAAATGAGCCTGAGCTCATTCTTTTGTACACAGTTAAAGGGTTTCAAGTATTTCTATCTAACACGAACATTTCTACTTACTAATAATCATTTGTTTGCACACACTTAAACGGTTTCAAGTATTGCTTATGTATCCATAACAATTCAATTAAAAATTAGTCATTTATTTACACATAGTTGAATGTAAAAAAAGGTTCTTTTTCAAACAATTCAACTTTGTATTAGTCATTTATTTGCCCTCAGTTTAAATGACAAACAGTTCTATTTGACCCATAAATAGGACCTTATCAGGTGCTACCACTCCGGGCCAGAGTGGACCTGGGAGCGATGGCAATGAAGGGGTACTCCGTATTCCCTAAAGCTCATGTATTACTGGAACCTCACCATCAGATTGTTTAGTGTCATATCCTGGGCACTCGTTGGGGAGTTTCTAACTCCTTTACAGGGATTCAGTCAGTGTATTGGACAGCCCCCGTCGATTTGGCTGAAAATTTCCCGAGATTCAGATTATGAGAGTAAAGAGACTGTGGTAGGCCAGAAATATGCATTTAAAACAAAAAAAAAATAATTCACAGAGTGTCTCGAAAGTAACTGAAGTACTTTCGTTGTTGTTTTTTAATCTTCAGGTAACCAACCATGATTTAAAGTACTGATCAACGTAAATTTATCATCAATCATTCTATCCCTTAAACGTCGCTCAAATCTGGTGAGGTTTTTGAGTTTGTCGTATTTCTCTCCGTTCATCAAGTGGCTAGTCGGTAAAAAAAGGATTTTGCGCCGTTTTTTGGCTATCCAAAATACTTGGTTTCAAACTCAGACTTTTGCTAGAGATAGAACATGATAGCCATAAATCTGTGTTAACTTGTTAAATGTTTCCGTCGTATTGTCAGAAAGTTTGACATGATTTGATCGTGTGTTCCAATTTTGTGACACACTTAACCAAATATACTTACAATAATCTGAGGTTATTCATCTGAAGATGGATTGTATAAGGCAAATGATTTCACACATTTTCAAGGTCAATTTTTATTTGCCAATCATGATTGTCAACCAGAATTTTTTTTAAAAACTAAAACAGTTTCATAACTTTTTAGTCCGACTTTGTATTTCCGATTTGAGTGGACGCAATGTTGCAAAAATATTTCAAAATAGTTGACGATTTATCTCATTGATGATGAAAATAATTGACACGTTTATCAAGATTTGTACATTTTTCAAGAAGTAGCAAAATATCCCAGTTTTTTCAAGTTCTATATTAATGATATTATATCATTAATATTATTTCGTATGATTATATTGATATTGATAAAATTTGAATTATTAAGGTATATAAAAGTATTTCCATGTTGTAATCAACTGGCAAATCATAGAATCACTGGAGAACTCCCGAATATTTATAAGTTAGTGCCATGTTCTATAAATGGTATTTTTTAATGATCCTAGCGCTTCGTAAAGATTTTGGATACTCTTCTACCTTTTGTTTTAAAACATCATATGATGGTTGTTAACTTCATAACTTTATTTCAAAGAACTAAGCAGTTGCTGGAAAATACTTCAGCCAAATTTGGGTGATAAATCTTCAAATGAAGATTTATTTCCCTCGACTTCCTTGATTATGTGTTGTATATTGACCTCCGACCCGGCCGGGCTGTCAAAATAGGAAATGCACCTGTGTAAATAACAGGTGCATTCGGTCGAGGGAATATCAGAATATAACCTTGACCGTGAACGGGTTGAATGATTGCGATTTGTGACGCCCACAAGAAGAAGGTGGACGTTGAACTGTTATATAACTCAGTGCACAGGAAGTTCAATCAGTTGGGGAGAAGATGCTGGATTGAGGAACATGTCCCAGAGAGGCTGGGCCCCCAGGCCCACGGTTGAGCAGCCCCAAGAGAACGGGAAAGAAACGCTATTATGGCCATAAGTGTGGGGGTCAATATGTTTCAGTTCTGTTCCGTCTCTAACTCCCTCTCACACACAACCCTTTCAAATAAAGTGAGAGGTATATTTTCTAAAGAACTGTGTCACTCGTCTTTATTATGTCGTCGTTATAATTCTGCATGCATATGTATTATGTGGCTATACAACATATGTAAGTTGCTTTAACGGCTTTTAATCAGTCAACAAACCCCAAAAACCGCCCTGGAAAATGAGACAGAGAAATTTCTCAGGGGTTTGGTGATACAGACGGATAACCTAATCCTGGCCTGACGACCAGACCTAGTGATAGTTAACAAAAAAAAGAACATTCCGAATAGTTTACTTTGCCGTTCTGGCTAACCACAGGGTAAAACTGAAAGAAAGCGAAAAGAGAGGTGAGTACTGTGACCTAGCTAGAGAACTAAAAAAACTACGGGACATGAAAATGACGGTTGTACAGTAATGTAAAAATTCTCAAAAGAGTAAAAAAACAATAAAGCTATGGAATATGAAGGTGACAGTGATACCAATTGTAGTTTGTGTGCTCGGAACGACCCCCAAATTCTTGGTAATGGGGCTGGAAGAATTTGAAAGCGGAGGACGAGTAGAGACCATCAAAATTACAGTATTATTAACATCAGACAGAATACTGAGGAGATGCCCGGAAACTTCAAGAGACTTGATGTCACTCAGACTCTAGTCCAAGACCACCAACAAACGCTGGTGGGAAAAACTTGCTAGAAATAATAAACTAGCATCAAAGGAGTACATTTCTTCGGAAGCCATTTTGGTTTTTCCTAAGGATGTTGTCGATTTTGGGTTCTATACGGTTTCGTAGTAGGGCATTGTAAATTTTGGCTGCTATGGATGTAAGTCTATACAATAACCTGCCTATCCAAGTTAGACGAACCAGACATGCAGGACACTTCTGGAGAGGCAGAGACGAGCTTATAAGTGATGTACTCATAGGGACCCCCACATATGGCCGAGCAAAAGCAGGACGACCAGCTCGAACATCCATACAGCAGCTAAGTGAGGATACGGGATGTAGCTCTGAAGACTTGCCGGTGGCGATGAACGATAGGGAGAAGTGGCGAGAGAGGGTCAGGGATATCCGTGCTAGCGGCACGACATGATGATGATGATGATGAAAGGAGTACAAGACTATGCACGTCTGAGAATTATTCAAGAGACTAAAATCTAACCATATGATCAAAATCTGTCCAAGAAAATGAGACCCATAAATTCTAGGGGGGGGATGTAAAAACAGATCACTTAAATCCGACCAAAAGGTCAAATCCAGTGTTGATTCACAAGAAGAAAAAAAGAACTTGTCATCAAGTGGATTTTGCTGTTCAAATGGACCATACAGTGAAAATGAAAGAAAGCAAAAAGATAGACAAATATTTAGATCTTGCCAGAGAGCTGAAAAAGCAGTGAAACGTGAAGGTTACGGTGATATTAACTGTCGTTGACGAGATTATAGTAGTCAGTAAAGGCGTGGAACAGAGACTCGAAGAATTGGTTTGATTCTGATTTACAGACTTAGGTCTATGTATATTTGTATACATGTCCATTCGGGTGTATACATGTGTATGGCTGTAGGCTCACCATGGATATGAACATTCGTATTTGTATATGTGTATGTGTCCATAGAGAGACCGAGGCATATTTGCATAGGAATCACTGATTCAACCCAGCTAGTATAAAACGTAGATACCAGATAAAAGGGGATCAACGACTAAAACAATTTATCGTCACACTTTTAAAGGCCTTCTGAAATCTGTTTTTATATCCAACCTTGGTGGCTGAAATTCCCAAAATAGAAATGCTCGCCTGTCCATATATATGTCAACCAGAGGACAAGGCGAATATATCAGTTCGCTATTAGACGCAGAGGGTATACGACCAGAGGACAATGAGCAGAGACCACACATTCAGAGATGGGTTGAGAGAACAAATACAGATGAGATAAGCGGGGACAGAAAATGAAGGAGAAAAACAGACAGCCATGCAGATAGTCTGAGAAGTTTTTTTTTTTGTTTGTTTTTTTTTTTTTTAGTTTAGGGCACTACATAGCTAAAAGTGAGGACGCCACCAACCGACATTTTTGTCAAACTTCTTTCCTTTCGTTAAACATTTACTCAACTTTTTATTTTCGCCTTATTCTTTCCCGGTGGGACCGTTTGACATGCATTTCGACTCGACCAGCAAAGAACTAGCAAACTCAACGTGGGGTAAGATTCTTAATCTGTGAAGTGCATGGCCTGTTCTGTATATTCCCACATTGGGAATAAGAGGAAGAATCAAGACCACATAGAACACAGCCTTGTTAAAATTAATGAGCATACTAGGAAAATTTCTGGAGGCCAGAAGGGGCTTGCTGCTAATCAAACATCATTTAAAAACAATCAGTTAAAGCTAAAATGAAAAATTCGTAAGGAGTAAAAAGAAGTCAAAGCATTCTAAAAGAGATAAAGACAAAGAGGACAAATGTAGACATACCTTTAATAGACTTAAATAAGGCGTATAATCCCACAAACATAGATAAAAGAAAAATGGTTAAAATCTCAGAACAAATTAGGAACTTCATGATTCGAGGAAGAGTTCCCGTGGCGTAATGGCTAAAATGCAGGACTGCAGCTTAGAAGTAAGTGAGTTCGAACTCCAGTCGCTTTATTACGTTCATTTTCGGACTAATACCCTTGGGAAAGACATGAACCTCCTTATCTCTCCAGTTATAGGTTAAATAGTATCACCGCTGTTCTTCTACAAGGATGACTTTGGCATTAAATAACCCATGAAGGATGAAATGTCATTAAACAAAGAAAATAGAAACTGTGGCGTAATGGTTGAAGTGTGACATCATAGAGAGCGAGTTCGAACTCCAGTCGCGCAATTACGTTTATTTTTGAACTAATACTCATGGAAAAAGCATGAACCTTCTTATCTCCACAACAATGGGTTGAATAGTGTCACTGCTGTTCTTCTACAAGGATGGCTTAGGTTCCAAGGACCATCTGGTCCTTGGAACAAAGAAATTAATGACAATGCACATTTGAGAGATGACAAAGCCAGATTCTGTGTCTAGAAAAAAAAGAGCAGGGTGGATGCAACATTCATTTTTGTGTGGATGCAACATTCATTTTTGTTGTTTATCAGGGGGGGTGCTTTTTTTTATAGGGATAATGTTTTTGTTTCGGGAAGTTTTCTTGTTCTTCTGAAGTAGTCCTTCCTTACTTTTTATTTTACTCCTTGGGAGTTTTTCCCTATCAACCTCAGCAGTCTTTCACTGAAGTCTGAGTGACAGCAAATCTCCCCAAGACTCTTCTGAGTATTCAAGCCGATATTAATAATGCAATGGTCTTAATAGTCTTGATTTTTTCCTTGGATTTCCAATTCTTCCAGTCTTTTTTCAAGCATTTAGAATTATAAAAAGTATCTTCAAAATACAAAAATAAAAATTCTGATTCAACATAAAATAATCTTAGAGAGGTTGACATGCCGTAAAACCAAACAACCAAATCAAACGAAGCCCTTTAGGGACCGTTCCAAGAGCATCAGTTACAGCTGCTATAACCGTTACCTTCACATTCCACAGTTTCTTTAGTTCTCTCGCAACGTCCAAATATTTGGCTATCTTTTCGCTTTTTTTATTTTCACTCTGTAGTCCGCTGAATGACAAAATCTACTAGATAGCAAACTTTCTTCTTTTTTTTTTTTTTGTTAATTAACGCAAGGTCTTGTTTTCTGACCATGATTAGGTGATTCATTTGAATCTCAAAATCTCTATAAAATTTTTAGCGTTTCATTCTCTCGGACGGATTCGGGTTTGTGCATATACGATTTGGTAGTATGGTCAAATTTTAATCTCTTACGTAATTCCTGTTTGATCCCCTTTCCCATCCAAACGTGCCTAGTCTTGTACTTCTCTTATGATAGTTTTCTACATTTGCTTATCATATAATGAACCGTTTAATCTCTGTCTTCACATAACTTACACTTACTATTTTGTGACGCATTATCATCACTTATTACACATTACGAGTTTTTCACACCAGTGTTATCTGATGGTTTCTCACAGGCCTCTCAAGTGTTCAGGACTCTTCTCAGTATTCTGGCCGATCTTAATAACGCTGTCGTTTGAATTGTCTCCACTCGTCCTTTTACTTCCAAGTCCGCCAATCCCTGTACCCATCCTTTGATGACTGTACCGAGTGCATCACCGTCACTTTGATGTTCCATAGTTTTTAGTTCTTTAGCAAGGTCCAGATTAGGTGATCTGTTGTATCTCAAAATCCCAGAGAAATTTATACGTCTCATTCTCCAGGACGGATTCTGTGCATTTGGTACTTTGGTCAAATTTCAATTTCTTGCACACTTTCCTGTGGATTACTCTCTCCTCCCAATCATGTCTAGTCTAGTACTCCTTTTGCGCTAATTTATTGCATTCGCTTATTATGCGATTAATCGTTTCGTTTCTATAACCACATAATCTACACCTATTATCATTATTATTTACTCCTTGAGAGTTTTCCACATCAGTTTAAGCTGATGGTTTTTCAATGGAGTCTGAGTGACAGCAAGTCTCCTCAAGTCTCCAGGACTCGTCTCAGGATCATGGCCGTTCTCAGCAATGCTGTCGTTTGGATAGTCTCTACCCGTCCGCCAACTTCCAAGTCCTCCAGGCCTTTTAATAATCCTTATGTTATTGTGTCTAAAGCACCGATCACAATTGGCACAATCGTTATTTTCATGTTCCACAGCTTTTTTTCAATTCTCTAGTAAGGTCGACGTACTTATCCTTCTTTTCACTTTCCTTCAGATTTATTCTATGGTCCGCCAGGACAGCAAAGTCGGCAATTATTATTATTATTATTATTATTATTATTATTATTATTATTATTATTATTTTACTCCTTGGGAGTTTCCCCCCCCCCCAGTGTTTCCACGCCAGTGTTAGCTGATGATTTCTCACTGGAGTTTGAATGACCGCAAATCTCCTCAAGTCTCCTCGACTCTTCTCAGTATTCTGGCCAATCTTAATAATACTGCTCTCTAGATGGTCTTCACTTGTGCTCTTATTTCCAGTCTTCCAGTCACTTTACCAATCTTTGGGAGATTATTATTATTATTATTGTTAAATTATCATTCAAAGATAAAAGTAAGTGTTTTAATCATAATACACATTATTTTATTTACGTACATGAACCGATGGTGTATATTTATAAATAGATGAAGTAATAATACATACCCAGAGGCACAAGATAATTTTGTTGCAGACATCTACCATAAAACTAGTCTAGGCAAAAAAAAAGTTGTATTTTTAAACGCAGTGTTTGAGAAGAAACACACAAGCAATAAGCAATGCTAAGATTTTATTGTTATTAACTGAGCTTTAGTACAAGACAAAGCCAGCCGATTGTATTTCATAATATATCAATTAAAAGTACACAAGAGGAAGACCGATAGGCAGACATTTGCACAGAGTTTTAAAGTATGAGACTGACTGTTCTTTCCTTTATCTCTTGGGTGAAAATGAATCTCACTGAACATAAAACCGACAATATAACCCCCCCTCTCTCTCTCATGGTAAAATCTATACGAATTTATTCCAACCTAGCGAGGATACGCGGTGATGTTTGGGAAAACAAAGGGTGAAAGGCGAAACTGGATACAGAAAAAAAAACATGACAAATGCACAACAAAAAGAGTTTTAAACGTAAAGAAAAACTCTTTCATCATAACTTTTCCTGTTCTTCTAGTTTTTCTCCCAACATACTCGTAAACATTTAACAATTGGAAAATCATAGATTTGATCTCACTTGTTAGATTCGTTATACGCCCCGTTGACTGTATTCCGTGTTAGACTTTCCTAAAATGGTACTCCCGGGTCTGGAGATCTAGGGAGTCTGGTTACCTCTTCATTATCATTACGTCCGGGCGCACTTCGACTCAGAGCGATAGTACCTATAAGGATTCCATATATGAGTCATATAGTACGATTTTACTCCTTTGAGATTTTTCCCACTAGCGTTAGCTGATGGTTTCTCACTGGAGTTTGAGTGACAGCAAGTCTTCTCAAGTCTCCAGGAATCTTCTCAGTATTCTGACCGATATTAGTAAAACTGTTGTCTGGATGGTTTCCACTGATCCTCTGATTTCTAAGTCTCCCAGTTCCTTTTCCAATCTTTTGGTAACTGTACCAAGCGAATTCAGTTACAATTTGTATCACAGTCATTTTCATCTTCCATAGTTTTTAGTTCTCTTGCAAGGTCTAGATATTTGTTTCTCTTTTTGCTTTCTTTTAATTTTACTCTGTAGTCTACCAGGGCGACAAAGTCCACTAATCGGTAGGTTCTCTTTTGTTTTGTTGACTATCACCATGTCTGGTCGTCTGACCGGAATTAAATAATCTATTTCTTCCAATAAAATCCTAGAGAAGTTTGTGCGTCTCATTCTCCGGGACGGATTCTGGTTTGTGTATATACCATATAATCATCATCATCATCATCATCATCACGCTTTCACGGATATCCTTGACCCTCTCTCGCCACTTCTCGCTATCGTTCATCGCCTCCGGCAGGTCTTCAGGGCTACATCCCGTATCCTCACAGAGCTGCTGTATGTATGTTCGAGCTGGTCGTCCTGCTTTAGCTCGGCCATACGTGGGGGTCCATAGGAGTACATCACTTATGAGT
The DNA here is from genome assembly GCA_963585895.1 of Sepioteuthis lessoniana. Taxonomy (NCBI): domain Eukaryota; kingdom Metazoa; phylum Mollusca; class Cephalopoda; order Myopsida; family Loliginidae; genus Sepioteuthis; species Sepioteuthis lessoniana. The sequence goes on from OY757917.1 coordinate 64,137,210, forward strand.
TCGTCCCGGCTTCTCCAGCAGTGTCCTGCATGTCTGGTCCGTCTAACTTGAATAGTTTTCGTGATGGGAGGCAAGTGGCCGTATAGTTGGTGCTTTATGAGGTGTTGCCGCCAGGACTTGTTCAATATTGTTCGCAACATTCTTGTGTAATTGCCGTCTATCTTTTTCTCCAGCCGTTTTGTTAGCGTCCAAGTGGTGCTTCCATACAGCAGTATCGACATGACCGCTGCCTGGAAGAAACTGCGTTTAATTTTATCGGTCAGGTTTGATTTCCATATGATCGATAGCTTATCGATAGCTGTCCATGCCTTCGTTAGCCGCGTGTCGATGTCTTTTTTTTTTTATAATATGGTCAAATTTAAATTTCTTGCACAATTCCCAATGGATCACCTTTCCCACCCAATCGTGTCTAGTCTCATACTCTCTCTGCGCTAATTTGCTACATTTGTTAATTATATGCTTTTGATTGTTTCGTCTCTATCATCTCATAACCTATAATTGCTATTTTGTTGCGTCTTATCTATTTTTTTATTTAACGTAATTTGTTCTTATGGCGTTGTTTTGTGCTGCTATTTGAAAAGATTTAGTTTCTTTCGGAAGGTTTCCTTTTCTTAGCCACGACCATATCTTCTCTTGCGAGATTTTGCTTGTTTATCGCTTGAAATATCCATAAAGTTGCTTTTCTTCCCATTTTTGTTTTCTACTTATTTTTGTTCCGTTAGTCCTTGTGTTATTTGTGTTGTTTCTGGTAGCTGCAATCAGTTTTTCTTTGCTCTTTTTATGTAGTCTTCGAGTCGTCTTAGATGTATCGAAGCATTCTTCACTGCAAGCGAGTCCTCTTCCTCCTTCTTTTATTGACACATATAGTCTGTCTACATGTGTCTGGGATGTAAGGCCTTATGCATCGTCAAGATTTTTTTTGTTCTCTGGTCAATTTGTTAAAGTTTTAAAATGGTCCCGAATATCTTACAAGGGTTACAGCCCAGGTGTTTATCCGTTTGTATCACTGTCACCTACATGTTCCATAGTTTAGATTGTCTCTACTCGTCCTCTGTTTTCTAAGTCTTCCAGTCTTTTTACGAAATCTTTGTTTACAATTGGTACCACCATCACTTTCATGTTCCATAGTTTTCTTAGTTCTCTAGCAAGACCCATATATTTACGGACTGTAACCTTCATGTCTTTGTCGACCTTTTCGCTTTCTTTCTTTTTCACTCTGTGATTCGCCCGAACAGCAAAATCCACTCGAAAACAAGTTATTTTTTTTTCTTGTTAATTAACATTAGGTATGACCTTTTGGCTTAGATTGGGTGATCCGTTTGTATCTCAAAATCCCTATGATTTTTATGTCTCATTTTCTTGGACAGATTCGGTTTTGCGCATCACTTGGTCGTATGGTTAAATCTTAATCTCTGACACAATTCCCTATTTCTTTTTTGAGGGTTCCTCTTCTTAGTCATGTCCCGTTTATTTTAGATGCAATCCCCCAAATATGTCCCTTGAAGTATCGATACATATGTTTTTCTTGTCATTTTTGTTTGCTAGACTTTGTTGTTTTACTGTTTGTCCTTAGATTGACATTGCAGTTACTGGCTTCAGCAATTAGTCTTTCTTTGCTCTTTTTCGTGTATTCTGGAATTTTAGCATCTACGAAGCCCTCAATGCTGGCTAATGCTCTTCTTTCTTCTTTTCTTGTCATATAGAGTCTGTCTGTATTGTCCTTCAGGTATAAGTCCTTGCACATCGTCATCAGTTTCCTTGTTCTTTGGTTTATTTGTCTGAATTCCTCCTTGTCTATTTTAAGAATGGTCACTCATTATCTTACAAGAAAACTAAGCAGGTGTCTATTCCTTTGGTGAGATTTCTGCGGCTGAGTTTAGTATCATAATTATTTTCATTGCTAGGTTTTCCCACCAGTGTTAGTTGATGATATTTTACTGGAGTCTGAGTAACAGCAAGTCTCCTCAAGTCTCTAGGACTATCCTCAGTATTCCAAACGATCTTAGTAATGCTGTAGTTTGGATGGTCTTGGTACGTCCTTTGATTTCCAGCTCTTCTATATTATTATTATCATTATTAGTGTTATCAAGGGTGACTACTCACTTATCAAGCTGAGAAATCTTTACTTTTCCCTTTTTCCGATATGCTCTGTCATAACAGAATTTTTCACCAAATCTCTGATTATAGTTTTTTTTAATGTTTTTTCATACTGACCGACGTTAGTTTGTCTCTTACATCATCTCCCATCTCTTAATGTAATGTTATAAATACTATGTCAAGTCAAGAATACAAAGAATAGATTTAATAGTCCGAACACTTTCAAGGATGTTGATTCTTTTAAACATTAACAATATTTCAAATAATTCATTTCTTAAAATCTAATTAAAGAAACCAATCTAATTAATCATTATAACAATTAAATTAGTAGTTTAATAATGATTAATTCAATATATATAGCAACTGAACTTTTAAACATTACGCGAATAAATACAAATTCCGGTTTAGCCTAAATAACTTGTTTAAACATGTCAGTTTAAATGACCGTCCCATGAAGATCAAGATTGAATAATTGATAGAAAAATTCGATATAGTGGGGAGGGTCAAGAGCTTTTCTAGTTTGCATTTTTATCATTTGTTTTCATTGGTCAAACTTCTCCTCTGGAGACTTTGTATCAGCTCTTTGTAAAAGGTTACGCAAGGAAAAAAAAACCTTTTTCTTTGCTATGTAGAAGAATGATAGTTATTTAACATAGTCAAATACGTTGACTCCGAGTCTGTTTTCTTTTTGAATAGCTACAACGCCGAGTTGTAGAGAAGGGCGCTATTCCTTTCTCTGAATTGTTCCACTTTACCTTTGATCCGTACCTTGTAAGGCTGAGAGTTAAGCAAGGCGGCATCAAGTATAATTTTTTTAATCTTTGGTATGACTTAACTTTGCATTAAACCCCGGTCTTCCGGGCCATTAAACTCACTACAATACCCAATTGCATTTTCATCTTACTAGTCCTAAAACTTAGCAAATAGAAGAATCAAACAATGTGCTCTCAACATTTTAAATTTTTGATAAATCCAACTTTTTGCATTGAATGTATTTTTAAGAACAACATAGGCTTCTTTAGAGTAGAATAGATATTTTTGAGCAATTGTATTTATATAAGAGGTAAATGACTGGGTTTAACGCTATGTCAATTCGTCTTGGGTTATTTTAAGCCTAGAGTTTAGGGAATTATCTTTATTGTACATTTATATTTACATAATTGTGTATTTATTTATTTATTAATAGTTTTTTGCACACAGCTATAACATATCAAGTATTCCTAACATTAGTAATTTTCACCCAGTTATATGGTTTCAAGTATTCCTATCTAATACTAATGATTATATGGTTTCAAATAATTAATAATAATCCTTAGTAAACAATTATAGCTTCAAATCATAAACCTTAACACAAAGAATCCACAATAATATGGTATTAAGTATTCCAATCGATTAGGAATAATTTTCAAACATGAATTTGACCCAAAGGTGAGACTCTAACTGTTACTATTACTCAAGGTCAGAGAGAACTTGGGAGTAATTTCACTGCTGGGGTATTAAACACTATCAACATCTCGAGAACTGGAGCTTCACTAATCAGACTACATTTAGTCTACCCAGGACACCTATTTGTGGGGTTTTACTCTTCTGCAGGGGATACAGTCAGTGTATTTTAAACTCTGCTGATACGGATGGTAACAAGCAAAATTATGTACAAAAGTTGAGAACTGGTTTTGAGAGATATTTCTTGGGATTTCTTTTCCATTATAATCAAATTATGATCAACATGGTATATGCAATCAGAATTGCTCATGCTCATAAATCGATTAACCATCAGGCCAACAATAACCAGCAACCTAATCTACGTTTCCGTTATATTGAGTATGATTCTCACCGAGCTCCCGACTGTTTTTGCTTAATCTTTTCTTTCGCTGTTTGATTATTTTCTTGGTATAAGCCATAAACAATTTCTTGTGTGAACTAATTAAGCATGGTCGTTTTATTCTAAGAAAAAAACATCTTCTAATTACTATAAAATATCCAACACATCGAAGATATATAATGTAACGTCTCCTGTAGGGAAAAGGACATCTTGCCAATGTTGGAGTTGCTATATGGATTTGTCTATTTGGAACTTGGCTCTTTCTAGATTTGATGCTGAAGTGGATTGTGTAATCGTTATTTACTAGGAACTTGATACCAATCATTTTTGAATTAACTGAAACTAAAACCTTTTCACAAGTTTCTTACAAGAATTACAGTTTAATATGCAACACCTTCCTACATTTTCTTTCTTTCTGTCTTTCGTTCATTCTGTCTTTCGTTCTTTCTTTCTTTCTTATGCAATTCATTGCCATTAAATGTCCCGAAATTCTTCATATTCATTTATCTCTATTTATTACTTATTTCTGGCAATAGACTTTTCCTTCTTCATTGGTTCTTCATTCTTTTTTTAAAACTTTCATAAATTATCTTCATTTTTAAATTCCTATAATTATCCTTTCTTTACTTCCTGTTTACGTTATTCCTTCCATTCTTTCACTCTTTTTTCATTAATCTTCATTTTGATATATTTCTTTCCTATCTGTCATAGTCGCCTGTTTTCACTTCTTCATTCAATTCTTCGGTCTGTCTTCCTTTCTTATATGTATTCTTATTTTTCTTTCTACTTTCTGTCTTTTCTCCTAATTTCGTTCGACATTTTCTTTCATAGTTCTTCTTCATGGTAATGTTTCGGTGGCTGTTTTTTTTTTTTTTTTTTTTCTCAGCAATAAAGGCCATCCTCATAGATGAGTAACAGTAGTGGCAAGTCTCTGAAATCAGTAGACCAGTTCACATACGTCGGTATCAACTTATCTACCGAAAGTGATGTTAACATACGCATAGCAAAGCGCAGACTGCTACTGGTAGGTTATCGATCATATAGAAATCTCTTTCTGATAAAATAAAACTGTATTTATTCAAAGCTGTGGCTGTGTCCGTACTACTGTATTGATGCTGCTAACGAAATGCACGGAGGAAAAGCTAGATGGGAACTATATGCTCTTCTGAATAAATCCTAGAAACAGTACCCCCCAAAAGACAGCAGCTGTACGACTACTTACCACCCATCACAGAAACGGTTCAAGTAAGACGAACAAGACATGCTGAATAAGAAAGGACGAACTCATGAGACGTTCTCTTATGGACTCCTACTCTTCGACATGCCAATGTTGGCCAACCAGCAAAGACATACATTCAACAGCTTTGAGCGGACATTGGACAGAGTCTAGAGGACTTGCCAGGACCAATGAGTGATAGGGATGGATGATGAGAGAAAGCCAGGGAACCCCGTGCCATCAGAATTCTTCTTCAGGTTCTTCCATTTGAACTTGTGTGTTAGTCTGTTTATTTCTATCTATCTATCTATCTATCAGTTTGTTTTTATCAATGTAAATCCGTCTGTTTCATTTTCTTTTCTTTTTGTTTCTTTCTATGAAGCAATGTCAATCAGTTATTTTATTTCTGTCTATCTATCTATCTATCTATTCTAGGGCTTCGTTACATGTGGTTTTGTTCTATTCACAGCACAGTCAATGAAAAGTTATTTTTTAAGTAGTAGCTTTGGTTCGGTGAAACATTCAAATAGTAGCTGGACATTCAAATAGAAGCTGGTTCTGTGGTGTAGGGGTTATCATGTCTCGTACATACGCCGAAAGGCACGAGTTCGATCCTCGTCAGAACCCAAACTCTTTTTAAAGGGGCGTGAGGATTAACGTTTAATGGTACGGAAAATAGAATCGGCTAATCAAGTTTAGATTTCTACTGTGATATTTGTTTTGATTTCTTTGTTTTAATGGCATATCAAACCCTCATGGTTTATTCAATGCGAAAGGATTCCTTGCAGAAGGACAGTAGTGTTAGTATTTAACCCATAGCATAAGTTAGATCTTCCTCTCCAAAGTATGTTATTATATGACCCAAATATATCTAGAAATATAATGTAATTCTAGAAATATAATATATTACTAATAGACACTCTTGTCAAAATTTGGCTTGTCTGGTTCGTGGGTTGTTTAATGCCAAAGCCATCCTTGAAAAAGAACACTAATGCTACAATTTATCTCATAGCTGGAGTGATGAGTGGAGCTAAACTTTTCCCGAGTTCGAAACTGAAAGATCTCGAACTTGCTTACTACGATGTCGAAATCCAGCACGTTAGACACTACGCCTCATGAGACCCCTCATGACATTTGGTTTCGTTTGGTTTGGTTTCTTTGTTCAATGGCATATTCACCATTGCATGTTATTTAATACCAAGCCATCCTTCAGTAGTGGTATTATCTAGCCTATGGCTGGGAGGATAAGGGGCTTCATACATTTCCCAAGGATATTTGTCCGAAAGAGAACGTAATAGCGCGACTGGAGTTCGAACTCGCTTATTACGATTCCGCAGTCCATCACTTTAACCATTACATCACGAAGACATCCTCCCTTCTGAAATTTGGTATTCCTCGCGTACTTATGTTATTCCAGGCATGAACCTACACCTCTCGATAAATTTGAGGAAGCGACAAAGTTTGCTTTGGTTTGGTTTTATAGGATATCAACTATTATAGGTTATTTAATGCCAAATCCTGTTTTTACATATCTATTAAATAAATATAATTAGTAAATTCAGTTTGATGATAACATTTTTAAACGAGCCTAAGCTCAGATTGGTTGTTATACTTCACTTACAATTCAATTAAACACCATTCGTTAACACTCAGGTGAATGATCAAATAATTCTATTTCAAACAAGTCAATTTAGCATACGTCATTTGTTTGCACTCAGTTTAAATGTCAAAAATGTTCTATTTGGCCTATAGATAGGGCCCAATCAGGAGCCACCACTCCGGGGCTGAGTGGATCTGAGAGCGATAGCAATGAAGCAGCACTCCACATTCCCCAAGTGCCAGCATTACTTGAGCCTCACCATCAGATTGTTGAGGGTCATATCCAGGACACTCGTTGGTGGAGGTCTTACCCATCAGCAAAGATATAGTCAGAGTATTCTACAACCCCAGCCGACTGGGCTGGAAACGGCCAAAATATAACATTTTGCTGGCGCTATCATGTCAGCCAACATTAATTAGGTTTACATATTAACGATCACGGGACTAGAAAAAGTCTGGGGAACTTTTTAAAGTCACATTTATTGTTTACTAATAAGGTCACACTCAATACATTTTGAGTATATTTACAATAAAGATTAAATCCTAACTTTTATTTAATAACTTACTTCAAATTTAATTGGCTCTATCAGCGAAGCTTATAATTTGCCGATTATATTTCCTGTCGAGGGGTCAGATCTCCCTCTAAAATATGGGGGTTCTGGGTAGGACACTTAACTGCATCTGATGATGAAGCTCCAGTTATGTAGTTCTAAGGAATGTGAAGTGCAGGTCCATTGCCATTACTCCCATGTTCACTGGAATGGTAGTATCTGTTAGGGTACCGTCTATGAGCCAAATTGATCTGTTTAAAAATATTTGCAATCAATTGGAATACTTGATATCATATAACTGAAAATTCTTTGTATTTAGAATAGTTAATTGATGAAGAATTGTTTACTAAGGATTATAATTATAATTAGTTAATGGGAGTTCTCGTTCAGGTCCCATCTATGAGTCAAATGAAGGTGTTTAAAAATAATTTGTATATATATATATATATATATATTCATGTGTGTGTGTGTGTGTGTGTGTGTGTGTGTGTGTGTGTGTGTGTGTGTGTGTTTAATTTTACTCAATGCCCTCGAAAATAGGTGTACGATTGTATGTATATATAAGTCTACATACATATTAATATGTGCATTTGTACCACCACGCACACCAGTTACTAAAATACACACCATTTTAAATAAAAAGTACATCTATCTATCTATCTATCTCACATACACACAGATAGAGACAAATTACATACATCTCTACACATAAAAACATTTATATAAAAAAAGACACCCATGCTTTTAATAGACCTAAGAAGAGTTAAAATTGTAAAAAGAAGGAAAAGAACAATGAATACAAGGACCAAAAATCATTACGGACAATTAAGTTCAATGGGATAGTCACAGACAGTAAATCTAGAGTTTACTAAAATCGAACAAAACAAGCTATGAAGCTCCCTCTATTATAAAACTATTCAACCCACAACAAGCAATTCAGTCGCTTGAACAGGACTAAAGAACAAATCTAAAATTATTTGTGGGGCTTATCATTTTACTGTTCCATTTGGCACAGTGGTAGACGTCTTGCAAATGGTCTGGGAGACCGGGTTTCAATCCCAGGTCGAGTCATATCAAAGACTAAAACATGGTACTTAATGCCTCCTTGCTTAACACACAGCATTATAAGGTACGGATCAAGGGTAAATAGAACAATCCAAGGAAAGGAGTAGCGCTCTCCCCAACACTTCGGTGTAGTAGCTCTTGAAAAGGGAGCCTTCAGGTCGTCCTCGACTACAGTGGGCCAATAACAACATATATATATATATATATATATATATATATATATATATATATATATATATATATATATATATATATATAAGAATGATTTAAAAAATAAACTCCAGAAAGCGTCGCAAAGACAGATATAAGCTCAGTGAGAGAGAGGAGGGAGGGAGGAATAGAGAGTATGAATCTACTTCGCTGTTAAGTGATTTTTGAAAACTAGTTTTGCTGGTCATAGCTAGTAATGTTGGGTATATATTTAATAGATGCTCCAATGTCTTTGCTCTGTGCCAGATTAAACTTAGTATAAAAGATACGTGCATCTATTTTTTTCTTAATCATTCCAGAGGCACATGATCCAATATTTTTGAAGGTTTCAATTTAAACTCGTCTTTTAAATTTCTTTTTTATTCTGTATATATTTCGCAGCTTTACTCTTCATTTTTTTTACATTTGACTTCAAGGTTTTTCTTCTTTCAGTCTCGCCAGTGTGTTCATCTATCTGTGAAGAAAATAGCTCAAACAGTAATTGCCTTGTAATTTGTTGAACACTAACTTTCTCCTCTCATAACAAAAAAAATGTTTTGATCGGCGTTGAGAAATCGCATAAGCTTCTTGGCATAGTTATTTCAATGAGGAAAATAATTGAGCCAAAGATTTTAGAAACAAAGAAAAAAGGTAATTATTTCTTTTAGCTGCAATAGCAGAACTGATGAAGAAATTTAGAAAGGTGAATGTAGCAAGACAGACTTGAGATGATGTTTAGAGCAAAATCTGTTTGAATATAGAGCGATGAAAGCAGTAGGGAAAAGACAAGGAGGTAGAAATGATATAAAATAGCTGAAACTGTGGAGACTTCACGATTTAATTAGAAAATATAAATAATATATGATATTGATTATATTGTAGACAAGGCGCGAGACAGGTGAGTTCCCATTGGTACTGTGATATATGGTGATATGATATTTAAATGTAGGAAGTAGTGAACGATTCAAATTATATCGAAAATTTGTTTTATTACAAAGAAGTGATTTAGATATTTATGCAGAACTATAAAATTTTCTATAAGTTGTAAATGTTCTAATAAAAATTTTGCTATCAATAGCAATGTTTTCTGGTTTATTGCTCCACATATATATATATATATATATATATATATAAATATATCATCAATGTCGTGCCGCTAGGACGGATATCCCTGACCCTCTCTCGCCACTCTTCCCTATCGTTCATCGCTTCTGGCAGGTCTTCAGGGCTACATCCCGTATCCTCACAGAGCTGCTGTATGTATGTTCGAGCTGGCCGTCCTGCTTTTGTTCGGCCATAATAGGGGCTCCATAGGAGTACATCACTTATGAGCTCGTCCCGGCTTCTCCAGCAGTGTCCTGCATGTCTGATCCGTCTAACTTGGATAGCTTTCGTGAGGGGAGGCAAGTGGCCATATAGTTGGTGCTTTGTAGGGTGTTGCCTCCATGACTTGTTCAATATCGCTCGCAGCATTTTTGTGTAATTGCCGTCTATCTTTTTCTCCAGCCGTTTAGTTAGCGTCCAAGTCTATATATATATATATATATATATGTGTGTGTGTGTGTGTGTGTGTGTGTGTGTGCAGCATTTTCTCTCTTAAATATGTTTGATTAAATATGACAGACATTTGGTCTGTACCTATTCTATCTTTAATCCGTCCAAGTCTTCGTATAAGTCGTCCAACTTTTGGATTTAATTAATTTAGAAAGGCCCGTATGCTTTCCAAGTATGTTAGGCTCCAAAGAGAGCCGTTTTAAAAGTTTTGGGCCTTACCCAGAAAGAAGAGCCATCGCTGAATATTTTTGCTATGGCAACACACTACCACTTCTTATAAAACTAGAAAACCTAATTCAAATTTCTGTCTTAATTTCCGTGCAGTTGAAGCTCATCCAAAAGTGAGAGACGAGCGACAAATCTGAGTGAGGCTAAGAACTATGTGAATGATCCTCTTATATATATATATATATATATATATGGAGGAATGCGAGGGCGTAAGGTAAGTAGCACGATAGTTAAGCTTTTTCTTGTATTTCAATCATCGTTGTATGTCAGACTACTTCACAGGCAATAATCATGGAATTAGCGCACTTAGAAAATATCTATTTTGTTTTTTCATTAAGTAGTAAATAAACTAATACAGATAAGACACAAAATATTTTTATTTAATGGCTGAACATTCTAGTAGCAGAAAATATTCATCCAACTAGATTCATATATTTTATTTAATGGTATAATTTTTCCGAAGGTAATAATTTGTCGGTTGGCTGTCGACAGTCTGGTTTTCACGCTTTTTCTGTACAACCCAGATACCAAGACCTATACAATTATAAATAAACATGTCTAACGGGTGGTTTCTAAGGGAAAATCTGGATTAACAGAGCTCTCCGACGTGGAATGGTTCGATTTTCAATCAGTACTCCAGCTCTGGTTGAATCAACAGCAGGTTTAGTTGTATCATAGCATACCAATCTTCGTGCGTTATTAAATGCTTCTTCCTTGTTCAAAGAACAGTAGTAATACTATTTAACACATAACTGGAGGAATAAGTGAGTTCATGCCTTTCCCAAGGTTAATAATCTGAGAGTGAACGTATTAACGTGGCTGGAGTTCGCATTCGTTTGCTTCGATGTCGCAGTCTATGACGTCAGGCACCACGCCATGCCGACTCCCTGCTCAACATTAGGGCTAATGTTCACTTTACTGAAACTAATCTGAATAATCAATTTTTTTCTTTAGCTCCTTGGAATTCAATATATCACTGAATGTCTCAGAAAACAAATTTCCTTTTTTTCCCCTGTCTTTTTAGCCTCTGGGTTTTATTTTAGATTGATGTGATAACCCTATCCCTTACTTAGACTATTTTAAACTCATTTACAGAGCATCTATTCATAAACTCTATGCTTGGTATTTTCAAAACACACCCCTTATAACCGTAAGACTTTCATAACTTGGCCTTAAAATCCAGGAAAATTTGTAAAATGGTTGGTTAATTTGGTTTTATGGCATGTCAATCTTTGTTGGTTATTTAACGACAAATCCATTTTTATGCAAATAATCAGTTCTATTTCAAACGATTCAGTTTAGCATGAGTACACAATTTGATTGTCAAATACATTTCTATTTCAAACTATTCAGTTTATTAAAACAGTTCTAATTGAAACAATTTAGTTTAGTATAAATATTTATTTTGTTTAGACCCAGTTAAGTGTCAAAATAGTTCTATATTACACAATTCAGTTTAGTGTAAGTACAGTTTCAATGTCAAAAACAGTTCCATTTCAAACAATTCAGTTTATCATAAGTACGCAGTTTAAATGTAAGTACACAGTTTAATTATCAAAAACATTTCTATTTCAAGCTATTCAGTTTAGTCAAACAGTTCTAATTCAAACAATTCAGTTTAGCATAAGTATGCAGTTTAGTTCTATTTAACCCACGGATAGGGCCCTATCAGGTGCTACCATTCTGGGCCAGAGTGGAACTGGGAGCAATGGCAATGAAGGGGTACTCCGTAATCCTCAAAACTCCAGCATCACTGGAACCTCACCATCAGATTGTTTAGTGTCATATTCAGGACACTCATTGGGGGAGTCTGACTCCTTTGCAGAGACGGTGTATTCTACATCCCCAGCCGACTGGGCAAAAAAATTGTAAAACTCGACGTTGACGGGTACTTTGACTACTATTCCGTAACCTCTTGGATCGTCGTGTTATCATACCCGGCAATAACCCTTATTGTGTCTCCAAGGATAAAATGGGTGGGGTTTATTTGCGATGTCTATCTCCTCTTCAAGTATATTGTTACATATATTTGGTTGCATTGTAGTAGTAGCAAGGGATAATCCTTTCACTGACTTATTAAAAATCGATGAACATCGATGAAATGGGCTCTCGATGGGATCTAAAATAAGCTGGGTGTATACCTTACTGAGACCCACTCATGCCCCAAATAAAACCCACTCACTCCCAAAGAAAGGGGTCCTCGGTAAAACATCAGATTTCATCAGATTGTGAGACTCCACTTATTCAGAACTGAATAACATGAGTAAGTAAAAGTAAGTAAAGTTGGCGACCATAGTCGAGGGTAACCCGAAGGCTCCCTTTTCGATAGCTACTACACCAAGATGTAGGGGAGAGCGCTACTCCTTCCCTGGATGGCTCTACTTTACCCTTGATACGTACCTTATAATGCTGAGTGTTAAGCAAGGAGGTATCAAGTACCCGGGTCCACTTTGACCTGGAGTGCATTTTCCTGTTAGGGTCCCATCTATGGATCAAATACACCCGTTTATAAAATATTTGCATTTGATAGGAATACTTGTTATATATCTGTAAATCATTTGTGTTAAGAATAGTTACTTGAAGCTATAATTGTTTACTAAGGGTTATCATTAGTTACTCAAAACCATATAACAGAGTGCAAAAAATGATTATTAGAAAATAGAAAAAAATTACTTGAAATATAATTGAGTATAAATTATTAGTATTAGATAGGAATACTTGAAACATATAACTGTGTGCAATTATTTGTATCCGATAGGAATATTTGATATCATACAACTGTACACAAAAAACTATTAAAACGCAAAAAATGTAAATACAAATGTGTTACGTAAGTAATTTCTAGTTATAAAATAACTCTAGATAGGATCACATGAAGTTAAAACCAATCAAGCAATCAATCAATTATTCAACGTCTATTAAATCTAAACGCTGTTTGAATTCGGGACGTTTTATCGAAAACTCACTTAAAAATCATACATTCATTTCTATTCCCTTCTTACATTGTATATTTTACAAAAGTCCCTAAAAAGAGCACTTAGTTTCTGATAAAGACTAAGGAATCCATTTGTTTCCGAAACTAGTTGAACGACAAAAACACAAATCTGGCTCTAATGTTTGGATTCAAAGTTTTTGGGTTACTCCGAAAGATAAAACCTTTATAAAATTTGAACTTAATTCGTTTAATCAAGACAACGTGTGGAATGAACGTGTGTGGCGATTGGGACTAACTAATAATCATGCGTGTCATATCGATTTTGTTGTCATTAAGTGCTGTCGATGACAACAAAAAGCTTTTCATGAAGGAATCCCAGGAGATAAATGTAAGGCACTTTGCACATTACAAGAGAAATGAACTGCTCATCTTCTCTTCAAAGCACGAAAGAAGTGTCTCCTCATTTATAGTGATTGATTACGTTTAGTTCATTGATTGATTGAATGATTGATCGATTTTAACGGTATGTCAACCGGTCTAGAGTTAGTTTATGCTTCGAGGTTAAGGAATCGCGTTCATTTAACTTTTTATTTATATCTGTGTAGTTATAAGGTTTTTTGCATACAGTTATCGGATATGATGTATTCTTATCAAATATTGGCCCAGTCGGCTAGGGCTGCAGAATACACCGACTGTATTTCTGCAGAAGGTTAAAACTCCCTTAACGAGTGTCCTGGTATGACACTAAATAATCTGATCATGAGGTTTCCCATATGCTGGAACTTTGGGGAATTTAGAGTACCCTTTCATTGCCATCGCTCTCAGATCCACTCTGACCCAAAGCGGTAGCACCTGATAGGGTCATATCTATGGGTCAAATAGAACTAAACTGTGTAATTACGCGAAACTAAATTGTTTGAAATTAACTGCTTTTACATTTAACTGTGTGTTTCAACTGTGTACTTATGTTAAAGTAAAGTTGGCGACCGTAGTCGAGGGCGACCAGAAGGCTCCCTTTTCAATAGCTACTACACCGAGGTGTAGGAGAGGGCGCTACTTCTTACCCTGAATTACTCCACTTTACCCTTGATACGTTCCTTATATTGCTGAGTGTTAAGCAAGGAGGAATCAAGTGCCATTTTTAAAGTCTTTGGTATGACGACCTGGGATTGAACCCAGGTCTCTCGGTTCATATACCGGCCCATTGGTCTAGTTTGTAGAGTGTTCGCCAATGGTCCGATAGATCTGGGTTCAATCCCAGATCGATTCATACAAAAGACTCAAAAAATGGTACTTGATACCTCCTTGCTTAACACTCAACAATATAAGGTTCGTATCAAAGGTAAAGTGGAGCAATTCAGGGAAAAGAATAGCACCCTCCCCTATACCTCGATGTAGTAGCTCTTGAAAAGGAGCCTTCTGGTCGCCTTTGACTACGGTCGCCAACTTTACTTTTTTACTTACTTATGTTAAACCGAATTGTTTGAAATAGAACTGTTTTGATATTTAAACTGCGTATTTATGCTAATCTGAATTGTCTGAAATAGAACTGTTTTGATTATTTAACTGTGTATAAACAAAAAAACTGTACTTCTACTCAGCTGAATTGTTTGAAACTTTTATCAAAATGACTTAATTCGGCGTTAAAAGACCCGAAAAGGGTTGATACGACGTAAAACAAAACAATCAACCAACCAACCTATTTAATAAAGAAATAATTTACTTACAGTTGTATGGTTTCAAGTATTCCCATCAAATACTGATAATTATATTTATTTGGTTATTTGAAGTAATTATGTCTAAAAGATTTTTTTCTAGTGGGGGGTGTTTGTTTTTTTTTTTTTTGTTGTTTTTTGTTGTTGTTTTTTTTTTGTTCTCTTTTGCACAAAATTATATGATTTCAAATAACTAATAAAAATTCTTAGTAAACAATTATAACTTCAAGTAACCATTCTTGACTCCTTATAACGCAAACTTTAAATTTTCCGATTAATAACGAAATTATTAAAAGGAAATACATTAAAAATCCATTTAACCTTTATGACCGTAAATTTTATATGAATTTTATTAATGCAAAATTTTATTAAATTAACCAAAATGCAAATATGTGATGAGATTTTAATGTTTATTTTACTTGTCCTCAAACGAAGATACTGGGTCATATTGGGTTAATACAAGTAATTGACAAATATATTGCATCAAGTTTTCCTATCGAATAAAAAAATCTCTCGGATACAGTTTAGTTTCATACTCAGGACACAACTTTTTTCAAAGGTTATACCCCTTCGCAGAGGGTACAATCGCGTATTATAAACCCCGCAAACAGAGCCATAAGTTAAGATTAGTTTGGCACAATAACACACAGAACACCTTGTCAGAATGAAAGTCAATAGAAATGGTCTTCTGGATTCGCGTGATAACTATTACACCACAACCCAGTCGGCTGGAGCTGTAGAAAACACCGACTGCATCTCTGCATAGGGGTACCCCCCTCAAGGAATGGCCTGATATGACACTAAACAATCTGATGATTAAGCTCATGTAATGCTGAAGCTTTGGAGAATGCGGAGTACATCTTCATTGCCATTGCTCCCAGGTCCACTCTAGCTCAGAGTGGTAGCACATGATTGATTCTATTTATGGATCAAATAGAACATTTTTTATATTTAAAATGAGTGCAAACAAATGACTCATGCTAAATTGACTCGTATGAAATCGAATTGTTTTATCATTTAAGTGTGTGTAAAAAATGACTGATGTTTAATTGAATTGTTACTGATACGTAGCAATTCTTAGAACCATTTAACTTAGCTGACTTATACTAAATAACTATGTGTATGTACAAAATGTGTTTACGAATCATAGATATTTAATATATATGTAAAAACAGGATTTGGCATTAAATAACGAATAATGGTTGATATGACATAAATCTCAAACAACCAAACAAACCATTACACCACACGATTCCCCACAAAAAAACTAAGCATAGCTTAGATTTTACTCAAGGTTACAAGTATGGAGCCCATAGTGAGGAACGAACTCACAATTCAGTTGTAATTGATTTGCGTGACAAGCTTGATAACCATGAAAAAGAACCTCAATTATTCGCTGAACTTAGCATAATGGTGGCAGGAGATCGAAATTATGGAGCACCCAGTGAGCATCTCATTCCCCAGTGATGGTCTACTTCATTCGCATGTTAACCATAACACCACATGAAGTGCCAAGAGTGCATCTGTAACCTTGGCATACAAGGCGAAAATTCGTCAACATAGAAAGAAAATATTTCTGTTTGCAAGAATATTGAATGCCATTATTAATTTTATAAAGAGCGGTTTTGTAATATTCTAAGGGGGTACTATTTAATGATTAAGATTTACTTATTCTAGCACAATCTGCTTTAAAAACCTGCTGTCACTAAAAGGCCAGGATGATCAGATCAGATCTTATCGAATGAAACCAACCAAGAGACAATCATTGTTGCCAATCGACTTATCACAAAAGTATATAAAAAGTGCAATTAAAGTGAAAATATTTTTCTTCTAAATCAGTTGATCGTTTTTACACAACTTAAAAGCTATGCATGAAAGCTAATGTCTGCTTTAAACGAAACATTAGATATTTTACTATACTTATCAGCAACTTTTTTTCATTATAATTGTTTTATTTTATATATATGAAACAGAAATGTTGCAATCATAATGCAGGAAAAGTAGCCATACTTTTGTTCAAAAGTCCTTACCGTTACCAGAATAAAATGCGGTTTGGTTTGTTTTGATTTCTTTCGTTTAATATCAAACTTCGGGCGTTATATAATACCAAGGCCATCCTTGTACAAGAATATAAGCGTTGTTATTAAACCCATAGCTGGTTGGGATAAGTAGTTATACCTATCCCGAGGGTATTAGTCCGAAAGTGGACGCAATAGCGCGACAGGAGTTTGAACTCGCTTACTACGATATCGAAGTCCAGTGCGTTAGCCACAATGCAACGAAAGTAAGTGTGTACATATAGGTAAGCAGGTATAAATGTGGGTGTATGTGCTTGTTGGTGCATGTACATGTGTGAGCGTACGTGTGTAGATGTGGCCGGGCGTGTTTGCATATGTGTATAGTGTGTCTACGTGTGCGTATGTATGCTTGTGTGTATATGTGTGCATATGTGTATGAAAGAGAAAGAAAGAGAGAAAGAGAAAGAAAAAAAGAAAGAGAGAGAGAGAGAGAGAGAGAAGTAAAAATTGAATGTGTGATAAAGCGTAATTTTTAGCAGACGACTTTTGCAGAACAAGGTAATTGTAGTGAGATTTGCAATAAAACGATGCTCTAGTATTGTTACCTTGTGCCAGATTTAGTTTTTCTATAAGATTTAAGCTCAATATCCCTCAAGAAGCATATGATCCAATATTTTTGAAGGTTTCAATTTAAACTCGTCTTTTAAATTTCTTTTTTATTCTGTATATATTTCGCAGCTTTACTCTTCATTTTTTTTACATTTGACTTCAAGGTTTTTCTTCTTTCAGTCTCGCCAGTGTGTTCATCTATCTGTGAAGAAAATAGCTCAAACAGTAATTGCCTTGTAATTTGTTGAACACTAACTTTCTCCTCTCATAACAAAAAAAATGTTTTGATCGGCGTTGAGAAATCGCATAAGCTTCTTGGCATTGTTATTTCAATGAGGAAAATAATTGAGCCAAAGATTTTAGAAACAAAGAAAAAAGGTAATTATTTCTTTTAGCTGCAATAGCAGAACTGATGAAGAAATTTAGAAAAGTGAATGTAGCAAGACAGGCTTGAGATGATGTTTAGAGCAAAATCTGTTTGAATATAGAGAGATGAAAGCAGTAGGGAAAATACAAGGAGGTAGAAATGATATAAAATAGCTGAAACTGTGGAGACTTCACGATTTAATTAGAAAATATAAATAATATATGATATTGATTATATTTTAGACAAGGCGCGAGACAGGCGAGTTCCCATTATTACAGTAATATATGATGATATGATGCTTAAGGGAGAAATGAACGATTCTAAGTAGTATTATATAGTTTTCTGTTATATCGAGAATTTGTTTGATTTAACACAAGAATGTTAAGAGCAATATTGAACAAGTCCTGGCGACAACACCCCACGAGACACCAACTATACGGCCACTTGCCTCCCATCACGAAAACTATACAAGTTAGACGAACCAGACACGCAGGACACTGCTGGAGAAGCAAGGACGAGCTCATAAGTGATGTACTCCTATTGACCCCCACACATGGCCAAGCAAAAGCAGGACGACCAGCTCGAACTTGCATACAGCAGCTATGTGAGGACACAGGATGTAACCCTGAAGACCTGCCAGAGGCGATGAATGATAGTGAGAAGTGGCGAGAGAGAGTCAGGGATATCCGTGCTGGCGGCACGACATGATGATGATGATGATGATGATATATGTATATATATATATTACAACAGTGTATGGTTGTCACTATCTTACTTGGTGGGTTTGTCGCAGACCAAATGTGGTATAATTTGGAGAGTGCTCAATATCTCTGAGAGAGCTATTATATGATAAAAAAATAAATATGTATTAGTTTTTATATATATTTATTAGAATGGATGCTTATCTGCGAACACTGGTTTCATGCCGTGTTTATATGATAAATGGTAATTATTACTCACTCATCACAAAACAACCTGCTAAACAAGCAATCGGAAATATTATCCAAATGCCGACATGAGAACAAACATCAACTTTCACATTTTGACCCATAATCTATCCCCACCACCACCATCCGATATACCAATACCACCTCCATCACTAAAACTCCCACACTCCTTCACGAATAATGATTGTTATAAGTACCTCTTAATACAGTATATTTACCATATTCCTTATCATAGACTGCAATAACGTATACGTAATATAACATTAATACAATATCGTCAACTAATACTAATTGTTTTTTTTTTGTAATTTAACACAAAACATATTCCAGCATACAAATACTAGTATTGTACAATACTCCATATTATATTACAATATACCATGTCTCTTAACTCCACGATATTCCCACCACACCAATTATTCTTCCGTTTTTGATCCAGCATCCATTTCCGTCTATTATTCTTACATGTCAAATCAAAAAATTAATTTTCTTCATCATGCAATGATGATGATAAATCTGTTCCTTCGTTAAAATCATCATTACACTCAAATTTTTTTTCCGGCCAAATCCCCAACTGTCCCGCGACTTCCGCTACACATCGCTACACATATATTCAGGAGATAACCGCAAATCTGACACGCAGCCCATGTATCATCATTCATACACCCACACATACTAACAATCACATATACGAACACACACAACAATGCGCGAATATAATCCACACACACACACACACACACACACACATACAAAGAGTTATATGCAATTCTATCGTAAACATTTTTTTGATCTGTATTTTTCGATTTTTTCGATTTCTTCAAAATCTTTTTTTCTCTGTCTGATGATGGTGGTATAGAGACAGTATGAAACCAGTGGTCACAGATAAGCATCTATGCTATTAAATATACATAAAAAATAATATACATTTATTATATATATATATATATATATATATATATATATATATATAAGTGTATGTGTATAGATTATGTCTGTGTGCAGTATCTTTTCATTCAGTTTCTGATTATACCCGAAATTTCATAATTATCACAGCGCATTTTATGTGTATTATTCCAATTTAAATCTTACTTTGACATTTTTTAGGGTGCCTAAGATGGAAAAGCAAGGATGAACTCATAAGTGACGTTCTTCTATAGACCCCTACACATGGACGTGCCTGTGTTGGCCGACCAGCAAGAACTTATTTACATCAGCTCTGTGCGGACACAGCATGTAGTTTAGAAGACTCGCCCAGAGCGATGGATGATAGGGCCGGATGGAGAGAGAGAATAAGGGAAATCCCTGCTGTCAACGCGATGATGAAGATTTTCAAACACAGATCTCAAATGTACAAAACTTAATGGCGTTGCTTTGAAATAGGATGGACAAATTTGGGGGAGGTATTTAACTGACATCCCACCATATCAGAATATGGCACAACACCGCTTTACAGTGGGAGCTTCGACCTGTGCGAAGCCCATGCGAGACAGAGGCAAAAATTCTTGGTAACGTCGGCATTCCCCGAATGGTGCGCCTCTGGCACCAAGCAATAAACTTCGTCCTCCTAACAGGAGGGAGACCTTATGAGGCCAAGTGTTAAACAGCTAATATCACGGTGCGAATAACGTTATACCTAAATAAACAAATAAACTAACCAAGAAGTCATGGCTAATTTGTAACACCCCCACCTCTAGGCTTAATATATACCTCCCAAATGAAAAACTCATTTGTCCAGTTTCATTACAACAGATATATAACGTTCAATCGAAGACATATTGGCCCCAGAACATAATTTTCATTAATTTCTTTTCGTTGCTTCTCTTATCGCAGTGAACTTTTAAAAAATAATTGTTTAACTTTCTTAAGAAAAATTGGTTTCCACAAAAACTTGTTTTTTCATGGCGATGACTTAAGGGCGAAACTATTTAAGCACAAAATAAATATTCCTTTTGGCCTTATAGGTTTTGTTTATATATATATATATATATATATATATATATATATATATATATATATAGTAACTAGCTGTACCCGTCCACGCGTTGCTGTGGCTCAGTTTGTTTAAATTGAAAAAAAAAAAGAAAATGCATGTTTCTAATATGTTTAATTTTCCAATAGTGGATACACAATATTTTTGGTAGTTCCATTTTCTGTGTAGATAAAGAGATTGTCTGGATTGCCAACTCTGGAACAGGCAACATATAATTGCCCATGTAAGAAGCAATCAGTGTGTAAATATAAACCACACAATTCCAAAGATTGTCCCCGTGCTTTGTTGATCGTGATTGCAAATGCCAATCGAATTGGGAATTGCAATCTCTTAAATTGAAATGACATATCTGTTGGAATCATAGGAATTCGCGATAAGAGCACATCTTCACCTTTGAAAGGCCCTGTCAAAATCTTTGCTTCTATGATGTTGGTCATTAATTTTCTTTACTGAAAGGCGTGTGCCATTACAAAGCTTGGGCTGGTTAATATTTCGCTACATGATAAAATATTTATTAAACAATAAAATAAATGGGATATCAATAATGAAGAAAAATTTTAAGAATAAGTTTTTAGAATAAAATGAAATTTACTTACAACTGGACCAACGAAATATGGTTTAAAGTTTATTAACGAAAGACAGCTTTTAAAGGAATGTCTTTCGTTGAAATTAAACAACAAAAAAGAAAAGAAAATATTTAGTAAACAATTTGTTACTACTGAACCGACGAAATATGGTTTAAAGTTTAGTGTCTTATCAATAATAATAATAAAACGAAAGAAAACTTTTTAAGGAATGTCTTTCGTTGAAGTTAAACAACAAAAAAGAAAATAAAATATTTAGTAAACAATTTGTTACTACTGAACCGACGAAATATGGTTTAAATTTTAGTGTCTTATCAATAATAATAATAAAACGAAAGAAAACTTTTTAAGGAATGTCTTTTGTTGAAGTTAAACAACAAAAAAGAAAATAAAATATTTAGTAAACAATTTGTTACTACTGAACCGACGAAATATGGTTTAAGAAAGAAAACTTTTTAATGGATGTCTTTCGTTGAAGTTAAACAAAAAAAAGGAAAATATTTTGTAAACAATTCGTTAGAATAAAAAAAAACTACTTACTACTGAACCAACGAAATATGGTTTAAAGTTTAGGGTCTAGGTTTAAGTTAACCAAAAAAGAAAGAAACGTGAAAAAGTAGAAAAAAAATCACGTGTAAAATTCTTGGAAAAGGGAAGTAATATTTACCTTCATAATTCGCGTTCGGCTTTTCTCGGAGAAAAACGACTTATTAAAGATATTTTTTTTAATTATTGTAATATTTTTAGATAATAAGTATATAAAAACACTCCTGAATTCGAATAAAATACTCTCAGAAAATTTTTAACCAATTAGTGATATAAAACTGGAGATTATCGGTTAGTAACAAACATTTACATTTTTATTTATATCGATACATTAAGATTGTTGTATCGTGGTAAGAAAAAGATACTCAGTGAAATAAAGTTAATTGTTTATTAATTCAAGTGGTACTGTCCGACTAGTATTATAAGTCTTGCGTTGTTGCTGTTACATCCGAAGTTGGTCTTACTACTGACCGACGTCCTTCAGAGCTATCTCTCTGCTTCTCTTTCTGCTTCTGAAACACGGCGTCTTTATACTTCTGCGATACCGGAAGTCACGTGGTACGAGCCCCTATACAACAAAGATATTAGTGATTATAACTTTTTATTGGCCATATCATCTTTAAACGATTCATAGAAGAAGCATACATTCAACCCACACTTTAGTGTGTTTATATATATATATACATATAAAGTTGGCGACCTTAGTCGAGGGCGTCCCAAAGACTCTTTTTTCAATAGCTACTACACTAAGGTGTAGGGGAGGGCGCTACTCCTTTCCTTGGATTGCTCCATTTTACCCTTCATCCATACCTTAAAATGCTGTGTTAAGCAAGGCGGCATCAGGTACCATTTTTTAAATCTTTGGTATGACTCGACCTGGGACTGAACCCAGATCTCCCGGATCACTCTACCCATTAGACCAATGGCTCGGAGGGAATGGAAAATCAGACAGTCGGAAAATTCAATAGACACATTTTTCTATAAGAAAAAATTTACTCTACATTCTCATCCCGCAGTTAAACTTACTTTACACTTCTTTGACTCTATAAAAAATAAATAATTATCTCCCTCGTATTTTGAGGACGTGTCCTTTGAGTGACTCGCCATCACATGAGAACTTAGAATCCTTCTCGTCTTCTTTAGTCACCGTTCTTTGAACGATAAAGTCGTAGTCTTTTGACATCTGTACTTTGATTAATTAAGACGTGTCTTTTAATCTTTGTTCACTGACGGAAGGGAAATTTTGTCAGCAATCCTGGCGATGGACGTTGTCGACCGCCTCAGCATTGAAACGTAAAATCCACATGGCTAAACCACCAAACTTACATAATGCTTTACCGTTTTTCAACCCCTTTTATTTACTACTGGTTCATGGAACAATATCTGCACATTTTTTCTGTTAGGACACATTTATGTGCCATTGTTGATATTTTTTGCATGTTTATTATGTATGTACTAAATGTTCCTATATGTGTAAATCAACTTATCTCGTCTTTTCTCATGTTTAGTAAGTGTTAGCTTATCATTGGATATACTAGTGCTAATATAGGTCCTTGATGAGTGGAAACACAACTAAATATCCTCCCTAGCACGAGGTAATTCATTTCTTGGTCGGGCCAACAACTTTTCAAAATCAACTCATTTAAGTATGAAATCGAAAGATTTACTCAGCACCTAAAGATTGCTTATAGGATTGAAATTAATCGCACCGGCACTAGAAGCTTATAACTAGAACAGCTTAAACAGACTTGAAATAAAGAAACCGTATTAATGAAGGTTGTGGAAATAATTGTGTAAAGCTGATATTCGCCACAGTAAATCACGATTTAGAAGGGTCACGATTTCTGTTATTGTACAAGTAAATAATTTGTAAGGAGGAAGTTGTTTACTTACTCTTGTCTGCAGGCAAGGGAGATAAATGTGTGTGTCAGCAACGATAAATTATAATTGGCTTTAGACCTGATTATTGGTGCATTGTAACGCTAAAAAGAAACGCTTTTTTTACACTATCTGATATACAGCCAGAGAATAAATTAACTTGTCTGGATAATCAGGAATATCAGTGCCTAGATATCAGCACGTGACCATGCATGTACATGAATAAGATATACGTTTATAGACAGAACACACACGCACACACACTTTCTTTTTAATATATATATATATATATATATATATATTATAACAGTGTTGGTTGATACTAAATCCCTTTGTGGGTTTGTGTCGAATATGTGCAATATAATATGGAGAGTGCTCAATATCTAGGATAGAGCTATTGTACAATAATGATACATAAATATATATTAGATTTATATATTTATTCATTTAATTCCATGGAATTAAATATATAAATCTAATATATATATATATATATGCATGTTTCATTAAATAATAAAGACAAATTTTGTCTGTATAATTTAATAATTTATTTAAGATCCTTTCAAGTTTCCTGATAAGTGTCTTAGTTTCAGGTTGGAATTGGAAGATTAATTTCCAAAAACTCAAGCAAGCAACCCCTGATGATGGCCTATGAAGAATCTGAAAGAGCTCGGGACAATTTTGGGAAATTCATCAACCAATTTTAACCTGAAACTAAGACATTTATCAGGAAACTTGAAAGGATCTTAAATAAATTATACAGACAAAATCTCTCTTTATTATTTAACGAAAAATGCTTAAATGAACGACTACTGCCTAACCCTCCCACACACACACACACACACATATATATATATATATATATATATATGTATTGTTGGGTATCACCCACCTTTCTCCACACAATGAGCTAGTCCATCTGCCATATATAGCAGAAGCTACTAATACCAGCAGTTGAGAAGGTGAAGAGACACTTCGTATAACGGAAGTCAATACTATCGTTGGGCTATATCCTTATTCTGTATTCCCTAATCCTATGTTCTTGTCTAATAACAGTCTCTCTATTGAATATACTTTTTCCTGAGAATATAACTCTATTTCCTCACATATCGTGGTTTGTCCTTTATTTAATATCACTAGCGTTCACTAACCAGAACGCAACATATATATATATATATATATATATAATTGTGCATATATATGAAAAATATATAACTCGTTAAACACATGATCTCTTGAAAAATTTACTCATTGCACAGGAAAAGAAGAGGTATTCATACAAAGGGTATTTTCATCAAGTGAATTGAAAACAGTGTGGTCTAGGATTTGAGTTTATTTCATCAAGTTCATTCCCTTACAATGGTAATAAAGTACAGAAGCTAAATTAAATCAGATTGTGAACGATCTGAAGAGAACAAATTAAACTTTTCTTCAATGACTCAGTTATCCTAGATGATTCCCGTCCGGCTAAAAATCCGGACGCGAAAGATGCGTAGATGATGGATAGAGATGGACATTAATTCACGAGCAAAGTGTCCTGCAGAATACAAGGCAGTCAAGTATTTGATATGCAACAAGATAACGCACCATTATTTGATCATTGATAGCTGTTGCAGATGTATTCAATCCGTCAGCAATAATCACTTTCTGCCTCTTATATATGGGACCCTAACAGGTACAACTACTTCAGAATAGAGTGGACCTGAAAGTAGTTACAACGAAGGGGTGCTCCATACTCCCCAGATCAGAACTGGAGCCTCACTATCAGATGAAGTTTAGTATCAGACCCTTTTTTCATATTGGAGGGGGTCTTATCCATCTGCAGGGGATATAGTCAGTATATGCCAAGCTCCAACGACAGTGTGGTGATTATTTTGAGTTCGAGTCAGTGTGACATATCAAACTTTGGAAAATCTTTATCTAAACTACTTTAGTCATCTTTAGAAAGTAGAAAAACATAGACCCAGTAAAAGAAAATTAAGTAATATAAGATATTTAATACTTGAAAATGTCTTATCTAAAAAAAATAAAGATTAATTAAAGATGCTACTAATACAAGTAGAGTAAAAATAAACACAATAAATATGGGATTGAGAAAAATAGAAAACACAGTAAAGGATGGATTGAAAGGTTTAATTTTGGGATACTCCTAAACAATCCCTCTTCTTAGCTCAGTTTGTTAGAGCAGCCGGCGAATTCAACCAAAATGAAACTAATCTGGTGAAGAGTTTACTAGCTACATTATTCTTTCGTAATCATAGACCAGGAGTCCTCTACCAACGGCTCACGAGCCACATGTGACCTTCGTAGCCCATTATATTCAAAATTTTCTCTTCGCTTTTTAATATTAACTTGGAAGAACTACTATTACAATTACGAATGGAACTCATTGATCTTCAGAGTTCAGAAGATTTGAAGTCTAAGTTTCTAGCTAACTACATCTTCGATTTCCATAAGAACCATTTAGATTATTTCCCAGCCTTATCACTTCTACCCAGCAAGTACTGAGTATGTTTGGCACTACATACAACTGTGAGATGTTCTCTAAAAGAAAAGTAACGTTTGCCAGTGTTAAAGCGCCACTTTTCTGATATTTTCCTTACTTCACCTTCTTAATTCAACTCTGATATTACATCTTTTTTTTTAATTGCAAACAACGTCAAATATCTAAAAAATAAATGATGATTGTAACCTGATGAATTTAGCTGTTTATATCTGTCAATTAAAGGTTTTCCTAAAACTCGGACTGAAAAGATTGGGTAACCCTATCATAGACTGATGGATGTGTGAGACGTAATTTTAAAAATGCAAGTAAGAATTAATTAACCCTGTCAGCTAAGCTAAGAATACGCTGACTGTAGCCACCCCCACTAAAAATGAGAGTCCTGGGTATGATACTAAACTGCTACTGATGTCGAGGCTCCAATTCTTGAACACTGAGGTGAATCAATTCATTGCCATTACTCCCATGTCCACTCTGACCCGCATTGGTTGTACCTGTTAGAAACAACTACGCAAAAAATGTAAATATAAACATGCAATAAACGCGATTCCCTAACATCAAGGTATAAAATAACCCTAGCTGAGTTGATTTACTATTTAAATAAATAAAAATCAAGAAATAACAAATGCAAAACAAGACTAGCGAGAGTAAAAGAATCGTATATCAATAAGTTCTGCCTTCTGTTCGCTTAGTGGCTCCTCATTGACTATAGAGTAACTGACCACGCGAAAGAAAACTTCCCAAATCAAGACCGCGGAACTGGTTCTCCAGACATTCAAAATGGTTGCATATGTTCCGGATACACCTCGTATTCTTATCGAATAAAAGATCTTACAAATAAAACCAAAGCAATAAAGAATTATGTCCGTAGAGCTTCGGTCCACAGATCAGTGTGTGTGTGCATGTGTGTGAGTTTTTTTCTTTTTCCTGTCCTGTGATGACGTGCCTAATATTCCAGCTGACCAAGGCAATTACAACGAGAATTATGCGCGACAACTGGATCGACCGTGGTAGGCTAATTACTAAACGAGCAAAACAAGATCCGACTTTTCCTGCCAAGAAGTTTGACATTGTCAATTATTATTCGCTGGCATAGTTCCCGTCATAGATGGCGGGATTATGGATCGGCACTTCTACTTGTCAGCGAATCCGAGTTGGTGGTAGTAAAGAAAGAAAGAAAGAAAGTTAAGGGAAAATAAGTTGGAAGGAAAGATAAATTGAAAAAGAAAAAAAAAAAAAACACGGATTAACTCAGAAAAGAAAGAAAACTGAAATATAAATTTGTCATTAAAGGAGATTTTTTTTATATATATATCGAAATCAGACCTAACCGATAAAATGAAACGCAGTTTCTTCCAGGCAGCAGTCACATCGATACTGCTAAATGGGTGCACTACATGGACTCTAACAAAACGGCTCGAGAAGAAGCTAGACGGCAATTACACAAGAATGCTGCGTGCAATCTTGAACAAGTCCTGGCGGCAACACCCCACAAGACACCAACTGTACGGCCACCTGCCTCCTATCACGAAAACTATTCAAGTTAGACGAACCAGACCTGCAGGACACTGTTGGAGAAGCAGGGACGAACTCATAAGTGATGTACTCTTATGGACTCTTATGGCTGTACAAAAGCAGGACGACCAGCACGAACATACATTCAGCAGCTATGTGAGGATACGGGATGTTGTCCTGAAGACCTGCCTGGGGCGATGAACGATAGGGAGGAGTGGCAAGAGAGGGTCAGGGATATCCGTGCTACCAGCGCGACATGATGAGTTGGTCAAGCAAGTTAGAGAAACATTAACTAGTGTAGTATAACAAGTTTTTATCCGTTAAAAAATCGCAGATATATTTGAATTTCTATTTTGTCGATTTAAGTATGAATCTGATATACTCAAATATGGTAAATACGATATTTTACCCAAAATATTTTGTAATCGTCCCTAACTCACGTGTTTCATCAAATCTAAAAGTAGAAATAGACCCACTTGTGTTATGATTTACAAAAATAGCCTGTTCCTATTTTGTCACCAAAATCCAGTGAGTCTGAATCCCAGTTATTACTTTTCTCTAGTCAGTTGCTGCCCATTAGTCAAAGAGCGGAGACAGGCCCTGAGATTCTCTAGCCGCCGTACCAAAAATAACAGTCCCAAATTTCACGACGATAACCAAGTTTTATCCTATAAAGAAATTTAGAAATGACACGATAGTAAGCATTTAAAAAGAATCATCATCATCATCATATCGTGCTGGCAGCACGGATATCCCTGACCCTCTCTCGCCACTCCTCCCTATCGTTCATCGCCCTAGGCAGGTCTTTAGGACAACAACCTGTATCCTCACATAGCTGCTGAATGTACGTTCGTGCTGGTCGTCCTGCTTTTGCGCAGGCATGTGTGGGGATCCATAAGAGTACATCTCTTATGAGTTCATCTCTGCTTCTCCAGCAATGTCCTGCATGTCTGGTTCGCCTAACTTGAATAGTTTTCGTGATAGGGGGCAGGTGGCCGTACAGTTGGTGTCTTGTGGGGTGTTGCTGCCAGGACTTGTTCAGGATTGCACGCAGCATTCTTGTGTAATTGCCATCTAGTTTCTTCTTCAGCCGTTTTGTTAGCGTCCATGTAGTGCATCCATATAGCAGTATCGATGTGACCGCTGCCTGGAAGAAACTGCGTTTCATTTTATCGGTTAGGTACACATACAAAACTTTAATACTCACACAAAAACATATTTTGTGAATTATTGCTTTTAGCCAAAAATAATAGATGAAAAGATATTTGTTTTCTATGCTTGCTTTATTTATAATTTCAGGATTAACCTTTTATCTCAGTGCCTGGAAGACCCTTTTCTTACAATATTAAACTACATTTTGTTGTAAACTCGTTACGCATAATTTGCTAAATTCACGCTCCGTTCGTAACGATTTATTTGCTAACAATAAGAAGAACATAAACTAGTGTCGTCTACCAGGTCATCATCCGTGAGAAAATCTTTTATATATTAAAATCTCTTATTTATTTATCTAAGGGTAAGTCTATGGGGTTTCAAAGTGTATTTTATAATATTGTTTGCTATCTGACTCCATTCTAGGTTATTCTATTCTTACCCCACGTTATCTTGTTGGTTTAACTTCTTGAATATGAAGGCTGTAAAGGAATTATATGAAAGAAGTAGACAGTAAAAGATAGGAGACGAAGATATCTTTTATATTTTGCCTTTATTTCTGGGTTCAACAACCATTCAGTGGGAGAGGAAATTATTCCTGAATACAAATGAAATGGTTGAATGTCCCAGTCAAGGTGTTAAAATGTGTAAGTCATTCTTGGTGATATATGTCCAAATTTGGTATTTAAAGCGTTAACAACGTGTTAGAGGCTTTTGGTAGATATGTCTAAATCCGATGTTTTCTGTTGTAGTCATTAAGTCCGTTGTATGGTGTCTTAATTTTGATTCTGACGGGTTCATTATTCGGTGTTTTAGTCGTGGGTCGTTAGTGAAAGAGGCGGCTGTTACTAGTGGAAAGGTTAGCCAACGCATCGTCTAGAGACGGATGCATGGCGCCTTCCACCATTAGCAAGGAAGAATTAGGTGTTGTCACACCGCTGGTCACTGCTGAAAGAGAAAAGATTCTTTCTTTTGTCGGGACGGTCCCTTTTCTTTACACATGCGTCGCCCCTCTTCCTTTCAGGGGCTTCTGGGAGTTTCAGCATATTTTTAATAATTAGTTTTAATTTGATTTAATTTTCTTTTCTATTCCCTACAAGTCTTACGTACTGGCAAATACGTCACTTTACGCAAATATTTATCTACTAGCCAACATTATAGAGAAAATTATGTACAGATCGGCACTTGTGTTTCTGTTTAAATTTGAGATGGTCACATGATTTGATTTAATGGCAAATCAATCTTCGTAGATTATTTAATAACAATAGAAGAAGAAAAGTTTTAGCATTATTTAAATCATAGCTAGGGGGATAAGTGGATTCGTACCTTTCCAAAGAATATTATTCCGAGAGTGAATGTAATAGCGTGGTTGGAGTTCGAACTCGCTAACTAATGATGTCACTGTCCATTAAACCACAGGGATTCCTCCGAGATGATGACAGTGAAGAGAAGATCGAAATAAAGGAAGAGTTGAAAGAAACTGATGAGAGAACAATTTGGAAGGTGTTATAGATTTGTTTATATAGTAATCACCCTTGAGTCTCGTTCTCGAAAGAGACAAAAAGGCCCTTTCATGGCGTCGCTATAATTAATCACACTTGCTGCCTAATAGTCCGCGTTAGTATTCCTTTTTCTTCTCTTGCGTGTCTTATTACCGGTTCCTGCAGCACCCAAGATTTAAATAAGATCCTACCTCCCAGGTTTAAGTCAACCACATAACAGAATGAAAGAGAAAAAAAGAGAAAAAATCGATGAAATCTAGAGAAAAGACTTAAATATAGAATGTAGCAGTTGCCCACGAAATCATTTAAATTTAACCATATAGTTTATAGCATTCATATAATTATTAAACCATATAGTTATAATTGTCATATTATTATTTAACCAAATATTTATGGCATATTATTTAACCATACGTTTTGTCATATTATTTAATCACATAGTGTAGTCTTATTTTTACCATTTAGTTATTATAGTCATATTATTATTTAACTATAGGTTTATAATAGTTAAATTATTTCCCCATATACTAAATAGAATCATATTATTAACCATATATTTATAATAGTCATATCATTCAACCATATATTTGTAATATTCATATCATTATTTAATAATATAGCTATAATAGTCATATTATTATTTTAGAAAATAGTTATAATAGTTATATTATTTAATCATATAGTTATGGTAATAATAATATTTAACCATATATCATCATCATCATCATCATGTCACGCTGCTAGCACGAATCTCCCTGACCCTCTCTCGCCACCTGTCTCTATTGTCCATAACTCCCGGGAAGTCTTCCAGGCTACATCCTGTTCGGCACAGAATTGTTGTATATAGGTTTAAGCTGGTCGTCCTGCCTTTGCAAGTCCTTGTAAAGGGGTCCATTGAGTACATCACTTATGAGATTGTTATAATTGTCATATTATTATTAAACCAAATGTCAATATTCAACTATTTTTCTTGACACTACGCATTCGTAGTTAGTTAACTTATGTACGGCAAGAAAGAAGAAAAAAAAGAAAGAAAGAAGTGAAGGAAAAATAGAGAGAGTGTGTGTGTGTGTCTGTGAAAGAGAGAGAGAGAGAGAGTATGTTTCTTGTTATCTATTTCACACAAGGAAAAAACACGGATGTATTTGAGTTTCTAAGATTTTTTTATGAAATAAAATAAATAACATATTTACATATTTACGCATATTTACGTGTATTCATTGTAAGCCGAGTAATATTGCGTATCTTAATGGCATCAGAATTTGCCATTAATCTGTTGGGAGATCAGATTTCCTAACTGATGTATATCCGTCATGTCGGTGAGGTTTCGAATACTTCAACAGCATCCTTTGAAGAGGAGCAATACCCCCACCAAAAGGGTGCTTTGCGTATGACACCTTCTTTACCATTACTCCCAGGTACACTCTAAGCTGGATTGCTCGTACCTTTTAGGATAACATCAATGGATCAATTCATTTTTCGGAAATTATCTTAATTCCCTAACTCCCCAAGGCTACAGAAGTGAAGTCTTATATAATCTAGTATTATTCCCAGGACACAAAGAGATTTTAGAATCTATTGTTAAATGATAATAATAATTGTAAATGCATGCTATGTGGTGACAGAAATGAAACCATCAACCACATAATTAGCGCTGAAGGAATTTAAGACTAGACATGATAGGATCAGCAAGGTGATCCACTGGGAGATGTGCAAGAAATTTAAATTTGATCATACAAACAAATGGTATATGCACAACCCAGCACCTGTCCTAGAAAATGACACACATAAACTCCTATGGGACTTCGGCATACACACGGATCAGCTAATCTCGGCCAGAAGACTAGACCTAATAATAATCAACAAAAAAAAAAAGAGAGAACTTGCATAATAGTCGACTTTGGTATGCCTGCTGACCACAGAATAAAACTGAAAGAATGTGAAAAGAAGGATAAGTACCTTGACCTTGCTAGAGATTTGAAAAAACTGTGGAACATGCAGGTGACAACTATACCAATTGTGATTGGTGCGTTTGGAACGGTAACTAAAGGATTATTAAAAGGGACTGGAGGACTTGGAAGTTGGCGGACGAGAGGAGACCATCTGAACGACAGCATTGTTGAGAACGGCCAGAATACTGAGAAGAGTCCTGGAGACTTGAGGAGACTTGCTGTCACTCAGACTCCAGTGAAAAACCATTGGCAAACGCCGACGTGAAAAGCTCTAATAATAATAATGAAAGAAAAACTAGTCATGGCCTATTATTTATCAAGCTTTGAGTTAAATAACAGATTGGCGGAATCTATTTTGGGCATATAGTGTAGCTAGTTTAAAACGGTCGCGAAAATCGTTGAGTCAATTAATGTAATTGACAGGTAATGACCCCGAGGTGGTTTAAGAGTATGGCTTTCATTGGACGAAAGGGATTCGTGATCAATTCATCCTAGAAAGTTTAGAGGTAGAATCTTACGTATTTTCAATCAACGAGAGGATTCCGAAGTGAACAGATCGATTTTCAATTGTGCTCCCTGTGGCTTCTCGTAATTACAAACGGATAAGATGTAAAAGGTGCCGTCCAGAAATAAAGTATTATTTATGCATAAGAATGTGTCTGAGTTGTTCTTCATCCCATTACAGAAGAACTTCGTGAGAAGCAGTGAACGAGACGGCACAAAATGGCGACAAGAAGAGACATAACGGTGACATGAGGCGATAAAAAGAGATGGGCATCAAACGTAGAAGTAAGAACTATAACATTTATTTACTTGTGGCACAAGTACTAAATAGGAATACTTAAAACCACATAATAGTATGAAATTTATTTGCATTAGATAGAAATACTAGATATCATATAACTGTGTGAAAACAAATAAATATAATAGATAAAAAAAATGTCTGATAAGAAAATGATTCCCTTTGAATGTTGAAAATCTAAACGTTCATGCTTATAATCAAACATTTACAAATAAATCAAATTTCGGCATTAAAACCCAATAAGGGGTTGATATGCCAATAAACAAATAAACCGAGCCAACGACGCATAAACAAGCAGTCATCGCTAATTTGAAACATACTCGCCATATGCTTAGCATAAATCTGCTATGTGGAGAGTTCAGAGTCATGTGTCCACAGTAGCAGTGATCATATAAAGGTCTGGTGAAGACATCTGGATACCAGAAAATAATTTTCCTTCAATGAAGTGATAAAATTTCACTTGTTCATTTTTCCTCGCATCTCTTATTGCAAATCAACTCTTTAAAAAAAATAAACATTTAAAAAACCATTCAAAAAACCAATTCTCCTGACGATGACCTAAGGTTGAAACTAGTTAAGAACAATCAAAAAGTAAAAAAAAAAAACACGATACCAATATTCCTATCCCTCACTCTATATATATAGCCATCCATAGACAGACTGGTTCGTTGTATCACAACTCACCAGTGTGGCTAGATACGCGTGATGCCTGAAGCTGGAATCGAAACCTGGCTGACTTGACGCTATTCTACTGCACTGCCACCAACAAACTTAGCGTAAACGAAGGGATTTTAACGTATTTTTGTTTACATATATACGCTAAATGGCTACTGAGTGCTCAATTCATTAAAAGAGCTTTGCATTACACGAATAGCAATCGGTAATTTCTTTACGAGAATTCTCAAACCCCGATGGGGAGTATATATATATATATATATATACCTAATACAGAAGATTACATCTAGACTGATGAGTAGCCATAAATACAAATTGTGGAAAAACTCTATGGATACTATCGATTGGTTTAGGAAAATTAAGGATAAAAAGAGGTCCACTTTCGTACAATTCGACATCATAGAGTTCTACCCTTCCATCACTAAAGAATTATTAGTGAGGAGCCTTAACCACGCTAGAGAATATACAGAGATCACAGAAGAAGAAATAGAAATTATCCTAGCAAGTAGAAAAACCGTCCTATCCGATAACCGCAGATCCTGGGTAAAAAGTCACGTAAACAATTTCGACGTCCCCATGGGGGCCTATGATTCGGCTCAGGTAGCAGACTTAGTGGGGATCTATATCCTAGATACGCTGGGTCGTATTGTCAACTCGCAACAAGTGGGGCTTTACCGAGATGACGGGATTATTTATATCCCAGACAGTAACGGTCCGAAGACCTCTAGTATACAGAAGAAAATTATTAGGGCCTTCAAACTACTAGGGTTTAGAATTCAAATAGCCTCAAATTTAAAAATAGTAGACTTTCTGGACGTCACATTGAATTTAAATAATGGTACGTTCAAACCCTTTAGTAAGAACGATTCCGGCCCCCAGATACATAAATATTTCCTCGAACCACCCAAGATCGGTACTGAGACAGATCCCCAATGCGGTGAACCAAAGAATTAATAAACTGTCCTCAGGTAGGAAAATTTTCGAGGAAAACAAGAATAGATATGATGACGCCCTGAAGGACAGTGGATTCCAAGGTAGACTGGAATACTTAACCCCGGTGGACCTCAATTCGAGAGCTGGGAAGAATAATGGTGGGACCCACACACCCCTCAAGGTAGGTGAGATTATTAATAATAGTAGTCACGGAAATAGACGAGGAAAGAATAGAAA
Organism: Sepioteuthis lessoniana; assembly: GCA_963585895.1. Lineage (NCBI taxonomy): Eukaryota > Metazoa > Mollusca > Cephalopoda > Myopsida > Loliginidae > Sepioteuthis > Sepioteuthis lessoniana. The sequence goes on from OY757917.1 coordinate 64,172,394, forward strand.
TAGAAAAGTAGTCTGGTTCAATCCGCCATTTTGTAAGCTCACTAACATTAACATAGGTAGTTACTTCCTACACCTACTAGATAAACATTTTAATAGAGACAACCCATTGAGTAGGATTTTTAATAGAAATACAGTGAAAATTAGCTACTCCTGCACTAAGAATATGTACAACATACTAAGCAACCATAATAGGAGGCTACTCAATGAGCTAACCACGAGGGATAGGAATCCAAACGTGGAGTCTTGTAACTGTAGGAATAAGGAAGAATGCCCCTTAGGCGGACGCTGCACCACGAGGAATGTCGTATACCAAGCATGCATTTCTCCTATGGAACAGCAAAAGGACGGGGAGAGAGTCTATATAGGAATCTCCGCGGGAAATTGGAAACAAAGATAATACAGCCACAGACACTCATTTTCCAACCTAAAACTTAGATGCCAGACTGCTTTATCAAAATAATTTTGAGGCCTAAAGGATCAGGGGCTATCCCCACAAATTAAGTGGAAAATATTAAGGCACTCATCTGCCGCCAACAGCTTCAACGGGAGATGTAACCTATGCTTAGACGAAAGAATTAGCATAATTAATTTCAAAAATAGAAAACTTTTATTGAACGAGAGAAATGAGCTTATCTTTAAGTGTAGACATAGAGGAAAATTTAAATTATCTTAATTGAGAGTCACTGTAAATAAATAATCGCAAGGCCTATGATAAAGAAATATTAGTAAATAATATAGATCAACCCAACAGCAGATATCACCAAGATAGGGAATGATAAAGATAGATAAGGGCCAGATGAACACGGAATATTAATCCAAAAATAGGGCCTGTGATTCTGGAGTGGTTAATTCCCCTTGACCATTTTTAGGGTAAATTTTAAAAAAACACTTGACGACTATAATAAATGTCCCCACCTTATCTGGTTTAAGTATCTCGTTCCTAATTGAAACAAGAGGAATATCTAGGATGGCAAAAGCTGGGTTAATTAACAGACATATCAGAATTAAATGTAAATCATATATGAAATAGCCATTAGTTAAACGATCTTAGTCTGTTTAGAAAAGCACACCTGCCAAGTAGAAGAAACCACAAACAGAACACAAAATTAGAAGGGACTGACCAGTAGATTAATTCCACCCCTGTTTCTTAATCGTTCTAACATATAACATGTTAACACCCTCTGCTCACGCCTGTGAAGGAAAGAATTTGTAACTTTGTAATTGGATTTCCACTTTATGTTTGTTTTTTTTTTGCTCTTTTTTTTTTTTATCTTTATTTTCTGATTTTTAATTTATTTTTTTAATTTCTTTAATTTTCCTTATTTATCTTCTGAATACGAACTGTAACTCCTCATTCGCATCTCTGGGACAATACAGAGCATGTAAAAGAGTCATCTGACGAGACGGAGAATATACCAACAATATTCTCCGCCGAAATAAATTTATTATGACGGCTTAACCGAGTTTGAGTCTCCATTTAATTGTACTATATATATATATATATATATGTGTGTGTGTGTGTGTGTGTGTGTGTGAGTAAAGTTAAATTGCTTTTTATAAATAGATTTTTAGCTAATATTTATCTCATCCTATTTCGTGTTTATTTGTTTTATCGTCATGAATCTTTTTTTTCTTTCCGTATCCCGTTTCTCTTTCTCTTTAACGGCTTTATCCTGTTCTGGGCACGAATGTATATATTTACTAAATGCACCTTAGTTTGACATAAGGCCACAATAGCTGAGTACTAAACGTGAACCAATCGCATTACACTAGAAACAGCTTGTAATTCGAATGTTGCTATCACTAAAACAACAGGTGCGTGCAGCTGCAGAGTCTTGGAAAAAGATGCCGAAGACAAAGACGAGATGAGGAAATGACGATGAGAAAAAAAAGGAAAAAGTCCAACACGTGGTCATAGAAAAAGTACCACCCACCTAATTATCGGTGTTGTAACCTCGCGCTGGACCAGTCTTAAGATCATGAAGATGTGAAATGATATTCTCGAATCGACGAAGAAAGATTTATTGTAACCTGTTTCTAATGATGAGGCTCGCCAGTTCCTAAATTTAAGTCCTTTTACTAACTGAACAAACCACTTCAAAAATACCTAACCCTCGCGTGAGACCGTTTCTAGCACCCACAGCGATGGCTCCAATGATTGACCCATTGCTGTTGGTCACCATATCATAGGAAGTACAATTCAATACAGATACGCTGCAGAGCTAAAACGAATACTGCTATATCTATACAATACACTTCAGTGAATTTGGACCCATCATCGTCATATAATAATTTGTGGACATTTGAGCTGAACCTGATCATTATAGTTTTTCAAAAGAGAAAACTACAAAGAAAATTAATCGTAGACGTTTCGTCTTAAATCATTTATTTATTTGTTGTATATGTATACAAGGACGACCTCGAATTAGCCAAGAACTTTGCTAACTTTACATATGCGTACGGCATTATATAACCAAAACACAATAGACAGATGGACAAAGCGAGGCATCCTCCCTTTCCATAACAAGGATGACCTAGGAATAGCAAATAACTGCCGAGGTATAACCCTTATATCCATAGCGACCAAGATTTACAATGCTCTACTACGCAACCGCATAGAACCCAAAATTGAGAAGATACTTAGGAAGAACCAAAATGGCTTTTGGAGAAATAGATCCACGACCTCACAAATTTTGACTATCTGTCGAATTCTCGAAAAAGTGTACGCGCAAAAAACCTAAAGGTAACAATATAATTTGTCGACTTCGCCAAGGCCTTTGACTCCATACACAGAGGAAAGATGGAGCAAATACTACTCGCCTGCGGCCTACCTAAAGAAACCGTCACAGCCATAATGATCCTATATAGAAACACAAAAGTAAAAGTCCGCTTCCCGGATGGAGACACAGACTACTTCGACATTGCAGCAGGTGTACTGAAAAGAGACACATTAGCCCCATACCTCTTTATCATCTGTCTAGTCTACGTACTTAGAACGTCTATTGATAGAATGAAAGAAAACAGTTTCAAGCTGACAAAGGAAAAAAGCAGAAGATACTCTGCACACGGAATATATGTGCTTTAATCAAAGAGGTGACATCTCCACTCTAAACGGTAGCTCTCTGAAACTAGTAGACATGTTCACCTACCTAGGAAGCAGTGTCTCATCAACTGAGACAAACATCAACACGTGACTAGCAAAGGCATGGATAGCTAACGATAGACTATCGGTCAAATGGAAATCAGACCTGACCGATAAAATGTAACGCAGTTTGTTCCAAGCTGCAGTACTGTCGATACTGCTGTATGGATGCACTACATGGACGCTAACTAAACGTTTGTAGAAAAAGCTTGACGGCAACTACACAAGAATGCTGCGAGGAATATTGAACAAGTCCTGGAGACAGCAGTCCACAAAGCAGCAACTGTTCGGCCCACTTATCCCCCATCACAAAAAATATCTGAGTTAGACGAACCAGACATGCGGGACACTGCTGGAGAAGTAGGGACGAACTCATGTGACATACTCCAGTGGACCCCTTCACATGGATGAGCAAAAGCAGGACGAACAGCTTGAACCTAAATACAACTCTGTGCCGATACAGGATGTAGCCTTGAAGACCTACCGGCAGCGATGGACGTTAGAGAAGGGTGGCGGGAGAGAGTCAGGGAGATCTGTGGTTACGGCACGACATGATGATGATGATCATATGTATACTCTAGAAGCGAATATGACAAAATATCGGGTTTAAAATTCAGAACCTGAAATGCACTGATAAGCTCATTAATTGATATTTGCAAAAATCTGATACCATCTACATTCCACAGAAAAAGTCGTTTATATATATATATATATATATATACGTTTGTGTGTTTCTCTCTGATTATAATTATCCAATTTTTTCATGTATGTCTCATAAAATAATAAAAATGGCAAATTGTAGCGCAAAAGTAAAACAATTTCCGGACATTTCTCATGCCATCTACCTTTTGCTTTTATTTCTTTACTTTTAGGAAAATATGTAACTTTTATTGCTGGTGAATATTCTAATTCAATGGGATTCATATCCCACAGTACATGTTCTGGCACCTTCTCGTGGTGTAATGGCCAGCAATGATCTGCAAGCATGTCTCCTTGGCTGACACAACACTGAGCCGTCCACAATTGTGGTTGTGTGTCGGCTTTAGTTAAGCTTAATGAAGCAGATATTATGATTATGCTGTGTAGGAATTATTCGATTATCTCTCCTTAAGTAAGTCTTCATCATCACTGAAAATAAAATCTCGGTTCTAAGGAAACACAAAGTCGAGGCTATCGGTTAAAAATCATCGAGCACCGGAAAAAGCATTTTCTTCTTTAGACACCGCCAAGATGAAACGAATTAAGGGATATTTCAGCCTTTGCTGAAGCCACAAAGCGGTCACAATTTAGGGACATAAAAACAAGCAGAATTTCAACAAACCATCGCCCTAATCTCGCGGGAAAAACTCAAGAGAACTCAAAATCCATATCCCCTCTCTATCTCTATCTCTTTCTCTGTCTCTGTCTCTCTACCTCTATCTCTGTCTCTCTTTCTCTGTCTGTCTCTGTCTATCTCCCGAGTTCTACTAGTCAACGGAGTTAGATTCATGGCAGTCTGACGTTGCTTAGGCAAACGAGGAGGAACTTTGAGTATTCCTTGTTAATCTCCAAGTGACATCTTTGCTCTCAGCCAAAACTCTCCTTTTTATCTCGATTTTCAGTTATTTTCTGTTGTGTCATTTACTCTATCATTAAATTCGAACTGCCCCAAGACTCGAACTTTTCTTTCGACCAACTGCTAACTCTGGCTAAAGGTAACGGCTGGCGTAGGAAGTTTCCCAGCTTGTCTTGGCGTCCCACTTTTTTGTGTCCAACGCAGGTCTATTCAAATCCTAACCCCTGCTGCTGTAGACTCTAACGGCTCTAGTGTCCTACTGCTTCGGTTGAATATATGATGACATTTAGAGTCTCGGCCATTTTTTCCTTTTTTACTCATCTCGAACAAAAGATTCTTGTCTGCTGGCTTCTAACTGTATTAGCACTAAATTCCTCACTTTATGGACACTAAAAATAATCTTTTTATTTTCATCAAGAGATCATTTCTATTTTGATATCCCTCTTTTGAAATTACTTCTTAATATTTTATTCAATAGTTCTTTTCTCAGAAAGACACAATTTGATTCAATAACTCTTCCGAACTTCAATCTCTTTATGCAAGTGGTTTGTAACAGGTAAACCTGACAAATACCACCCTTTTTTTAAAGTACCCCAACTATAACCATTCTTTTCTTCATCTTTTATTTGAATTAAATACATTGTTGAATTATAAAGGTTTACTTTTGTTCCTTACTGTCTCAGTCATTCTTTAATTAACGTATCCTTGCAAATCCAGTCAGCCAAGTCATATTCCAATAAAGGTCCATTTGGTTTGAATTCACAGTTTTACTTCTCCTAGATTAGTTGCCATATTTACTAAAGAACACAGTTTGCAAGTCTCTTCCCCTATTTTTTCCCTTTCCCCCATTTTCTGATATTTCCTACATCCATCTTTTTCACTCGTTGTCAGTAGTCCTTCATTTTACCCGAGTAAAGTCTTTTCTGGAAATCTTATTTAACTAATCAAAATCCGTCCAAGCAAGCATACTGAATTGTTTAGACAACTTATAAAAATATATCGATTGACTGAAAAATCATATGGAAAAATCACTAACAATGCCTATCATACAAATTATTACTAAAGAATGTCAGGGTGTACAATAGCTGAAACAATGTGACTATATCAACCGTTAAAAATTAGATAACTAGTTTTTGTACTGTAGTAAATAATAATAATTTCTCATTTCAGAAATTGCGACAAAAATTGAATGAATTGTTTAAAGACATGAATATCTTGTCAAAAAGCTAAAATGATGAAAGCAAGAGTTTAGAAAAAGAATGGTTCCGACCAGAATAGATTGTGCTTTTATTACTGGTCTGGTTTATATTTGTCTAAATATTATCAACTGATATCTTATATAGAGCATTCAAACTTAATTGTCACGAGTGAATTTCTATTTCCCAGATCTAGAAAGAAAAATAAATCTGTGACACTATGGGTGACATCCGTTTCACTGCGTGTGGATGCCAGTCAGAGAATCCCTTTGTCAGTTTTAGCGTGAAACCCACACAAAGGGCCTGCGCGCGGGATCTCCCAGGAGACCGGAAGTAGACGAGAGAAGGGAGATAACAGAGAAAGTCGGCATGAGAGGTCAGTCAAGGGAAGGACGCGGTCAGCAGAAGGGAGCAGAAGATACCAGTCGACAAAGGAGAGCTGAAGAAGTCAATCGACAGAGGTGAAAGCAGGGCAGAGAAGGACACAGTAAGCAGAAGAGAACAGAAGGAGACAAGGAGCAGCCATAAGTCAGAAAGGCGACTACTAGTACCTGTTGACCTACTGATGATGGGTTGACCGACGCGAGAGGATAAGTCAGCATTGCTAGTGGCTTTGTGAGTGTTTTCGCTCGAGTACACGCTCGCGTTAGCTCACAGAATGCACAAAAGTGTCACAGACTTCCCCCTCCTGCGCTTGGAGCTAACCCAAGTCCGTGTTTGTTTGTTTGTTCTTTTCTTCCACCCTCTCTGCTGCGCTTTGCGTATCAGTAAAGAAATGTGAAATACTCCTGGCCGGAGATGAGAAAAACCACTAGACGATTCTAATAGCCATGAGTGGTTTAAGGAACCTGAAATAGAAGGGTCGGCCAGCGGGTATTGGCACAAATCTAAAGTAAACTTTTTTCCGTTTTTGCACACCTTTCACATTCTGCTTATTCATGGAACAATATGTGCATATATTATCTGTTGGGACACGATGGTGTATTTTTTCAATACGACTTGTATATATATCATGTATACACTAAATATATCTGCATGTGAAAATAAGCATATCTTGTCTTTTCTTCCGTTTATATAGTGCAAGTATATAACGGATATACTAATGCTTATATTAGTCTGAGGGGAATTGGGACACAAGTAAATACCTTCTCTACCTCCAAATAACACGATAACAACTTTTCAGGCAGTAAACCCCGAATTTAGAGCGGACGTTATTCTGCTAAGATCATGATGCAACACAAGGTCCATTTGGTTTGAATTCGCAGTTTTACTTCTCCTAGATTGGTTGCCATACTTACCATGTCTAAAGAACTCAGTTTGCACTACTATTTACCCAAAGAAGAACAGAGGGATTCGTGTTTTTACAAGGTCAATAGCGTAAAGAGAAACTCTAACAACCTCGAACAAGATTTGAACACGGGTCAACGATTCTATTTCCAGCGGTTACGCTAAGCGCGCCTCCCATCAGACGTAGGCGAAGGGTGAGTAATATGTAATAATTTATGATGCTTTTTGCTTCGATGTGGCACAAGGCCATGTGAATAGAGCATCCAATGAGACTCGAACTCACTCGTGAAAGTTTGCTTGTCTAACTTGCTAACTATTATACCACTTGAGGTACCCATGAGTGACATCAGTGGCGACTTTAGCCTATTTTTGCTACTCGTGCCCCCCACCCTCTGTCAACTTCAGTTCCCAACCCGTGGTCCGTGGACCCAAAGTAAGTCATCATAGTTGCTATTGCGTGATTCTCCATTGTATAGCACAGATTGACAAACGTACCTTGCATGGTGTTTTTTTTGTAAACAATCAAGATACTATATAATTTGTAGTCTTGTTAATACAGTAGATAGATAATTTTTTTTTCCTTTCAAAAGTATAGAAGAAAAGAGAAGATGTTCATTACTATGACGAGAAAAATATGTTTATTAGAATAAAGAAACTGATGACACTATACACAGACACAGCTAGTAGTTTCAATTTCGCTTAAAATAAAGATTATTTGTTGAAAATGTATTCAAATAAACAAATTTTAGTTACAGAATGTAATATATGCAACATTCATTAAAGAAATAGACATCTGTTAGTGAAAAAACGAATTAAAACACGCCGTTTAACCAACATTTACCATAGCGATGATGATGACGTCGGTGACGGCTATAATCTGCTATCCCCCCCCTCTCTCTCACTCTCTCTCTCTCTGTCCCTCTCCCTCTTCCCAAGACAGCTGTCAGCAGTCACAACGTCCTAATATTTTTGAGTACAGTGTTTAGAGTTGCTCTTGCTATTGGCTACAGCCAAAAGCGGATTTCTCTAACATTACTGTTATTATAAGGGTCTAGTGCTGGGCACGGATAGCGCGTGTTCAACATTATAGCCGATTTTATGGGATATTCAATGAATCTGACGGTGGCCGGACAAAGACCATCCGTTCAAAACAGCATCGTTGAATTATTCCCATATATATTTATGAACTTTTGGCTACTTAGTTATCGAAACTTGAATAGATACGTAATTTAATTGAGATCAGACTAAGTATGTTTGCTTGAAATTAATGGATGATTTTTAATCCATTTTGAATAACATTGACCGAGTTATTGGTCGTGCCGGGCACGAGTAGCACTAGTCCCGTCTCCGCCCCTGAGTGACATGTAGTAATTTCCTAAGCTTTTCGTTTAGATGTGGCACATGGCCGGAGGAATTGGGCACAAAATGAGACTCAAACTCACTCGTAGAGGTTTGCTAGTCTAACTTGCAAACCATTACATTCCTCAAGGTCCCCATGCTTAGCTTAGTCGAGGGTAACCTGAAGGCTCCTTTTTCAATAGCTACTACAACGAGGAGTAGGGGAGGGCGCTACTCAATTCCTTGGATTGCTCCACTTTACCCTTGATCATTACCTTATAATGCTGAGTGCTAATCAAGGCGGCATCAAGTACTATTTTTTGAGTCTTTGGTATGACTCGACCTGGGATTGAACCTCGATCTTCCAGACCATTGGCAAACACTCTACTCACGAGGCCAATAGCCCGGTATAAAGGGGCCTATAAGTGACATGAAATCCGGTGTGTTGGCGATAAATGTGCTTAATAGCACGTGGGAGGGATTATATAAATGGCAGAGTAAGGCAGAAAGACAAGGCAAATCAAGTCAGTGTTAAAATGATGTTCTGTTCAAAAGAGTTCAACTCTGAAGAGTCATTAACACTTTAAAATCAATGAGTTCATTTTCGGAAAAAGTGGGAAGTGGCAGGTGAGAATTTTCCAACCGATGTCAGTTGTCAATCAAACGATGTAATTTGACACTAACAAACTTATCTTTGGGTTTCATTAAGAAATAGCAAGGAGGCAATTGCGGGCTGATTGCAGAACAGAAAACGAAAACGAATTATATATATATATATATATAACTTTCGTGATCAGACATCAGGTTGCCTGGCTTAATTGATTAGATATATACCACTTACGACATTAAGAATCAAGTCAGCGGTTAAACGTTTACCTTTTGAATTCAAATCTGTATGCAGCTATTATTGAGTCTTCTTATTGTGTTCATCATCTTCATCAAAGCAAGCCGACCACACGGATTCCTCTCCTCCTCTCTCTCTCTCTCTCTCTCTCACACACACACTCTCTCTCTCTCTCTCTCTCTCTCTCTCTCTCTCTCTCTCTTTCTCTCTATCCTGTTTTGTCGTTATCGGTCGTCGGCCTTAGTAAGTCTTCTTGATTTTTTCAAGTGTCCGGAAAGAACTGATGAATGTAAGTCTTTGTTGGTTAACTGCCTTTGGTGTGTCCACGTGTGGAAGTTCATAGGAGAACGTCGCAAATGAGATCGTCATGGCTTTTCTAGCAGAGCTCCACATGTCTTCCTCGTCAAACGTGGATGGTTTGCGAGATAGGAGGCAAGTGGCTGTAGAGCTGCTGTTTTATAAGCTGTTGCTTTCATGATTTGTTCAGAACAGCTCGCAGCATTTCTGTATATTTTTTATCAAGCTTTTTCTACAGGCTTTTCGTTAGAGTCCAAGTGCTGCAATCATACAGTGGTACTGACACTGCTATAGCCAGGAAAATCCCCGTTTTCTTATAATATTGATAGAACGTAATAAACCAAGTGCATGTATATCACCAAATTTTATTTCAAGAGGGTCAGTACTCTGTGGAAGGAACAGAGTCTTCACTGTCAATGCAATGTCAATGACTTGAGAAATTTGAACTTTTTGATAGTAAAAAGAGAGTAAACGTGAAAAGAAAGCGTTGAGAAAAACTGAAAAATAAAGGCGAATACACTTTAAAAAGATAAAAATCTCAATTTCAGATGTTAGTTTTTAAAGGAATACAGGATGGCTACAGACTTTATTTAGGATAGCTGTAATATAGCCATAATACGACTATACAAATATACGGATTTTATAAAACGTTCATCATGTTCATAGAATGTTCATACACATAGGAATCCGAAAAACACGAAACACTGACGACTCTCTTGGTTCAGGTACGAAACTTTTATTAACTTCTTTAAGTTTAGGTTTTCGACACGAGGAGAGAGAGACACAATTTTTCAATGCTGACTGTTCGTCCATCGTCAGCTCTCAACTCACTGATTCAACCAACGCGCACGCGCACCCTGCAGTCCACAAACTGGCTGGTCTCGCTCAGGTCCGAAAAATCAACCCGCTTCGTCTAAGTCCAAATCTCAACTCACTGCTTTTATTCAGAATCACTAAGAATCCCAGCCCATCGCTTCCGGGCATGACGTCATTCACATCCCCCCCAGTCTCATTTTCTACCTGGGGTTTTTATTGTGACATCTGTGATTGTCACATCCTCCCCGAGCGCGCGTGAACACCTGCACTCAATGTGTGCACCTAACTAACCTATGCACTAAGCCGAAAGGTTCTAAGCCTAACTAAACCGAAAGATAAGATATATAAAACGAAAAATGATAATATAAAAAAATCCTTCCGCAATTATACAACATGGCTACAGACTTTTTACTTGTAGTATCTCTGATACTTGTGTACCAAACAAACACAGGTAAGTAGATAACAACTCATAATTATTTCTATTAATGTATTACTCATCATATGACTGTGTTTTAATACTGTGAATTTGTTTTGCCGTAGCTGTTCCTTTTGAGTTTAACGTCTCCAATACCAACGCATTCGACACAGTGTAATATTTTCACAGTTATTTATTTAAATGAATTAATTGTTGGCAAATATGCCTCGCCTATATCTACATATTACTAAATCATCCCATTATATTTCAGTATTGTTCGCCAGCGATGTAATAGGCAAGCAAAAAATAGGCTACCACAAAGAAAGAAGAACAGAGACCAGTTATGACACAAAAAGCTGTTGAAAAAGTCATGATGGGAGGATTGTTGTGTGAGCATATCCAAACCGAGATAATTCGTTCAGAAGCAGAACAGAGTTAAAGACGTGATCGCAGAGAGCAGACGTTCCGATGGGCCAAACACGTCACAAGGTTCAAAAACAATAGATGGACAGTGCTGTTGTCAAGTGATATCCAAGAGACCAAAAATGACCACTTGGAAGACCTGCGCGACGATAGGAAAATGAAATTTTCAAGCGACACAAGCCAACATGGTTCTGTTTCAGTTTATTTGTTTAATGGCATATAAACGTTCGTGGATTATTCAATGCTAAAGCCATCTTAGAAGAAGAACAGTTGTGGTATTATTGAAACCCTAACTTGGAGGCAAAGAGGGTTCATGCCTTTTCGCAAGGGTATTCGTCCGAAAGTGAACATAATAGTGCAACAAGAGTTCGAACTCACTTACTATGGTGTTGCAGTCCAGCACGTTAGCTACTATACAACGGAGATTCTACTCTCCAGGACCAACATAGAAAAAATATCGTGAACAAAATGGAAGTACATTGTAGTTAGTGAGGGGAAAATCATCAGACAACCAAGCCAATTAGGAATAAGAGATATTTCTATAAAAATAAGAATGTGCCCATTTCCCAGCATTAAAGGGGTTTACGCTTCTGCAGAGAATGCAGTTAACATATTCTAAAACTCGACGACAGGGCTGGCAAATTTTCCAACTATTTTTCGTCTAGCTTTCAGTCAATAGTTAGGTAAATATGGCGCTTTAACCTTGTTGTGGCAACCACTCTAGGAGAAAAGAAAAACTCTGAAATCAAACCGGTTAAACTCCGCTAAAAAATTGATTTTGTGACGCATCGTGCAAAGGAGTTGGGTATATGTATATACATACATATATATATATAGAGAGAGAGAGAGTGTGTGTGTGTGTGTGTGTGTGTTTGTATGTAAAGCAGGCAGAGCCAGAATATAGCAGAAAGTTAGAGAGAGAAAAGTAGTTCTGTTAAAAAATGAACTTCATTTTTGTAAGCATTGGAGGTGCCCGTTGTGTAATGGTTATCGTCGTAGGAAATGGACACGGCGACACGAGTTCAAATCCTGAACGAGACTGATTGCATTTCACATAGCACTAATACCCTTGGGAAAGGTATGAATCCAATTATTCTCCCTCCAGCTATGGGTAAATAGTAGGGTTGACTAGGTTCTTCAGCCTTGGAGAGGCAACTAGTCTAGGAGAAGGAAAACTCTGACTTGAAACCTGTTAAACTCCGCTTAAAAATTGACCTTGTGTCATATCCAGCCCGAGTGGAGGGGTTGGGTAAATAGGGTATTGGAGCATTATGTATATGAAAATTTTAAAGAAATTTTTCGAACCGGACTGCTGACCTTTATCAGCATTACAACTCTTTGATATTAGACGTTGAATTTAACTTTAAGTGTGTGAGGAAAAAAGAACATTCATTAAGGATGGCTCCGATTCGTTCGACTTGTTAGCGCGTGAATACAATTTTAAAGTAAACAAAAAACATTTACAAAAATTAAAATCTAATATGTAACTAATTTACCGAGTCTTGAAAAAAGATACTGCAAAATAAATCAGAAAAGTTTACAAAAAAGTGCTCGACACTACTTCAGCAAAGCACTTTTTTGTAAACTTTTCTGATTTATTTTGAAGTATCTTTTTTCAAGATAAATCAGAAAAGTTTACAAAAAAGTGCTCGATGCTACTACAGCAAAGCGCTATAAATACAGAATAATATAAAATCATGATCACTAGAAGTGCCTTACTTTAAGTTTCATGATGGTTTGGCTTTGTTCGGTTTGGTTTGGTTTATGGCACATCAACCATTGTTGGTTATTTAGTGTCAAATCCATTTTTATACATATAAACAATTCTGTCTATTCAGCTTAACAAAATTACGCAGTTTAGATGCTGAAACAGATCTTTTTTTGTAAAAATTCAATTTAGTATAAGTACACAGTTTAGTCCTATTTGACCCATTGATAAGATCCCTCTCAAGTATTACCACTCCGGGCCAGAATGGACCTGGGAGCGATGGCAATGAATGGATACTCCGCATTCCCCAAAGCTCCAGCATTACTGTAGCCTTGCCATCAGATTGTTTAGTGTCCAATATAGGACACTCGTTGAAGAAGTCTTACCCCTCTGCAGGGGTGTCCTCGTGGTGTAATGGTTAAAGCGATGCACTGCGGAATCGTAGAATGCGAGTTCGTACTCCAGTCGCGCTATTACGTTCACTTTCGGGCAAAATACCCTTGGGAAAGGTATGAACCCCCTTATTCTCCCTCCAGCTATGGGTAAATAGTAGGACGGACTAGGTTCTTCAGCCTTGGTGAGGCAACTAGTCTAGGAGAAGGAAAACTCTGAATTCAAACCTGTTAAACTCCGCTTAAAAATTGACCTTGTGTCATATCCTGCCCGAGCGGAGGGGTTGGTAAATAGTACCCCTCTGCAGAGATGCAATCGGTCTATTCTGCAGCCCAAGCCGACTGGGCCATAAGTTTCATGAGTGCAATCATCAGACCGGAAAATGAGAAAAGTAGCCATCAGTTGTGATTAACTATTATTGCTATTAATTTCCACGTCTTAAAATAGAAGTAGACATGACTTACACGAAGGAGAAAGAACACTCACACACACAAGCATATATGTATATATGTATACGAGATCTACTGATAAGTTACAGGACGAGGTGTACTGTGTGAGTTATGGGGGAAAGAGGGATAATCGGATTGTGATCATCTAACAGGGTGTTATGGGCGTATATAATTGTAGCTTTCCGAAGCCATCACATTTTTCCACATGTTTTTGTTAACATTTCTTTTTCAGGTCGTTCAGCCATGACCACTGAGGAACGAACGATGAACACCAAGCAATACTTAAACCTGAAGTTTTAAGTCCGTTTGAGGAAAATGCCGTCACTAACCCTTGAAATATTCGTCAAGTGTGTGCATATAACACCATGATGTGCACATTTGTTTTTTAGTGGCACAAAAAATTCAAAGAGGAATTCGAAGAGGGGAAAGATGAGTCAAGAAGGGGAAGGCCTTCAATAAGCAGGACTTAGATCAACGTCGAGCATGTAAGGCAAGTGGTGTGTAGCGATCGTCGGTTGACTTGGTTTCTTTTTGTTTGGTTTGGTTTTATTGCATATCAACCGTTGTAGGCTATCTAATGCCAAATCCATTTCAAATAATTCAGTTCAGCATAAGTACGCATTTTAAATGCCAAAATAGTTCTATTTCTAAAAATTCAGTTTAGCATAAGCACACAGTGTAATTCTATCTAACCCACATATAGGACCCTATCAGGTGCTACCACTCCGGGCCAGAGTGGACTTGGGAGCATTGGTAATGAAGAGGTACTCAGCATTCCCCGAAGCTCCAGCATCACTGGAACCTCGCCATCAGATTGCTTAGTGTCATATCCAACACACTCTTTGGGGGAGTCTCACTCCTCTGCAGAGATGCAGTCGATGTATTCTACAGCCCCAGCCCACTGGACTACGTCAGTTGACAGTTTGAATAATCGCAAGTCAGCTAGACATAAAAAAGGGAAGATTATCACCGTAGATTTGGAAGATTATTACCGAGGATTTGAGCGTGCAGAAAGTCTGCGCAGAAAAAATGCCAAGACTGTTGACTGATGATCAGAAGGAACATCGCGTGAAGATATATCTGGAAATCATCGTGAGTCTTCAAATTGAACCAGACTTGCTTCGTAGAGTCATCATGAGACATAGATTATTTAGTACGACCCGGGAACCAAGCGCCAGAGTAGTCAGGGGAAGTCTCCAAGGCTGAAGAAAGTAAGATAGTCAAAGTCATGTTGATAATATTCTTCGATGTCAAGGGCATCGTTCACAACAAGCAGTTGCTAAAGACGAGCAATCAGCAAGTCAACAAGGATATCCACCGAGTATACTTCGTTCAGTGCTAGAGAAGAAATGATAGTTGTGGCAGGAAAAATAGTGGCTGCTTGACTACGATAATTCACCTGCTCTCAAAGCCCTGAGAATCCGGCAATTCCTGAATGAGAAGCACAGCACCATATTAGAGCAATCTCCACATTCACTTCAAGGGCAATGTACATTTTCCGGTCATGATGATTCGATTCTGTTGGGGTGTCTCCCCTACAGATGGACTCGCCCTCATGTGACATATACCGGCTTAGCTCTCTTCTGCACAATCTCAGGTGAGCCCTCACCAAGAACGGATGTAATGTTCCTGATTGTGTTAAGCTGAGGAGAGGTTTCTCCCGGCTATCGCTTCGGTATGTACTATTTTCCTTCAATATATTTTTTATCACTCATTTCCGAATCATGTTATCATTTGACCCCCCCCTGACCAAAACAAATTCACAATATAATTCCTCTACTTAAAAAGAAAATGTACATCTATATCCTTGTCCTTTAGGTTATAATAATTAAACGAATGCGTATTTCCAATCCTCTTGGGAAGACGTGGCCCTGGAGGTGACCGTGTCCTCTGTAAAGAGTACAGATGTAACTTGCAAGACACATTCAGGGTAATTGGTCGCGCAATTAACATGACAAATTGATTTGGCGTAACTTACGTGCGATGTGAACAGGTGGTCAGTGGTAGAGTTTCGGCTCTGCATTCTGTGTCGCTGGTTTGATGTCCAGTGGGCATGACAACTCTTTGATATTAGACGTTGAATTTAACTTTAAGTGTGTGAGGTAAAAAATGCATTCATTAGGCATGGCTCCAATTCGTTCGACTTGTTACCGCGTCAATACAATTTTAAAGTAAACAAAAACATTTACAAAAATTAAAATCTAATATGTAACTAATTTACCGAGTCTTGAAAAAAGATACTGCAAAATAAATCAGAAAAGTTTACAAAAAAGTGCTTGACGCTACAACAGCAAAGCACTATAAAAACAGAATAATATAAAATCATGATCACTAGAAGTGCCTTACTTTTAGTGTCATGATGGTTTGGTTTTGTTTTGTTTGGTTTGGTTTGGTTTGGTTTATGACACATCAACCATTGTTCGTTATTTCGAGTTGGTGGGAGACGTAAACCATATCAGGTTTCCTTTGCTAATGCCGTTGTTATTATTATTATTATCGTTGTTGTTTTGAGTGTAATACACTGCTGATGACCTAATAAGGTCGAAACAGCTGTCCCGTGTTTCTGTATGTCACGCGTAAATGTTCTCCGGATTTTCTGTTCATGGTGATTCAATCCACAATATAATTGCTCTACTTAAAAAAGAAAATGTAAATCAGTAGTTTGGAATTAAAATGAATTTTTTGTGACACCAGTCTCGTTTCCTTTCAGATACACCTATATATGTGTGTGTGTAGTGGGTAGAGTGTTCGCCAATGGCCTGGGAGACCGGAGTTCAATCCCAAAGACTCAAAAAATTGTATTTGATGCCGCTTTGCTTAACACTCAGCATTATCAGGCAGGGATGAAGGGGAAAGTAGAGCTATTCAGGGAAAGGAGTTGCGCCCTCCTCTACACCTCGGTGTAGTAGCTATTGGAAGTGGAGCCTTCAGGTTGCCCTTGACAACAGTCACCAACTTTACTAATATATATATATATATATATATATATATATATATATATATATATATATATATATTGCAATACGGCTGTCCAAATAGAGGCGAATAAACGTCGAATTAGATTTTTGAATGACATATAGGAAATCCATTAATATATCTACACTTTGATATCAATTCGCATTTTCTAGAATGCATAATGATTCCTCCAGATATAATATTCACCTATTATGTAAGATTATGCTTTTTTCACAATATTCCATTTAAGTTTTGGAGTTTTGCCCGTTTTATCTTTTATTAGCCATACATGTTTCCTACTCTGTTCAGTGGTACCGATGTATAATCTTTCATCGTTATTGTTAACTTATTCCTTTTTGACGGTGGCATTATATATCACATTGTCAATTAAACAATTATTTTTTCAAAGGTCATCTAGTTCTATTTCGGCAGTTGCATCTGTCATCTTGATTATCTTTATTTTCATTTAATCTTGTAAACTAATGTCACTAATAATGTTTTTGAAATTGTTCATACAACAAAAAATCATTTTCAAGTTGTTTTTGTTAAACTATTCGCTTGGTATAGTAAATGTTTCCAAGTGTTTTCATTGGAAAAATGTTCTCCCCATGTTTGTTTTAAGTTTTACTGTTGAGTTGGGGGTGTGGCCCAGCGGTTAGAGTGTTCGTCATACCAAAGACTTTAAAAATGGTACTTGATACCACCTTGCTTAACACTCAGCATTATAAGGTACGGTTCAAGGGTAAAGTGGAGCAATCCTGGGAATGGAGTAGCGCCCTCCCCTACACCTTGGTGTAGTAGCTATCGAAAAGGGAGCCTTCGGGTCACCCTCGACTATGGTCGCTAACTTACTAAACCATATCTGGTTTCCTTTTCTTATGCTTATTATTATAATCGTTGTTGTTTTGTGTGTAATTCAAGTTGGTACATATTTCCTCCCGTTTTTTTTTTTTCGGAACTGTTTCGTATTCCATTTTAGTTTTGTTAAAATATTCCTTATGGCCAGAATTCGTACAATATTTACGAAAATGCAATCGTAATATTCTGATATTCATGTGTTCTTCATCAACACCAACTCAAGAGTGACCAGAAGTTAAGTTTTCATTTTCGTACATGTCAGCATACATGTAGGGAAGGCATGAACTGTAACTGACAGGCTGTCGATCTTATGAAAAATCTTATCTCTCTGATAAAATAAAACAGGATTTCTTCCAAGTTGATTTGTTTAATAGCATATCAACCTTCGTAGGCCATTTAATGCCAAAGCCATCCTTCTGGGAGAACAGCAGTGATGCTAGGGGTTCATACCTTTGCCAAGGGTATTTGTCAGAAAGTGAACGTAATAGAACGACTGCAGTTCGAACTGGCCTACAACGATTTCGCAGTCCAGCGCTTTAACCATTACACCACGAGGACATCTCACCTTCCAAGCTGGAGTCATGTCAGTACTACTGTATGGTTGCACCATCTGGATTCTAACGAAACGCTAAGGGAAAAAGCTAGGTAGGAATTAAAGAAGAATATTACGTGCTGTTTTGAGCAAAGCCTGGAAGAAGAACCTCAGAAAACAACAGCTGTATCGCCGCTTACCTTACATCTCACAAAGTATACAAGTATAACAAATGAGAGACGCTGGACACTTATGGAAAAGTAAAGACTAACTTATACATGGGCACACCAGTATTGGCCGACCAGTAAAGATTTACAAACACCAGCTCTGTGCGAATACCAGATGCAATCTTGTAGACAGACAAGGAGCGAAAAATGATAGAGAGAGAGAGAGAGAGAGAGAGAAAGAGAGAGCCATGGGGCTCTGCCCTATCAGCACTTCTTGATGATCATGTTGATGATCATGATGATAAATCAACTAGATTATAATATAGGAATATTAAAAGATATTTTTGTCAAAATATGAAATGATAAAGAGTACACCTATATATGTGTGTGTAGCGGGTAGAGTGTTCGCCAATGGCCTGGGAGACCGGAGTTCAATCCCAAAGACTCAAAAAATTGTATTTTAGACATTTTTTTTCAACTGAGCTTACTGCTCTTTGACATTTTTATATATTCTAAGGAATTTACGGGGAGTTTTTTTAACAAATATATATCATCATTATCAAGTTGGGCTGATTGGTTGGAGATCCTAGATTCTCTCTCGCCATCCGTACCTATCACCGAACTCTTCTAGTAGGTTGGTGTCCGCAAGGAGCTGATCTATCTAAGTCTTTTCTGGTCGGCTAACACGGGCGCATCCATAAGAGAACATTACTTATGAGTCTGTCTTTACTTCTCCAGCAGTGCCCTGCATATCTTGTACGTTTTACTTGTAAGGTTTATGAGATGGAAGGTAGGTAGCCGTGCAATTGCTTCCAGGATTTGTTCAAAACAGTGCGTAGCTTAGTTGTATACTTCTCATGCAGCTTTTTCTCACTGTGTTTTGTTAGCGTCCATGTGGTGCTTCAATATCGAAATATATACTTGTGTGTGTGTGTGTGTGTGAGAGAGAGAGAGAGAGAGAGAGAGAGAGAGGGGGGTGGGTAGCAAGAATTGAGATCAACAACAAATAGCTCAAAAATCAATGATCTTATCAATGTTTCGTATTTTGTATTAATAATGAGCAAGAGCCTTTGTAACAAAAGATGAAATTTCAGAAACGGACGTTCCCCTGTTGATTAATGTTAACAATAAATCACAGCTTGGTTTTGACAGACTAGATTAGATGTTTAATCGGTATAAATATCATGACAAACATAATAATCCCACAGCATCATTCAAACAAGAAAAAAAAAACAATAATCTCGACGGGACCAAGAAGTTGGCTTGATTGGGTTTGGTTTGGTTTGGTTTGGTTTTATGACATATCAACCATTGTTGGTTATTTATTGCCAAATCCTGTTTTTGCATATATATCAAATATAGGATTTGTAAACACATTTTGTAGATACACACAGTTAAATAGTCAAACAGTTCTATTTCTAACAATTCAGTTTAGTATTAGTCAACAAACTTAAATGGTTCCAAGTATTGATATGTATCACTAACAATTCAATTAAACATCAGTTAAATGATCAAACAGTTCTAATTTTAACAATTAAATTTAGCGTAAGTCCTTTGTTTGCACTTAGTTTAAATGTCAAACAGTTCTGTTTGACCCATAGATAGGATCCTATCAAGCGCTACCACTCCGGGTCAGAGTGGACTTGGGAGCGATGGCAATTCCCAAAATCTCAAGCATTACTGGAGTCCCATCATCGGATTGTTTTCTGTCATAATAAGGACAGTCTTTGGATTGAGGGGTCTTACCTCAATGCAGAGACGCGGTCAGTGTATTCTATTGTCCCATCCAACTGGGCTTCAAGAAGCTAGGTGACTGAGTAAGAGACATTTCTTGTACAACTAGATGGTTGAAATTTTGTTCGGGTTGCAATAACATCGATTACCAGGCAAGTTCAGGTTAGCTTAAGTGTGAGGATTCTGCAGATGTGGATTCTGTGGACATGAGATAGAGGCAGATCCGGTGAGTAGCATTCGGAG
The DNA here is from genome assembly GCA_963585895.1 of Sepioteuthis lessoniana. Lineage (NCBI taxonomy): Eukaryota > Metazoa > Mollusca > Cephalopoda > Myopsida > Loliginidae > Sepioteuthis > Sepioteuthis lessoniana. Next base: position 64,192,746 of record OY757917.1, read on the forward strand.
AGTATCAGGCGAGCTCAGCCTCTCTCACAGTCCATTGCGGTTTGTCACCTTCACGACCACAGCAAAAACATCCAGAACTCCTGAATTGTACTTTACGCTACGAAAATATTGCGAAACTTTTTGGTCTCACACTATAATCTGCAAAACATATTAAATAAAAAAAGAACCCGTCAAATTATTTTTGGATCTGTTTTCTTCCTCTCTCTCTCTCTCTCTCTCTCTCTCTCTCTCTCTCTCTCTTCCCTAAAACATACACGCTATTTCTGAGCTAAATGTGGAGTTATACGTTTTATAGGAAGCGAAAAAACTTCCTCACTTGGTTGCAAGAATTTCGTCCCTGTAAATATAACATACACACACGCACGAGACAAATATATATATATATATATATATATATATATATATATATATATATATATATAGTGGTTGTGTCTGAGTGTTTTTGTGACAGCATCCTAACTTTATATATGAAATGTGGCAAATTATAAATGTCCGCCCTGAGTATTCAGAGATTTCATAAACAGTTTATGACTTAAAAATGGTACTTGATACCTCCTTGCTAAACACTCAGCAATATAAGGTACTTATCAAGGGTAAAGTGAGGCAATCCTGGAAAAAGGAGTAGCACCCTCCCCTACATCTCGGTGTAGTAGCTCTTGAAAAAGGAGCCTTCTGGTCGCCCTTGACTACGGTCGCCAACTTAACTTTTTTTTATATGTTTATACGAGGTCGGGTACTGAAAAGTTATCTGCCGAATTAAGAAAGAAATGACATTTTAAAATCTTTATTGAATTTTATTTTAATTCCCTCTTTCTGTTTGCAATAACCTATGCGACAGAGATTCCACCTTAGCAGTTTTATTAGCTAGAAGCGCTAGATTAATAGTTTCTCCTGGTTAAAGAAACTTGAAAATTAACGGACTGTGGATAAATGCATACACGCATACATGTGTATGCACACACACACACACACACACATACACACACAAACAGACACATAAAGATATATATATATCATCATCATGTCGTGCCGCTAGCACGGATATCCCTGAGCCTCTCTCGCCACTTCTCCCTATCGTTCATCGCCTCTGGCAGATCTTCAGGGCTACATTCCGTATCCTCACATAGCTGCTGAATGTATGTTCGAGCTGGTCGTCCTGCTTTTGTCCGGCCATATGTGGGGGTCCATAGGAGTACATCACTTATGAGCTCGTCCCTGCTTCTCCAGCAGTGTCCTGCATGTCTGGTTTGTCTAACTATATATATATATATATATATATATATTAGTATCGCGTAGACATAGAGCTAACGGTGGATGATGATTGTCAGTTTCTCGCCTCTGTGATCATCGAACCGAATTGGTGCCTGCAATAATATTTACATATTTTTTTTATGAGTACGTATCTTTAAATGTAGACATAAATAAGTGCTGAAAAGTTTTCAGCCTGACCTGATCAAGATGGGAATAATAGAAAGACATAACATCGTAGTAGACTAAATTAACCTGAATAAATAATAATATTTCCTTAAATGATTATCAGACTAAACTTATATTAATGCATATTTTGTAATTTCGATACACCCTGGATACTCCTTAAATTTGTGGCTTTGAAATAAACTAATCTAATTTAGTGCACACCCATGCGTCATGTATGCCGGAATTTACTTAGAAACCGTTCACTTTGAAAGATTAGGCTTTTTAAAAGTTAAATATTCCACCAACTTTCGTTGTTTTCCATTTACGTCTCGATAAGAAGAACATCGTTTTAATATCCTAATTAAAAAAGTATTCACACCCAGTTTCGAAACATTTATATAACCTATCCTGCTATCTAAATATACTAATGAGAGCAATTATCTATAATTAGAGCGAACATAGTCATCTCAAGAAGTGTCTTCACGTCTAAAATATTACGAGGATTGCCTTTTGCTGTTTCGCAAAATTATGAAACACTCGATTTAAAAAAAAAACAACAAATCTGTAATTCCAAATTGTTAGTGTTCTATAGGTAACTGAGGAAATCAATAAATTTGTAAATGTTTATAAATCCTCATGCGTACTAATATGGATTACAATTAGATGTGATGTCGAAATTGCAATTGCAAAACATGTAAACCCAGCAACTGTTCCAAGCTCATTTTTTTTACTTAATTCAAAAACATTGAACTTCCTATTATTTTTTTCTATGAAAGAAAATGGTTACCCACAAAAAGAAACTTTTACAGACTCATACTAAGCAGATCATCTAGCATTTCTAGCAAGTACACTTGTTCAAGCCGAATCTCTGCTGCGTTGACTATAACAGACAATCAGAGACATTAGTCTCAACGTGAACTAAAATAAACCTGAGTTCATATGCTTTTTCAAGATGAAGTCATCGCCTCAGTAAATGGCAAGCCTCTGAATTTATAAGACCAGTTCATGTAACGCAGTCGCAATATCTCATCTACAGAAAACGATGTCAATATACACATAGGTAAATCGTGACTGTTATTGAAAGGTTAACGACTATATAGTAATCTGATATCTGATAAAACAAAATGTGAATTCTTCCAATCTGTAGCCATTTTAGTACTACTGTATGATTGCACCAATCGGACTCAGATGAAACGTTTGGAGAAAAAGCTTGGTAGAAACTGTACAAGGATCCTACGTAATATTTTGAACAAATCCTTGCAGCAGTACCATAGAAAACTATTTGTATGACCACTTATCTCCAATGAAAGCCACTGCAGGAGGATTATCGCCGAACCCATGAACGATGTTCTCCCATGGACTCTCACTCATGGACGCTCCAGTGGTAGGCTACAAGCAAAACATTACATTCGTCAGCCCTGTGCAGACATAAAGAGACTTTCAGAGACGTACCAAGAGCAATAGCCTGTAGGGACAGATAGTGAGACAGTGAAGGCTTACAAACCAAACAGATCGGAATCTTTGCTGTCTGCACAGCTTCATGATATTGTTTGGTGTCATATACGTCTCCAAGTTTTGAAAATGGTTTGCTATAAAATTCCTTGGGAACATTTTTTATCGCAACAAAGGAGAATCATCTATGTTGTGATTTTTAAGGATTTAACAGACACCCATTAAATATCCGGATAGGTCAATCTGAATAAAATCAGACAAAAGTTGATTTTTTTAATTGTTTGAACAAAATCTACTATAATAAAACACCAGATGTATTTGTTAAAGTGATTCGGTGTATTACGGACAATTAATAAAGTGTTACGAGAGATAACTTAAATATTAAGTTACTGTTGTTGACTACATCATTGATGAGAATTAATACCGTTTAACACGCTGATAGGTGGTGGCTGGCAAGTTAGCTGAGCAGGTCATTACGACTGTAATGAGTTCAATTCTCAAATGTATCATGGTATTTTTTTCTGATTACATTAAAAGCTATCGCACCGATAATCTGAACAATATATTTAAAGACTTACACTTTGGCTTGGTTGGTTTGGTTTTTTTGTTTAATGGCCTATCAACCTTTGTAGGTTATTTAATGCCAATGCTATTCTCCTAGAAGAACAGTAGGGGTACTATTTGACCCATAGCTGGGAGGATAAGGGGAGGTCATACTTTTCCCAAGGGTATTTGCCCGAAAGCGAACGTAATAGCGTGACTAGAGTACAAACTCGCTTACTACGATTCCGCAGTCCATCGCTTTAACCATTACACCACGAGGACACCCCCTACTTACACTTTAAGACCGACTCATAATAGAAAGCATTTAACAGAGTAGCAAAAGGTAGGGGGGTCTTCGTGGTGTCCTCGTGGTGTAATGGTTAAAGCACTGGACTGCGGAATCGTCGTAAGCGAGTTCGAACTCTATTAAGTTCACTTTCGGACAAATACCCTTCGCAAAGGCATGAACCCCCTTATCCTCCCAGGTATGTGTTAAATAACATCTACTACTGTTCTTCTAGAAGGATGGATTTGGCATTAAATAACCCAAGATGGTTGATATGTCATTAAAAAATTAAGTAGCAAAAGCATATATGCTGTAATTTTTGATGATACAGGTACACACTATTCTTAAAATAATTTATCAAAACTTCCAGCGATAAGATAAGTTTTATGTTTTGATGATCATGTATTATTTTTTGTTTTGTTTTTGGTTTTGTTTTATGCTTTTTGCTTTTTGTATTTTGTTTTTTTTTATTTCAACCACATAACATGATACTTTATGGCTTCTTCTCTTCAATTTTTAAAGGACAGTCCTCTCTCTTTCTCTCTCTCTCTCTCTCTTTCTCTCTCTCTCTCATACACACATTTCCCTCTTTCTCTGCCTCTCCATATATATAGTGGGAATTTTTGTCCCCCGGAAAAGCACTGTTTAAACCCTGTTTTGTTTGATAAGAAACCGTTCTTAGATGGGTGCTGCTTTTGAAGAAAGAACACAAACGATTTTTTGCAACTGCAAAAGGCTTACTGTACATATACACAATATATAATAGGTAGATACAACATGAAGAACAAGAAAAAGAGTTCAAAGAGTTTGGTTGGTTAAAATTGCTGATAAATAAGCTGCGGAAACTTAGTTGATTAGTTGTTTCTGGTAGCTTGTTAGGGCACTATCACAAGGGTCCTATTAGTGGTTGTGTTTGTCTGCTCACAGCTGCTAGGTGGTGGACTCGCTGCCCGAATCGTCAGCGTCTGAGACTTGTACGATGCGGTTTTAACTTGAACTGCTGGCCCGGTTTGTGGCAAAAAAAGGGACGATTCCTTGTGACTCCCTGTTTCATAGCCAGCCTCATGTGACCCCCAGAAGGGCTGTGATTGGCCAATCTAGTCCTTTGCACGTGTGTCCTTTATATAAATATATATATTTGTATAGTCAGCAATATATATACATATTATTGAAATTCCGTAGTCATATAGCTTGCTTTATTTATAAAGGAGGAATCCATAATAACGGTGATATAGCATATGTAGATCTACGTTTGAATAGTGTAGACATAGTTAACGGCGCTTGGTGACCTTCATTTTGTCTCTTACGCAGTCGTTAGACTATATATATATATATATATTAGGATAAACATTTAGGCATGTAATTGCTCAAAATATATATAAGATTTTTTTCGATGCTATCATCAAGAAGGGAAGGTATGAATCCAATTATTCTCCCTCCAGCTATGGGTAAATAGTAGGACAGACTAGGTTCTTCAGCCTTGGTTAGGCAACAAGTCTAGGAGAAGGAAAACTCTGAATTCAAACCTGTTAAACTCCGCTTAAAAATTGACCTTGTGTCATATCCTGCCCGAGCGGAGGGATTGGGTAAATAGTATCAAGAAGAGTCATTTAAAATCTAAAATATCAAAATATACACAATATTAAATGATACAGAGTTTCACGTGTAATGAGCTGGACGACACTTAGATGGATACCAGTATTGTGTGGGTTTTTTGCCCTTGTATAAATTTTTATTTAATATCTTAAGAGTTTGTATAATAAAGAGTGGGAGGAAAAAGTAAAAGAAAAAGCTATGATATATATATATATATATATATATATATATATATATATATATATAAAGAAAAATTGATAACAAGGTAATCCAAGTAGAAAGAGAGATTTATTGAGAAGCAAAGTCGACACTACAGCGTTTCGGTTTGAATGAACCATCATCAGGACTATGAGGGGTGATATTTGTGATGTTAAATCAACGATGGATGTTTAAAAATTCAAAATATAAAAACATAGGGAAAATTTGTTTAACAAGAAAAGTTGGCCGTTTAATTAGTGATTCAGCGTTTGTTGTGTTAAATTACGTCATTTGACTTGTTAGAAATATTTTGCAGAATTTATTTTCTGTTTGTTTATCGAAAAAGATTTCGAATCAATAGAGAGGAAGAAAAAGAAAGACAAAAAGAAAAAGAGAAAGCATAAAATTATATATGTGGAATGTATTAACTAACGATAGAATATATTATAGCTATTTAAAATGGATTTTCTCAAGTAAGGAGAAATATTATAAAACCCAGGACGAGTATTTAGGGAATTATAGAGTGAAATAGCAACGGCTTCGAAAATTCGTCTTTGTCTTTTATTATGAATGAACATGGGCATCTTTGCAAAACTGAAATCGAAGCTGTGATTAGATTGAACAATGTGTTGAAATAGTACATTGTTAAAGTTACCAATTCTTATGTCTCTTTTGTGTTCTTTCAAGCAAACGTGAAAGTTCCGAGATGTTTCACCAATATATTTTAGTTTACAATTCTTACAAGGGATACAGTAAACACCAGCGTCTGAAAATATGTTGCATCTTTTGGTGTTGTTGTTGTGGCATGAATAAAAATGTATGTGGCCGTTTTTACGGTAAACCTTGAATTCTAGTTTGTTGATATTTTTAATGAATAAAATGTCCAGAAAAGGGGAGGTGCTGTTGTTCTCAAGTTCATATGTGAACTTTATAGAAGGTTCGACATTGTTCAGTCTGTCAGTGATGCTATGAAAATCAAGATCTTGTGGACAGATAAGTAGCATGTCGTCGATGTATCTGAAGTAATGTGCAGTATTGAGTATAATATATTTAAAGGGGCCAGATTCTAAGAATTCTAGATAAACGCAAGCAAGAACTCCGCTAAGCGGAGACCCCATTTGTAAACCAAATTTTTGTTTATAAAATATGTTGTTATATTGGAAGTAGCAGTGTGAAGTGCATAAGGTACAAATTTTAATCAGTTAAGAGATAGGTAGAGGAAATGTGGAATTAGATTTTCGAAGGTGATTATGTAGACATTCAATGCATTTATCAGCAGGTATGTCGGTATATAAGGATTTGATATCTAAACTAGCTAAATATTTGTTGTTCATATAAATGTCAGTTTGTTAGTTGAGCAGTGACCCGGAATTTTTCATGTGAGCGTTACCGATGGTACCTAATAGAGGGGATAATAATTTGGCTAGAAGTTAAGTGATGTTATGGAGGCAGATCATATGCCAGAAATAATAAGTCTTCGGGGAATGTCTGGTTTGTTGGTTTTAAGAAGACCGTAAATTTTAGGGATTATGGGGGCGGTAATTGATTAATGAAGATCAACATTTATCCTCATTGGAGATTAATTTTCTGTAGGATTCGTTAAAGTCGTTAGTATTATCTGAAACTGTTTGTAGGGATATATGTTCATATGTGTTGTTATCACCAAGTAGATCCATAAGTTTTTGGTTATAGACCGTGGAATCCATAATAACAGCACCTCCACCTTTGTCAGAAGGTGAAATAACGTTGTTGTGATCAGAAGAGAGAGATTTTTAGGCAGTTATGTATCTGTTGGGTAGGGTCGGTTCATCAGAATAGCAATAAGTGGAAGCGACGATGATACCTTGTATGAATCCTTTGTGGAAGTCAGAGTCATGGTGTTTGTAATTTGGGTTAATTAATTTTCCCATATCATGGTTTTTTGATACCAGCGGCAAATTTTAATCCAAAACTGAGGGTTTCAGTTTCAACAGAACTGAGATTGATGCTGGAGATGTTATTGACAAGATCAGCCCTGCCCAAATCTTTCCAACAACTTTTGTTGCATAAAGATATAAATTTAGATCTGAGTTTAGATATATACCCAACTCTATCACACGAGCAGGATGCAACTCCAAGTCAATTTTAAGCGAAGTTTAACAGGTATGAATTCAGTTTTTTCTTCTCTTATATTGGTTGGCATAGCAAGGTAAAAATGTTCTGTTTGTCTTACAGTTTACCCTGAGTTGGATTCCTACCTTTCCCAAGGGCTTTCATGTAATATAGTTAGGGATTCTAATCAATTATTTTAGTTAATTATCTTATTTAAGTGATAAACTGTGTGCTAATTAAAAACTTTGAGTTTGAAGTTACAAGTTTTCAAATTGGAAAGATCAAAGCGAGTAAACCTTGTTTGCGCCCACATGTCACTTCGATTGTCAAAATAAAGGTTTGCTTTGAAGTCAGCTGTATGTGCAATACGAAAATAAAACTTTTAGATATATATCAGCTGATATTAGTATGACTCGTCATTGGAAAGTTTTAGTGATTACAAGTTATTTAACAGATTAGAAGAGAATAATTAGAAGGATGAACATAAGAGTTCTAAGACGCAAAGTGAGTTAGTTGGTCAATCAGTCAGTCGGTCAGTTAGAGCAAAAGCAAATTCGAGTCCAGACGGAGACAGAGTTAGTTGAGACGCGTAGCTTCCTTCGGGGTGGAGAAGATATGAAGTCTATGTTGGTTCGTCTCATCTGCTACGAGTTAAAGCTTCTGTCTCTCTAAGTGAATTGAGGCAATTCTTTTGCCTATCTCTCTCGTTTCGTGACGACTACTATAAAAACAATCGAAATAAAACATTTTTGTATCACGAACAAAAAGAGTCGCGTTGATATTTTATGTGTGTTACAACTTTCAACATGACCGGTAACGCAACCCTTACGCTTTTGTGATCCTATAACGTTACATTAGCGTTATGTGAAATGCTTACTACCACAGGGATATATATATATATATATATGTGTGTGTGTGTGTGTGTGTGTGTGTGTGCGTGTGTGTGTATGTGTGAAAGGGTTATTCAATAAATAAATTGAATATTGCCGAAGGAATTTGTTGGCAATAGGAATCTCTGTTTACAGTGGCGACTTTTTCAAGGAAATAAATAGAAATGAATCCTTTCATATTTCAAAAGACTGTCAGCAGAACCCTCTTTATAGTGTCAGCGTGTTTCTGCTCGATAGATTATCTTTTTGACTCGGTTTGGTTCGGTTTCTTTGTTTAATGACATATCAACCTTTGTAGGATATTTAATGCCAAAGCTATTCTCCTAGAAGAACAGTAGTTGTACTATTTAGCCCATAGCTGGGAGGATAAGGGGGTTCATACCTTTCCCAAGGGTATTTGCCCGAAAGTGAACGTAATAGCGCGACTGGAGATCGAATTCGCTTACTACGATTCCGCAGTCCATCGCTTTAACAATTACACCACGAGGACACCCCCTTTTTGACTCGACCTTGTAGTGGGAGAGCCATGTATAGTCCATTTGAAAATTTTTTTTTTACTAAAACATGCTTCTCTGTACACATAATACATTCTTCTGTAAATTTCTCATAGTTTGAACTTCATTGTCGGCAAAAATTGATGACATACTTCTATTCAAGTACAGAGAACTCTATTTAACTTGCCACTATTTTGAATAGCCTCAAAACAAATTTTTGCAAGATTAAAATAAGTTTGTCATGTTTAGAAATGGTTTATGCCAGAGTTCACATTCATAGAAAAACATAATGAAAAAAGTATTTTGCTTTTATATGATAGGTCCCACCTTGGTCAAAAAATTTTCTTTTATTTAGAGAATGACCCTTATGTATATAATAGGTCCTTTCTCGGTCAAAATTTCCTCTTATTTAGTGAATGACTCTTATGTATATAATAGGTCCCTCCTCAGTCAAAAAATCCTCTTTTTATTGAATGACTCTCGTACATCATTTTAAAAGCAAGTCCTTGTAATCTCTTCAAGTTGTACATTACAGCAAAAATGAAAATTAATAATTATCTACTATATAAAGTCTTCCGTAGAAAAATGAAAAATCATCTCGGGAAAACGTAATAGTTTGTTTTTTAATTAAAAAAAAGTTGATATTTAGATGTAGTCATCAAAACAAATAGGTATCCTCATGTGATTAAACGAAGAAACCAATCCAAAGTAAATATATACTAAAATATATAAAAATTGCAACTTTAATCAATTACTAAATATAGAAGTCAACTCTGTTTAGATTTAGATTAATTTAAAACAGATGAAATATGCGTTAATAGATTAGATTAAAGATTATTAAATAATGTATACTTAAAAATTTTAAAGATCCGCCAGACATTTTTCTATTTTTAACTTTGTTTTTTCCAAACCTCGGATCAACAAACCTCTGTTTTAAGTATTGGGCCAAATTTTCGAAAGTACAAATTATTTCTAGAGATCAATATTTGACAGCACTGACCACCCCCTTCCTTTTCAGATGGTCGATATTTGGTGATAGTTAATGAGGAATGGAAGTTAATTAGTCATTTATGGAATACGATATTCTTGGGGGCAACAAAATGGTTGAGGAAGAACAAATTAAAATCAGGAAGGATTGAATGGAGAAAGCAAAAAAACTATCGTTGCCGCTGCAAAGACTTTTAATCGTTACCTGCTTTTTTGTTGTTGTTTTTTTAATTATTATTATTGAACAAATTCTTTAAAAACTTTGAAATCCTAAAATGTTTTTTTCTGTGTGAAATTTCAAATAGTTAGAAATCTTTAACATTATTTTCCAAGATGGTAAAAAACATTTTTGAAGAAATAAAAAACAATTAAACTTTGGGGATTTTATTAACTACCTTAAAGTTTTCTAATTTTTTTAGAATGAAGAACTTTAGTCATTGATTTTTTTTATTTGAGTTTTTCTAATATCATTAATTTTTTTACTAGTTTTTTTTTCTTTCGTTGTATTTTTGTTACTTTTTATCGCAACTTTCAGGCTGTTATTCCACGATTTTTAGTTAGTAACAATGAAACAAACATAAAGTTGTGTTAAGAAAACTACTGGGAGTAAAAAAAAAAAAAATTGTAGTCGATCGGAGGAAATTAAAGAATATGTATGAATTTAACTTACCCCTCCTACTATAGCCAGAATGTGACCTAAGGTCAATTTTTAATCGGAATACACCCGGGGATGTCTTTGAGGGGTTATGATTAAAGCGCTGGACTGCAGAATCGTAGTAAGTGAGTTCGAACTCCAGTCGCACTATTAAGTTTACTTTCGAACAAATATCCTTGGCAAAAGTATGAACCCCATAATCCTCCCAGCTATGAGTTAAATAGCATCACTGTTGTTCTATCCAGAAGGATGGCTTTGGTATTAAATAAACCGCGAAGGTTGATATGCAATTAAACAAAGTAACCAAGTTTAAGTTGGAATACAACCGGTTTGAATTCATTTTTTTTCTCCCAGACTGGTTGCCTAACCAAGAACTCAATATTTGTTTTCTGAATGCAAATTAAAAGACCCTTCCATAATCCTATTTCAGCATTGGTTCATTCTTTGATATTTTGCCATCCATGGCTTAGAAAAAGATAATAACATTAATTCAAACAATTTAATCGAGTTTGTTAAAGGTATATTTTATGACGCCAGAATGTTCAACTATTAAAGAAAAATATTTTGGATCTTATTTATTATTAGTTTATTAACTGCTAAATGAAAAAACAAGAAAACATCCTCTAATTTTGCGAATTTCGTAGTTGATTTTTTGAATCGGGGGATAATAATATCTGTATCTATATCTGTCAATATATATATATATATATACATATATATATATATATACTGGGGTCTTTCAGGTGCATATGAATAGGAAGAACTGTTTATAGTTGCACATTTTTCAAGGAAAACAGTTGTGACGAGTCCTTTCATATATCAGAATACTGTCGGCATGACCTTCTTTGATAATCACTGGGCCCCAAATTTCATAGATATACACATGCATGTAAACTCTAATATATTCACACACCACACACACTCATACACATATACATACAAAATAAACAAAGACAAAAACAAAAGCAAAAATAATAACAAAAAAAAAAGAAATATTACTTTCAAAATAGTTGCAATTAACTTCGGTAAGAGGTACATCACTCGATAAGTGCTCGAAATAAACATATCACTTACAACCAATCAACAATACAAAGACAAAATAAATCTTGCAGCTTGAAGTAAGGAAAATATGTTAAAAAGAAAGAATAATTCCCAATCTAGTCCGCTGATTTATTCAAATGTTTTACTGATAATACACTAGATAATTTTTATATTTTTTTCTATAAAAGTGACTAGAAATATAGTTTATATAAATTATCTTAGAAATTTCATTAATAAAATAAGATATATTTCTTAACTTTGTTTTAACAAAAGGTGTAACAATATCAAATCGATTTCAAATGTAATGACCGAGAATTTCATTGTGTGTTCTGACTCGATTATACAAATCACAAGTTAGGATTTATTCTAAACATCAGATTAAGACTGCGTAGCATCCTTCTGTTATTTTTATTTAATATCTTATTATTTTTAAAAACGGGATTTATGTGATCATATTTGCGCAAGTTGAATGCAAAACAAACTCACATGTTTTGCAATTACTGAATTTTATTTTGCCGTTGATTAGTCTTAAGTTGTGCAAGATGATATCACCGTAATTGAACTGAGATAGAATGTATGTTTCAATCAATTTAAACCTGAATGATTTAAGAAATTACTGAATTCAAACACACTCTTTAATTTGCCATATGCCATGGCAATCGACAAGCTATCATATTGGATCCACGTTAATACCTCATCAAATAGGATTCCAAAATTTACACTCTTTTGATAACTCTGTAAATAAACTTAATCCTAATCCGAACGAAGATCTTTTAATTTCTTAAGAGACTGTCGTGAACCAGTGTTACTTTATGTCAGGAATGGATGCAATGCTTGGTTTAAATAGATAAATTATTTCACCATCCGCCCTCAACACACAGATAAAATAAATAGCAAATTCCAAACAGCTTAGCGGCCATCTTTTTAATTTTATGCTTAACAGTTTGAGAATTTAGGCGAAGGTTATTTAAGTAGTAAATAATTCTTGGATGGGAAATCTTAGAGTATTCGACGGTCAGAGTGGATGTGACTGTCAGAGAGGGTAGACGACCGGAATATTATGTTTGAGCGAAAGAAAGTGTTTTCAACCATCAACCTGGACAATCAGAAAGTTGTGAGCCTCAAAATCGAAGAGTCTAGTTGGTATCAGAGGCGAGCAATGAGAAATATCTAATTTTCTCTCTTTCTTTTCCCTCTTACTTCGAAAATCAATTGTATTTCCATTAATCATTGACTGATGAAAAATAAAAGTAAAAACCAAAATCCCTTGCGTTTGCTATCGGTGAGCCTTAACGTGACAAGAGAAATACCTTGCATCCAGAAAGAAGTCGAAAACCTGCTTACATCTCGAGAAACCAAAGAGCGAACAAAATTTTGATTACTGTTCGCAGAAAAGCCAGATAAAGGCCAACTTTCCGAAAAAGCCTCTCTTAGGATAGCAATCCGAAGAGGCTATCCATCACACACTCTACTGACCTAAAGCCACACAGCCTCCTCGTGGCTACTGCAATACTTAAAGGTGCTTCTCCATACGCAGCACGCATTTTTCTGTAAATTTCACGTGGTTTGCATTTCTACGCCAGCAAAAATTTGATGCCAGAACTCTGTTCAAGCCTGAAGCACGCTATTTGGCTTGCTGCCATTTTGAACAGTCTCAAAAGAATTGCGAGATCGCAATAATTTTTACAATAAACCAATCCCAAACAATGCAGAATTTACATTTATGGAAGAAAATTGTGAAAATAAAAGTCATTTTGCTATTCTCAAAAAAATTATTTTATTTATTGAATTACTCTCGTACACACACACACATATATATGTGTGTGTGTGTGTGTGTGTGTGTGTGTAACGGGTGTAGCGTTGAAACGTTATGTCGATCTTTAATTGTTAGTGCTCACTATTAATTAAACCGTGGAATTTCTACTAGGGCAGCGAGTTCCAGTTATTCTGCCAAAAGAATCTCTATAACCTTAACTTTCACAATATTCATTTTAATCTGACAAAACATCTTTAATGAAGGTGACCCCAATCAGTCTTATTAGATTTCAGTAAGCATCCAAATATTTAAAATTTTCTAGGCGTAGATTATATTTCTTTAGCAAAAATGGCAATTAAATAATTTGTTATTGATCAGAAATTCACTTCCTTTCAACGGAAAGCGACATTAAGAATACCGATTATTCAAATTCCGACATTATCAATACCGATTATTCAAATTCCGAACAATTGACTTTAAACTTGGGTATAAGTTTTTTACGGACCTCTGCTTTAGACTCCGCCCTGTCGGTGGGGCTTATAATATGATGACTGCATCCCATAAAGATGGGTAAGACTTCCCCCAAAACATGAGTGGCCTAGGTACAAGGGGCACACAATATGTTTTCAGACTTGTTTTGTATGGGCACTTTTATTGATAGTACACACATACCCTTCGAAGTAATCTCCTCCGGCTGCAATGCACTTGTTGTACCGTTCTAACAACTTCTGGAAGGCCCCATGGAAGTCCTCTTGTGTCCGCGTGTCAATGACTTTTGTCACAGCCTCTTTCATCTCCTTGTCTCATAACGACAGCCTCTAAGGTTTTCCTTGAGCTTAGGGAATAACCAAAAGTCACTAGGAGCAAGGTCTGAACAATAGGGACGGTAACGAACTGTCTTGATGCCCATCTTGGTCAAATAGTCTGTGACAAGGATAGAGTTGTGGAATGGTACATTGTCCTGGTGGAAATATCAGTGACCCGATTTGAAGAGTGTTGGCCTCTTCCGACGGAATCTCTTCCTGAACTCCCTTAAAACCTCAACATAGTATTCCTTGTTGACTGTCTGTCCAATGGGAACCCAGTTCATATAGATCATGCCACTGCAGTCAAAAAAGGGATCATCAAAAGTTGGTGGGTGGATTTGTTCTGTCTGGCCTTCTTGCCAGCATGCTTCCACTGGGAACTCTGTCTCTTGGTCTCTGGGTCATAGTAGTAGATCCAGCTTTCATCGCAGGTCACCAGAGCATCAAGAACTGCGGGATCTGAATTGATCAGCTCGAACATCTCCCTGCTGTCATGACAACGTCTTTCTTTCTGATCTTCTCTGAGCACCCTTGGGACAAACTTCGCGCAAATCTTCTGCATCTTCAGTTCCTCATGAATAATTGTGTGTACAGTTCCCACGCTGACATCAAACTGTGCACTTATTGTCTCTATAGACACACAACGGTCCTTATCCACGAAATTCCTAATTTGGCCAATCAACTCTGGTGTTCTGACTTCGTTACTCCTCCCACACCTCTCATCATCCCTCACAGACTCCCTGCCTTCCTTGAATCTCTTATGCCGCTCAAAAACTGATGCTCGATTCATGCAAAATGGTCGAAAAGCAGTCTGAAGCATTCCATACGTTTCTGTGGCACTTTTTCCAAGTTTAAAACAGAATTTTATTGCATATCGTTCTTGTAAAGTGTCGTCACGTCCAGATTGCATTTTTGAAAAAAATCAATAGCTGTGACAATCAGGCTTTAGTAGGGTGTATTCCAATTCCTGCTGTAGCTGTTGATTTGAACCTGAAAGAAACTTCAAGAGTCTACAATTTTAAATGCCTGTACAAAAAAATCTGGAAACTTATCTGGTGAGTGTCCAGTACTACTTCATTACTATTACACCCAGGTCCACTCTAAAAAGGAGTAAGACTTCCCCAAAAACAAGAGTGTCCTATATATGACACTAAACTTCATCTGGTGGAGATCTACAGAGTCTTGATTCCCCCTTCAGTACTACTACACCACGGTCCACTCTGAAAAAGGGTTAGACTTCCCCAAAAATAGGTGCGTCCTATATATGACCCTAAACTTCGACTGGTGGATATCTGGGGAGTGCCGAGTACCCCTTCATTACTATTACACGCATGTCCACTCGGATATGGAGTGATATTATCAATTAGGGTCCCCGTTTATAGGTTAAACAGATCTGTTTAAAATTATTTATATTTGGTAGGAATACTTGATATCATATCACCGTGGGCAAAAAAATAAAATACACAAAAATGTAAATATTAACATACAATATTCCCAATTCCATCTAGCCTGAAATCTTGTGTTTTCTATTACCGTAACACCACAAAAATGGCACATTGAAGCAAGAGTTTTGTTAGCATCATAGCGTTAAAATGCAATCAATAAGAAGGCTAATCAAATTTCAATTCAGTATACACCTATTTATTATATGAAGGTCTTCAGTCATACTCAGTCTCAATTATCATATTTTCTCTTAGGAACTAACTATTAAATTCTAAACATAGAGTACAGCATCTGACTTATTTATTTTAAAGGACAATAATTTTAATTGTGCGGTATGCCATTTGTTCCCACAACAAAGATGGTGGACGCACGCAAATATTCAGTCTAGGGAAACCATTGACCAGGAGAACCACGTGACCTGCTTAAAACTACGTCCACGTTTTTTTTGGAGCCGATTCTAAGACACGTATTTTCTATAAATACGTCGTCTTCAAACACTCTTCCTCTTTTTCCCAATTTCTATTGCAGCGCTAACACACTCTCTCCAGTGTGACTCTCTTATTCACCAAGAGACGTCAAAAGCCACAAAATGGATAAGCCTCGCAAACATTCATTTCTTCAAGATACTTTGACTATGAGACTTTTTCCAGCCTCGGAAACACCGACTGTTTCAAACTACAGGAAGAAATGAACATTTAAAAATATATAATCAACCTTAATAGGACGCTTTCATTATTTCACCCTTTCTGTGGTTTTAGTTGGGTTAGTTACACACACACACACACACACACACACAGAGGACTAATTTACGAACAATATAGAACCATAGTAATATTTTAAATGTATCATTGCAAGTTTTGTTATGAATATAAATTTGTTTTGTTTGTCGCCTTGTTTTGAATGTTCCTTTTGTCCGCGCCGTTTCATATCTTTACTCATTTACTTCATTTACTATATTTGTCTCCATGTGCCTATTTTACCTTTTTCCATGTGCCTTTTTCCAAACAAAACATACCACTAAACTAAACATATACTAAACCACGACATTAAATTTGGGGGGGGGACTAAACATATCTACCAAATAACATGTCCCCCTACAATTTTCTTTTATCATGTTATATACCCTTCCCGATGAACAGTAATAGGTATGACCTATTCCTCACAAATACGTTGGACACTATTGTGACGGTGTAATTTTGCTGACTAGTCACCACTAGCAGTGGATACCTTCTTCATGCAGTTGGCGGGTATTTTATTTGGTACTATTTACCAACCCCTCCGCTCGGGCAGGATATGACACAAGGTCAATTTTTAAGCGGAGTTTAACAGGTTAGAATTCAGAGTTTTCCTTCTCCTAGACTAGTTGCCTCACCAAGGCTGAAGAACCTAGTCCGTCCTACTATTTATCCATAGCTGGAGGGAGAATAAAGGGGCTCATACCTTTCCCAAGGGTATTTGCCCGAAAGTGAACGTAATAGCGCGACTGGAGTACGAACTCGCGTACTACGATTCCGCAGTTCATCGCTTTAACCATTACACCACGAGGACACCCCGGGTATTTTATTTGGTTAATGTTATAAAAATTTCTATTTCATTTACAATCTCCGAAGGACCGAAAATGGTGTACAAAAGGCACTTGAATCAAACAAAAAGTAGGCTTACAGATGAAGTGAATAATACCCCAGTAGATGTTGAGCCAATCGAAAATTTTTTCAACACATTTGATGTGCCCATTCCTCAAAAGGCCGAGGCAAAAATACAAAAACGACAAAGAGGAAAAGAAGGGATACTGAGAGAATCGACATTAACCCAAAAAGGAAAAGACATTGACTCTGTACAGAGTAAATCTAAAAAGGGGGTTGTTATATACCCAACTGGTGAACAGATACGAGTAAGTACCATTCCTCATAAATATTTTAACACTATTATGAGAGGGGTAATTTATGCTGAGCCTCCTATCACGAAAACTATTCAAGTTAGACGAACCAGACATGCAGGACACTGCTGGAGAAGCAGGGACGAACTCATAAGAGATGTACTCTTATGGACCCCCACACATGGCCGTGCAAAAGCAGGACGACCAGCACGAACATACATTCAGCAGCTATGTGAGGATACGGGATGTTGTCCTGAAGACCTACCTAGGGCGATGAAAGATAGGGAGGAGTGGCGAGAGAGGGTCAGGGATATCCGTGCTACCAGCGCGATATGATGATGATGAAGTAGTACACCACTAGCTGTAGTTTACCTTCTTAACGCCGTTGGCGAGTATTGTATTTTGTTAATGTTATAAAGATTTCTATTTCATTTACAACCTCTATTTTGGTTATTTCTCTTCGGTAACCTTTTGTTAGGTTACAACATATCATTAAAGAAATTCTATAAATAAAATGTGATTGTATCTTAATCAATTCTCACCGAAAGCGGCTTGGGAGAGTGCCGCTGGTGTAATACCTAAAGTACAGGCCTCGAAGTAAACGACTTCGTATGCCAGTCGTGCTATGAGGTTCACGTTCAGACCTTTAGGAAAGCTAAAAACCTTCTTAACCCCTCAATTCTAGTTTAGATAGTTTCACTGTTGTTCTACATGTACGACTTTGTCATTAAATAACCCATGCTATGTAACAAAGAAAAAAACTCGAAGGCGGTCTTCAAGCCAGAATAAAGCTTTGCTTATTCTGGCTTTAGGTTTCTCATAGTACCTTCTCTTACGAAATGTTTACGATCAACAGTGTTTATACTCTGGTATATATTAAATCTTCCAGTCGTGGGAGACTGATATGTTAAGGATAAGGATGCAGTAGGTGCAAGCAAGTAACGGAAATGGTTTAGAAAGCTTTAGAACTTAAGAGCAAAGGACATACTGAAACACCCCATCCTTGAAAACAGATATATAGAAGAAACTTTTAAAGAATATGCAGCTTAAACAGCATGTGAAGTAACAGAAAAATTTTAAATAAGCCTTCAACTTGTTTGAATGATATATTAGAACATATTTTCTGGGTAAGGCAGTCAACTAACGTTTAGTGTTTCATGATAATGCTCGTTCCCGTGTTGTATCCTCTTTTCGGTCGTCTGAGGCCGTGGATTAATTGTCAGACTCATCTTCTGTGGGAGGTTGCATAACCGCTTGTGTAATATACCCAATGCACTAAAAAGAGGAGTCCTAACAAAGACAATGCAGACGGAGATTAAATATTTTATACCATCCGCACGTGTTCCTCATATGTTATATAGGCGACGTCTATATAACATATCTATTTAAATATCTATTTAATTATGTAAAATAATTAGCGTGATTAATTAATTATATCATTTTATTTATTTGGTAAAATTGTAAGTTAGCTAACGACTTTGAATGGTAGTGTAGATCAACACAAAGCTCAAACCTGTGCACAGGAGGTAACCAAGTTTAACATTTGACGTCAAAATAGCGTAGGGGAAGATAGGATATGGATAATAAACGTATCCAGGCTTGTCGACATACGTTGAAAAATTAGGGTTTGTGACACATTTGATGATTCTAGAAAGTATGATGCAATAAGAATTTAAAATAGAGAATTTATAAAAATGAGAATTTGTAAACTGAGGCAGTTGAGTTTTGAAATCGCAGAAGTGAAGTTGAGTTTTGGAAGGAGTCATGATACGGCGGATGTGTGTGTAGGCAGCGTAGCTGTAACAAGATACGTTCATGGACCCTTTGACGATATCTCTACCTTGTGCGATGGCTGCTAAGAAAGTCGTGCTAGGGAATAAAGGCTTTCGTATCTGAACAACGTGAGTCACTTATTATTTTTTTAATTTTGATATTCAAGATGAGACGAATAACGTTACAATTATAAATGTTTATAAACCCATATTTGGGCATATAGCCAAGAATTTTTGGTGGGAAAAGGAGCTAAGTGGTAATTATTAAATTTACTTAGGTTTATCTAGGCGAGTTTCATTCATTGACCAATTCCAAATTGATATATTCACACCATTTCTTTCAACCTATGAATACCAAAAATCCTCATGCTATGGTCTGCCCTATTTAAAACAGAATAAAACTATCAACAACGTGTGATATTTACAATTATAAAGGAGCAGACTGGGAAAAATAAGCATTAGACCCCAAAAAGAAAATAGAAACGAAACGAAAACGTGGATAATTTGGTTGCTCCCCAATCCTTGTTTCTAAGAAAGATCAAGGATTGTTTTCCAGAGGAAAGAAACTCGAAAAGAAGCCGGCCAGTCCCTACATTGAAGTGGGTTCGAACTAAAAAGAGCCAGAATAAAGTATTTGTTGGGGGAATAAATTAGAACGGCTACAGGGATTTCTTTCCAGGATAAAAGATATTGTAAACCTTTACGATGCGAGAAAAACATTTTGGCATGGGAATGGCGGAGAAAAGACATAATCATTCGACAAAGGTAACCTAAAAAGATTTCGACCAACTACTTCAGGATGAGGTCCCGAAGCAGGACCCAGACCGTGAGCACTATGAGTGATGAATGTAGCCTCCAACGAATTTTGAAGAAACAAATCAGACCACAACAGGTTCTTAAACAGGACACTTGAAGATTTTACTTGGGCACCTCGGGTGGTGTACTGATTAGCAAGGTAGACTAGCAAAACTACACGAGTGAGTTCGATTCTCATTGGGTGCCCAATTCATGCGGCCTTGTGCTACATCTAAGCAAAAAAAAAGCTTTGTAAATTATCACTTGAAGATTTTACTTTTTTTTTCACTTTTTTAAAAATTTTCATTTTCTTTTTCAGATCCTTAGAAAGATGCAATACTACAGTTATTAATCTTTGAGCGACAGTTCAGTCTTGATTCAAATTTTAACTACTTCTAACGTGGACTCTCTAGTCTGTCTTCAACTGGTCTCCGACTAATACACGGCCCTAACAGCATGAGTGCTTGAATATAGAACCTCTTTCTCTATCTTCGCGATCTGCAACTCATACTAACTTCAAATTTGCTGGCTTATTCACAAATATAGCAAATGAAGCCTGTCTTTGTTTGCATTGTGTTCTCTATCAACAGATGACCCTGGCACGATTTTCTGCCATTTCTATTAACTATATTTGTTGCTAAAGAAGACATCATAACAGATGATTATCAAATACATTAAATTCTACCTTTTTGTCAAATTATTCAACGCGGGGACAAGAGTCTGGATATACAATCTGTTAGAAATGCTGAAATGGAACATTCATCGAAGAAGTTCAGAGAAGGTCAACATATGAAAAAACGCCTTACAGAACTTAGTAAATCAGAATCGTTCTTTTATGATGGAATACAGTTTAAGTGAAAATTTGCAAATGGCCAAAGAAATCTCACGAAATGCTTTAATAATTGAATAAAAATTCTATAAAAATGCATAAATAAAACGTTTTGTCAAAATATATTTGTATCCTTTGATTGGTTTTAGCGGCATGTTAACCTGTCTTGGGTTATTTTAGAATTGCGTTCGTTGCACATTCATGTTAACATTTTTTGTGTAGTTGTTTCTTCAGAGGGTTTTTTGTTTATTTTTTTTACACACGATTATGTGATATCAAGTATTCCTATCCAATACAAATAATTTGCTCACGTTTGAATGGTTTCAGTTCTTAATAACTGATTGAACAGTTCTATTTAACCCATAGATGGGACCCTATCAGATATTGCTATTCCAGATCAGAGTGGACCTTAGAGTAATGGCAATGAAGAAGTACTTCATACACGCTAGATCTCAAAAATTCGAGCGTCAACATCAAATGTAATTTGGTGTCATACCGAGGATACCCATTTTGGGGGTGGGTTTTACCCTTCTCCACCGGATACATTACTCATATTCTATGCCCCGTCGATGAGGCCGCCCCAAATCTTTTGCATCAACTTGATAGTTATTGGCTCAATATATTCTGCCATTAAAACTACAGATTTTTCTTGATTAAGATTTAATACTCCACTGTTACAGTGTATATCATAACCGGCTTAATTAAATACAACAATCAATGGAAACAAAATTATAATTGATCTATAATCGATTATTAGCGACTGAAATTAATTGTAGTCACTCAACAGAGAAGATAACAAATAATTGGTTATTCAATAAAGTAGTTTTAGCAGCATTTACTTCTAGAGAAAATCAGGATGATTTTAGCCAGGCCTTTCTTTTTTGGAATATTACATTGTCCACCCAGTATTTTGCTTCAATCAAATGCGAAAATAGGTTCAATGTTTTGGCCATAATATTATAAGTCAGGTTAGAAATTCACGTTTGACAACAATCTTACAACCAAATTGTCAACACATCTTTTATCTCAACCAACTTAAAAATCAGAAGAAAATAATGATCATGTATATTTGAATAACTTTAGTGCTGCAAAACAATACACATGATAGGTGACTTGAACGAAAAACCTGCCTCGTCGATGGGACTTAGAAAACGCTAACCGAATCCCTTAAAGAGAGACAAGAATCCCACCTCCAAAAAACGAGTGTCTTGGGTATGAAACTATCTGATAGACTCTTGTTTAAAAGCTCTGAGGAGTGTGGAGTACCCTTTCATTGTCATTACTCCCAGGTCAACTGTGATCTGGAACAGTAGTACCTGTTAAGGTTCCATCTTTGATTCAAATAGATTTGTCTAGTTATTTGTATAACACAGGAATACTTGATGCCTTATGATTGTAAATTATTGGGAGGAGGGATCTCCGTGGCGTCATGGCGTATTGGACTCCGGCTTCGAAGTAAGCGAGTTCAAACTCCAGTCGAGCTATTATGTTCAATTTCGGACAAATACCCTTTGGAAAGGTATTAACCCCTTTATCTCTCTTGCTATTGGTTAAATAGTATCACTACTGGCCTTTTAACTAGGGGGCTTTGGCATTAAATAACCCACGAATGTTGATTTACCGTTAGACAAACACACAATCAAACAAAAACCAAATGTGAATTATTTGTATTTAGAATTGTTACTTGAAGCATTAATTGTTAACAAATTATTATTATTATTATTATTATTATTATTATTATTTACTTGAAACCATAGAACTTCAAACAAGTGATTATTATTCAAGAGTTATAGTTTCTTGAAACCATTTAATTGCGTATAAAATATTAGTATTAGAAAAGAATACTTGATATCATAAAATGGTTTGCAAGTAAATCTAAAGAAAAAAACTATACAAAAAATGTAAGTTCAAACATATAATGTGCGTGATTCCCAAACCTCCAGGCATAAGGAGGGGGTCCTCATGGTGTAATGGTTAAAGCACTGGGCTGCGGAATCATGGTAAGCGAGTTCGAACTCAAGTCGCGCTATTACGTTCAATTTCGGCCAAATACCATTGGGAAAAGTACGAACCTCCTTATGCTCCTAGCTATGAGTTAAATAGTACCACTGCTGTTCTTTTAGATGGAGGGCTTTGGCATTAAATAACCTAAGAAAGTTGATATGCCATTAAACAAAGAAACCAAACTAAACCAGGTATAAAATAATCCTAAACAGGTTAGCATATCGTTAAAATCCAACAATCATATAACCAAGGGCCATTTCACCCAATCTACTAACTACTGCGTTATTCATTCGAAAGATTTACAGTACAAAACTGAAAGTTAAGTCATCGAATTATATAGATTTAACATCTTTACATGCTTGTAAAATATAAAAATGTGCACAGTGTAAAGATTTAACCGCTAGAAGCTACATATTCAGAAAGTTTATTATAAACTTTATGAAGATAGACATCATTAGTATTCAGTCAATTATTTTGACTATCTTCATTTCAAGTGAAATTAATGGACATTACACACTCAGATGTAACTTTACTCACAATTTATATCCGCTTTTACTAAAATGTCTCGGATTGTCGGCTCGTTAAAAGCTCTCTCTCTCTCTCACTCTCTCTCTCTCTCTCGTGTTTTCATATGCTATATTAAGTTTAATTTCTAGTGTAATTGCTTTCCTATCCTTTTAAAATTTCCCTCCTAATTATATTAAGGTTTCTTTGTTTAATGGCATATAAACTATCACGGGTTATTTAATGCGAAAGCTATCTCTGTAGAAGAACACTAGTGATACAGTTTAACCCATAAATGAGGGGATAAAGAGGTTCATACTTTTCCCAAGGATATTAGACCGAAAGCCCAGTCGGCTGGGGCTGTAAAATACACCGACTGGATCTCCGCAGAGGGATAAGATTCCTCCCAAAGAGTGTCTTGTTAATATGACATTAAACAATCTGATGGCGAGGCTCCAACTTTGGAGATTTTGGAGATTTGGGAATGTGGAGTACTCCTTCATTGCCATTGCTCCTAGGTCCACTCTGATCTGGAGTGGTAATACCTGATGGGGCTCTATCTATGGGTCAAATAAAACAAACTGTGTGCAAACAAATGACTGATGTAAACTTGTGACTGTTTTATAGCAATACTTGAAACCATTTAACTGAGTAGAAAAAAGATTTCAGGCTTGTTTAAGAATGTTATCACTAAATGTGTTGACAAATGAAACATTTATTTAATATATATGTATAAGCCGGATTTGGCATTAAATAACCTTCAATGGTTGATATGTCATAGATCCCAACCAAACCAAACTAAATAACCTACAATGGTTGATATTACATAAAACCTAACCAAATCAAACTGAATCACATACAATGGTTGATATGCCATAGAACCCAACCAAACCAAACTAAATAACCTACAATGGTTGATATGACACAAAATCTAACCAAACCAAACTAAATAACCTACAATGGTTGATATGACATAAAAACTAACCAAACCAAACTAAATAACCTACAATGGTTGATATGACATAAAACCTAACCAAACCAAGCTAAATAACCTACAATGGTTGATATGCCATAAAACCCAAACAAGCCAAAAGTGAAAGTAATGGCGTCACTGGAATTCCTCTTCTAATTATAGCATCACACTTATTTGAAATTATTCTAAAGGCCTTTTTGGAATAAGAAATGTTCATTGTATTCCTAAAACGTCTTTAGAATAATTTCAAAAAGTACTTCTATCATTTTTAAGGAAATGAAAGAAAAAAGTAATTACGTATTAGTAAAATAGTAAGGCTGATTGGTTGCCTAACCAATGTGAGAGAACTCAATCTAGGAAATGGAAAATTCCGCTTTATTCTGCTAAAATGTTGACCCTGTGACAACTCCTGCTCATAGCTAAGTGGCTGGGTCAGGGATGCGTTAAGCATAACGGTTATCGTCGTATGAATTGGAACCGTCAACCCGAGTTCAAATCCCGGACGAAACTGTCCATATTTCGGTTCTCGCTAATGCTCCCAGGAAAGGCTTAAATCCATCTCTTCTCATCACAGCTATGAGTAAGTAGTCGGTCAGACTAGTTATTTAGCTTTGGTAAGGCGACCAGTGTCTGAGAAGGAAATTTGAATTCAAACCAGCTTGATTCTGCTAAAAATTGACTTTGTTTCACATTCTGCCCATGGGAGAGAAGATGGTGTAGATACACATATTAGCTAATATGGGTGTGCAACCTGGAAAAGATGGACCCTGTAAATTGAGCTATATCTTTATTATATCCGCGCAAATGTATGACTAAGAGTTCTGGCATAAGGTTCAGGTTAATATCCCTAATGTAGCTTTTATATGGCTTAGAAGAGAAGAGAATAACCCTTTCACGTTGAAAGGTTAAGTTGAAATTTATTGTCCTCTAATAAGGCTACAATCAATTGTCTTTTAGTGTGTTTAGTGTGTTTACAATACAATCCGACGATTAAATTGTTAGAAAATAACTTAATGATTAAATTTAATTGATATACACAGAAAGATAAAAACTACACAAGGATGCTACGTGCTGTATTGAACAAATCTTGGAAGCAGTATCCGACAAAAAGTCATACCGCAAACCGTCCAAGGAAGTCGATGGTTGGTTGATTTCTTTGTTTAATGGCATATCAACTCTTTTTAGGTTATTTAATGCCAAAGCCATTCTCCTAGAAGAACAGTAGTGGTACTATTTAACCCATAGCTGGGAGGATAAGGGGGTTCATACCTTTCCCAAGGGTATTTGCGCGAAAGTGAACGTAATAGCGCAACTGGAGTACGAACTCGCGTACTACGATTCCGCAGTCCATCGCTTTAACCATTACACCACGAGGACACTCCCCCAAGGAAATTGAGCAAGGTATGCTGAGTACTGCTGGAAAAGTAAGGACGAACTCATTAGCAACATTCTCTTATAGACGCCTACATATGGACACACCGGTGTTGACCAACCAGCAAACACTGTGTGAATAGAGTCTAGAAGACTTACCAAGGGCGATGGTTGTTTGGGACGCATGGCTAGAGAGTCAAAGGAATCTGTGCTGTCGTCAATTCTTGATGATGATGATGATGATGCAAAGAAATAAAAAAAATTTATCAACTTTTTGATTACTTTTTTTCTGATTGCTTTTTGAGAGATCGGGAACTAAAGTAGTTTTTTGTCAAGGCTGTAAATAGCCGCATTTTGAAAGCTTCAAGATCACAGGTTCAAAGCCCCTAAAACAAAAGTAAAGGTTACTATATAACACTAACAAGTTTTTTTTTCCTCATTGAATTCTCCAAGAATGTAACATTGTGACAAATTGTTTCCTTTTTCTCGCTAAAAGAAATTACATTTATACGTCCTTTGGAGTGAGTTACTAGGAAAAAAAAAAAAAAAGAAAGAAAAAAGCCTTCTATTTTTATTTTGTTCCATTTGCCAATTTTTAGAAAAATTCATGTTAAGTTAAAACACCCAGTTGACAAGGCTTAGAATATGCTAACCGTATCCAATGAAAAAGTGTAAGACACTCCAAAAAAGGGTGCTCTGCTAATCACGCTAAACTGCGTCTTATGATGGACCCAAGTTCTGGAGATTCATTGCCATTATTCACAGACCAACTCTGACCAGGAGTGGTAGTTACTGTTAGGATACCTTATATGAGTCAAATAATTATATTTATAAATTATTCAAATTCGATAGGACCATGTTTTAAAAAAACTCTCCAGGAAAAACTACACAAAAATGTAAATATGAACGTACAATAAACATTATTCCCTAACCCTAGATGGGTTGACATGGTGTTAAAATCAATGTCAGAATCAGTTAAGTTACCGGCAAAAAATAGTTTAATAAAAAAGGTTTGTAAAGTTCTGGGGACTTTAATTTGATGTCAGACATGGCAAGTGACCTTAGAAGTTAACTAATATTACTAGTGTCTTATTTTCTTGGCTCGATTTTAGAAACAGAATAGAATTCGCAAAGAATTCACAAAGAAATTGAAGAAAAAGTGTTTGGTAAGAAAACATTAGATCTAACTGTAATGCAAATCTGACAATGAAGGTCAAAGTTGAGGCACAATACAAGCTCAAGTCATTCTGGCCACTTGAGACATTCGCTGAATGTAACTATAATAGTCAGCTTTTCAACTGATCTTCCCTTGTGGTTCAATGGGTCAGTTTGAGGCTAATGCAGTCTGTCAGGAGACCACTCACCTGGAAATGGACCGATGTACTTCTATGTGAGTGATAAGGCAGGAAGGAACCAAAACATTTCTGGTCTTAATTGACCTTTTCAATTCGAAACATTGATCTGGACTTTCGTTTTCAAAACAAGTCACTTTACCCTAAAACAGAATTACATCAGTATGGCATTTTGCTCAGGTGTAACTAACTTAAAGATGCTACTTATTGTACTGTAATCATTACATAAGGTTTACAGTTTATTGACTGAGTAAAGTTGATCTTCAGTAGGTGCTCAAAAACATCTTTACATCAACTCTACACAATTTCAAGTAAATTTCGTCAATGAGTGTCCTATAAAGGTTAGTGTATGGAATTTATATGCAAATGTACCGATTATTATTGTAGTATGAATTAAAAACAAGTGGGATCTTTAGTTTAGGGACTACAAGTATTGTTATCTGGTATACGTTCTGTTCAATAAGACTTGGATGTGAGACGAACATCATTTATACAAATATACTGAACAAGACTACTGTTACGTTGGCAGGGTTTACAAAATGCTGATTGTATACATTGCAAAAAGATAAGACTCCACAAAAAGGGGTTTCTGGAATATGAAATTAAACTGCATCCGATAGTGTCGTTCTAGATCTGGGGAGTGTGAAGTATCCCTTAATTGCCATAACTCTGAAGTTCCCTCTAGACCAGAGTTAGGGTTCCAATTATGGCTCAAATAGATCTGCTTGGAAAATTATTCGTATTCGATAGGAATACTTGATGCCATATAACTGGAAATTATTTATATTAAGAATAGTCGCTTGAAACTACATAAGTATACAAAGGATTATTAATAGTAACTTGAAACTATATAACCGTGTGCAAACATATTTTATCAAATATGAATAATTACTTGAAACCATATAATTATTAGTATTTGATAAAAAAAATTCTTGAAACCATAAAACTGTGTGCAAAAGAGTTAAAAAAAAAACAAGTACACTAAAAGTGTAAATATAAATGTACACTGAACGCTATTCCCTAACATTAAAATCAATCAATGAACTAGCTTATTAATGATATACTATACTTACATTTTACTTAGACTGATTAAATAGAAAAGATTCTAGATTGAATTTTATATCGTTATTTGCAAAGCACATCTTAGGTTTGGCACAAGGCTACAAGTATGAGGCATCTTGTGAGGTTCAAATTCATTACCCAAAAGTGATAAATCTTCGAGACAAATTTGCTAAAAATAACACCAAAAAATTCCCTCAATATGTTTCCTATAATCTCAGATTTACAAAATTCAGTGCTTTATTAAATATGTACCGATTTTTTCTCTTTTCTTTTAAATCAAAATTAGTTGATTTTTATAAGATTTTTTTAAATGGCAGTGTCGTTGTCGCTAATGTGCTAAACTACAACATCGCAGTAAGAGAGTTCGAACTCTAGTCGCGCTTTCATATTCACTTTCGTATAAATAAATTTCCATAAGAAATGAACCACCTTATCCTTGCACTGAAATGGGTTAAATAGTTCTAATACAGTCCTTCTTTGAGGATGGCTGAGATATAAAATAACCATTAAATAAAGAAATCAAATCAAACCTAAATAAAAGCTATTAGCTCAGATAATAAAACTTGACATTAATTATTATATTAGCAATGTTATTGTGTATCACTGGTAGATATTTAGCATGTTTGGAATCTCCAAGTAAACACGATAGGTTGCATTAAGGTTTAGACTACATTTCATTGATTTTTGGCATGATGGTTAGAGTGTTCGCCAATGGTCCGGGAGACCTAGGTTCAATCCCAGGTCGAGTCATACCAAAGACTCAAAAAATGGTACTTGATGCCTCCTTGCTTAACACTCAGCATTATAAGGTGAGGATCAAGAGTAAAGTGGAGCAATCCAGGGAAAGGAGTAGCGCCCTCCCCAACACTTTGGTGTTGTAGCTATTGAAAAGGGAGCCTTCGGGTCACCCTAGACTACGGTCGCCAACTTACTACTACTTAGAGTAGTTTTAAAAGTATAAAATAAGCGTTTAAATGTTTTCTCTTTATGTAGAAGACGTAGAAGAATCTTTTTATAGGCTAGCATAGCCAAAAGTTAGGGGTTGTTCATTACCAACAATATAAATAAAACTATTTTTGTGGCAAAAAATTAGAGGTTATTCATTACACAAAATCGTTCATTAATCGAGTATATACAGTAATAAAAAAAATTAACTTTCATGCAAGTTTGATTTTTTCTCCATCGTCGATTTCGGCTGGCAATTTTTATTTCTAGCTACTCTTATTAGTTTGTGATACCTTCGAAAATGATACCGTCAGACATAGGGCAGAAGAGCGTGTAGCGACAGTTGTAGATGTTCTGTGGTGAGTGAACGATAACAGATTTATATCCAATTGGAGTCACCGTGGTCATTGAATATTACACAAAGAAAAAGAAAAGAAAGACAAATAACGATATTCAACAGATAATAACACTGGCCTACGTTAAAATCATTTTTTAGAAAGTGAAAGGTTTGTCAAGTGATAGATGATCACTATTTTATGTTGAACTCAAAATTACCATTTATTGTATTTGGTCAGTTATTAAAAAATAGATCTGATTAGAAAAAAATGAGTATGATTTTTGGAGTCAGCTTAAAAAACTGCCTTAAAATCAGTTATATATTCGACCTTGAAAACATCGCAAGGTAGTGTAATGACACATATTTCAAATATACATAAGTTTAAAAAGGAGTAGTGTAAATATTTTGAATTCTATATTATTTTGTTAGCATTAATCAATTCAATGTTGAGTATAAAAGTTATATATATATATATATATATATGTCACAGTTCATGCTAATATGGAAAGTATTCACAATCGATCTTAAAAATGTCTGTTCATTTCCAAAATCTCTCTCTAACTGCTGATAATCCAATTTCTTTGGGATGAACATTAGTTTTTCGAATAGGATCCTGGGAGATTAGATATTTAATTTTCTTTTTGTTAATTATTTTATTTTTCACTCACAACCGATCATCCACTTGATATATGAATATTATTGCCAACATTTGTATATCCATTGTTAATTTTGAAACCAAGTTAAAAGTATTTCTAAAATTGCTTCATAATATGTTCGAATGCTGAAGTAAATCGATACGATTCCAAGTACAAACGATGTTAGTCATACATATTCGTGAGTTGAGAGACTTCTTCAAGCAAGATCTGGAATAGTTTTTGAGAAAATGTAAAAATAGAAAAATATATATTGCCGCTCAAAAGTTATACAACACCGCCTTTTGTCTTAGAAAGTATTTCAAATACAAACAAATTCATATTTGGCTCAATTTACAAAAACTGAACTCGTATACTAAAGTGAATCTGAATAGATTATCGCTCATTGATAAGTATACACCAACAATTTTTTTAATGAAAAATGTATTTTCTTCTAAAGCAAAGATGGAAGCAAAATGTGAAAATAAATTTGACAGAGTGTTTAACTATCATTATTTCAAATCTAATCTGCAACTGAATGATGATAATGTGCATGGGTCTGTAGGGAATAAATAATTGAATATATATATATATATATATATATATATATATATATATATATATATATGATTTACATTCCTGTATTTTAAAATGGCCAAGATGCCACTTGTTCCCGAAACAAAGATGGCGGACGTCGGTAAACTAATCAGTCTCGGGAACCTATTGATCAGGAAAGTCACGGGGTTAGTGCCCACAAATACGTGCGCAACTTTGATTTTGTCCCACGCATTTGGAGCCGACTGCATGACAAAGATTGCCTATATATACTTCCGTCTTCCAAGCACCCATTCTCTCCATTGCGACTTACAGCGACAACACACACTCTCTCTTACATTTTGACTTACAGTACTCAACCCCACAAAATGTATACATTCCGCAACCTTTTTTCTTTCTTGTTCTGCCTTTACGGTTAGACTTGCTCCAGCCTCGAACACAACCACAGAAATTTCGTCAAACTCCGAACAAGACAACCAACATAGTAGAAGACACATGCCTTCTAGGACACATTGCTATATTTCTATATATCGATACCTCACATGAAATACTTAGTCCATATACATTTTATAGTCGACATGACACTCTCAATATTTAATTTTTTTCCTTAATATCCGTGTTAATACACACACACACACAGAGGAATATTCAACAAATTCGTGTTAAGTACATCCACACACAGAGAGGAATATTCAACATACTATGTTAGAATATTTGTAATGTTTCCTTTTTCATGTATTTCTTGATATATAAATTTAATTTTGTTTGTACTGTTTTGTTTTGAATGTTCTTTTCTCCGCGTCGTTTCACATTATGTAGTTCATTTGCTTTTCAATAATGAACCAACATAAATGCGGGCGGGGGAAAATAATCACCAAAATAACAACATGTTACCCCTACAGATCAATATTTGCACTCGCCCTGATTTTTGTAATTTCTAAAGGAAGATAGCTATTTAGATGCTGATTATGTTTATTACAAATTATATATAATTAATAAAATATTTTATATTATTTACTTATATATTACAAAAATTATCATATATAAGCTGACATAAAGTGATGAGACAATTAGGAATATTTCGTTTGTATTATTTCCTTTTTTTATTGTCCTTAACTAGTT
The DNA here is from genome assembly GCA_963585895.1 of Sepioteuthis lessoniana. Classification (NCBI taxonomy): domain Eukaryota; kingdom Metazoa; phylum Mollusca; class Cephalopoda; order Myopsida; family Loliginidae; genus Sepioteuthis; species Sepioteuthis lessoniana. The sequence continues at coordinate 64,224,529 of OY757917.1, forward strand.
TTGACTTTAGGTCATAGTCAAAAAGTTTTTAAAAGAGTTGATTCGCAATAAAAGAAAGAAAGATGAACTGATAACATAGAATATCCATTCGTTTACTCAAAATGTTTTTGTCTTAGTCTTCAACTGACCTTTTATATGATCTCTGCCATCATGGACATCTGGTACTGAGCTCTCCGTTTGGGAGATATATACCGAGTATATACCATATTATCCTTGACTGTTTTAGTCGGGCATATGTTTATTTATGTGTCAATGCAAATGTGTCCATCCTATTTTAAAGAGGCGTTTTGAGAATGATTTAATTTGATGTTACAGCCATTTGGGATCAGTGTTTGGAGACATTTTATCTATTTATTATCGTATGTTTCAATTATCGTCTTGATATTGTCTAACGCGATTTTTCGATTCTTTCTTGCATGGTTTGCGGTAAGGTTTTTTTTGTAGGATACTGCTTCCAGGATTTATTCCAAACAGCTCGTAGTATCCTTACATTATGGCCTGTTGGTTGGGTTTGGAGTGTTACAACATACAATGAGAAAAAAACTTCATTTAACACAAGACAAACAAGGGACATCTAATATTTAAACAATTTTTATAAAACAAAAACGTCAACTTGGATTTGAATGTTCAGAAGTTCCCCTTTGCAAGTAGTAAATTTTCGAAGTGGTGAAAAGTCAGATATCAAGAAAAAGGGGAAAGGAGGAGAATGTTTTTAAAGAGTACTTATTCCTTTTTCTTTTCTTTTCTTCTTTTTCTTTTATGGTCAGGCAGTGGAACTAGCAGAGAAGTAGTTTCGGCTCTTAACTCGAGGGCGGACGTTACTTCTCTACTGGTTATCGTATTTACGCGCTTCCTTGGGTCTCTTTTTGTCCTCACTCACCCGGTTCACAGAAAACCTGAGTATTTATCTCTCTCCACCGGCTCCAAATTCGCCACTCCAAAATCCTTCTAATTTTGGCACGACCGCTTCCCATTGGCTACTTTACTTTTTATTATTTTTCTTTTTTTCTGATTTTTAACCGGATGGATGCGTGGAGCCTTATGCGTGGCGACGCGTTTATACATTTTGTATGTGGCAGCCGACGAGTCAACATCCGGTTGGGAGTTTTATTGTTAATTCCTAAATCCCCACAACGTAGTTTCTACCTTTCTGTGTATACTATTAGTTTGTTGTAATCCATAGATCTTTTTTTGGGAGGGGGGTCTGTATTCAGTTAGAATGGCTATTTTATTTTAGACTGGCTTTCCAGCGTGTGCAGTTCAGTGATAAATTCCACTTTTGCTTCTGCTATTAGATTTGTGTAAAATTTTTAAAGTTGTTTTCGTTGTTAAGCTAGTGAATGAGCCTGTTGACTTGGTGTTTGCAACATAGTTTTTTTTTTTACTGACAACTTGTGGGTAGTGTTCGCCAATGGCCCAGGATTCATCCCAGGTCGAGTCGTAACAAAGCCTAAAGAAAGTGCTACATTATGCCTCCTTGCTTAACATTCAGCAATATAAGGTATGTATCAAGGGTAAAGTGGAGCAATCCAGAGAAAAGAGTAATGCGCTCTCCTACACCTTGGTCTAGTAGATATTAAAAAGGGAGCCTTCAGGTCGCCATCAACTACGGTCGCCAACTTCATTTATCTATGTACCAATAGCACAGATTCCTTTGACACTCTCTCACCATCAGTCCCTATCAGCCATTGGCAATCCTCTAGACGGAATCCAGGGTCTGCACAGAGTTGGTGACAATAAGTTTTCGCTGGTCACCCAACACTGGTATGTCCATGAGTAGAAGTGCATGGGAGAGTGTCCCTTATGAATTCTTCCTTGATTCTCCTGTAGAGCCCAGTATGTCTTGCTCATCTTTCTGGGATGGTTTGCAAGAGGCAAATGTCTGTAGAAATGCTGTTTTGTAGGATGCTGCTTCTAGTATTTGTTCCAAAGAGTATGCTATCTAGCTTTTTCTCCAATCGTTTTGTTAAAGTCCAAGTGGTGCAACCTCACAATTGTACTGACACAGTTAATGCTAAGAAGAATACCGGTTTTATTTTATCAGAGAGATAAGATTTACATAAGGTTGTTAATAGCAGTCCATGCCTTACCTATGTGTGTGTTGGCATCACTTTCAGGAGATGAAATATTGTTACCGAGGTAGATGAACTGGTCTAATAATTTCAGAGGCTTGACTATTAATGAGGTGATGGAACAATCTTGATTAAAACACATGAACTCAGTTTTATCTAAGTTCACATAGAGGCCAATGCTTCCTGCTCCAGAGATTGTTATAAAAGCACATAGACTTAAAATACTCTTACTTACTATAATAAAGTGGTTTCCAGACCAATTTGCAGAATGGGGGGAGGCTCTGAATTCATACTGAATGTTACTTTTAATCATCTAAATTGTCAATATATATCAAATGCTAGTTAGAATCGTTCATTCCTTCCTAAATAGAAGCATCAATATCATCAGAGACCAATGTTACAAATGGAACATAATGGCTTGACAGATTGTCTCGTTAATTTTGTTTATTATATAAATAGAATGTGACTTGGCACCAACCTTAAGTAATCATAAGGTCAGTTCCTTCATGTACTTATAAAATTTGTAAAACTAATGGATTTTATATAAACTTCTCAGAATAAAACAACAAAAGGGATGCTTGATCTCTAAGAATAGAATGCTAAGATTTGGGGACAATAATTAGTAAGATTTTTCCAAATTTTCCATCAGTGAAGGAAAAAAAAAATAAAGCTTTGAAGTCATTCCACAGAATTGATTGGTCTCCACCAATCCAAATGAAACCTCTTGAATAAATCAGAATACATCTATATCATTATCTTCTCATTAGAGGAAAAAAAATTCTGGAAACAACTTCTTGGCTTTATTATCTATTTCATCAAATCAGGACAATCAAATGAAGCAAAATACGAAAATAAGAAAAATCCAAATAACAAAAATCTAAAATTTGATCAGGTAAGTCCTCATCATGTAGTGGTTAAAGTGCTGGACTCTAACTTTGTAGGAAGTAAGTTCAAATTCCAGTTGCATTATTATGTTCACTTTCAGTCTGATACCCTTCAGAAAAGAAATAGAACCCCCTTATCCCCATAGCTATGGGTTAAACAGCACTTCTACTATTCTGCTACAAGGATGGCTTTGGCATTAAATAAACCAAGAAGGTTGATATGCTATTAAAAACAAAGAAACAGAAATTTGATCATTTTTTAAAGATTATTGCAGCGTCTTTCTGTTCACTGATTTCCCTCAACTCTTTACATATTTGGTATTTGTCCAACTGGACAGAGAGATAGTCTTTGATAACATGACTATAACATTTTTGCAGGAGACATGTCAAGGTGTTACAATAGGTCAGTAAAACATGGGCTGCATGATCCTGACACAGCTGACCACAGCTCTCCACGTTATCTATGAGAGTACACGTAGCAGTTTTGATGGTCAGTTCTGCCTGGCCTTTGACTTGTGAGTAGTAAGCTAATGAAATATGTTTCTGTATTCCCAAATTCTTAAGGAACAAGTTGTTGTATCCTTGAGAATCTTCCCTCATTGGAAAAAAGTCCTTCCGGTCCTCCATATTTGCAGAACCAAGTTCTAAGGGCATCACACACTGTTCTAGCCTTCCCAAATATCATTTGGGTCATTTCTACCCTAGCCATACATGGCTCTGTGTATGTAACAATTTCTACCTTGTAGTTTGAAAACATCAATCTCAATTTGTTGGAAAGAGAACTCAGGATTAAATGGCTGCATCAAAAGCTCTTTAGGCTATGATGGAGTGATAGCTACAGATCTAACATGCCCTTATAACCTGATGTTCTGAATCTTTATAGTTGTTCTTTATGATATTCTTAAGTTTATGTTTAACTGTGGTTGAGTTCAAAAGGTAAAACCTCCCCCACCAAAAAAGGGGTGTCTTGGGTACATCACTATACTGCATGTGATGGCAATGTGAGATCTGGAGAGGATAGAGTACCCCTTTATTGCTATTTCTCCCACTCTGACTCAAACTGTTAGTATTTATTAGAGTTGCATATATATTCAAATAGATCCGTTTGCAAATTATTAGTATTAAATAGTAATACTTGATAACTGTGCTGGATATGACAGGAGAGTGAAATTCATTGGTTATAGAAAAATACAATAGTAGACTGTTATATAATAATATATGGTACCTGGTAACAATATGTCATTGGTTGGGTTTTTTACAGAATTAAACATGGCAGCATAATAAAAACAATTTACATACTACTCCTGGAAAAAAATTAGGAAAAACAATATTCCCTATGAAATTCCTTTGCATATAGCTTTGTGCCAGACTAAGCTAATGTAGTAGAGTTGACAATAAAGTTTAACTCAGAAATACATTTGAATCTTTCTTTTCCTTTCAGACAAATATAGTATGTCTTTCTGAAAAAGAAAATTGAAAAATGTTAATTCATAAATTAGGCTCTGATATAAAACCAAAGATTTTAAATAATGGTGCTCTTTTCTTTTTTAAGGAATCTGCAATTTGTTCCTCAGTTGGTATCCAAGAAATCTCAGTAATTTCTTTTCTATCCATCATTTTTCTCAAAATGGCCATCTCAGTGCAAAGTCTCTTATCCAAAATTTGTGTTGATGAACGTACCGAGTCATAGAGACAGGAATTGTATGTTTTACGTAGGATTTTTATGTTTTCAGTTTTATCTTTTAGTTACAGTAGTTCCAAAAGTAGTTTTCTGAAAATAGCTAAGTCTTCTGACATATCAACCATAGTTAATGTTTTAGCAGCCAGGGAACGTTTGAAAACTCTTCTAATACATTTAGATTGCCAAGCAATGGAAATATATTTATTGTTACATACTACAAAAATGTATATTGCCTCCTTGAAATACCACAGCTGATAAATTAACAAAAGAAGCATCACTATATGCAACAATTTTTAAATGCTCAGTTTCCAATATCTGGAATTTTTCTTTTTTTGCTTTTTTAACTACTTTGTTAACTTGTTTTATACATTCTACATTGTTTTAGTATAGAGTTTAATGTACTAACATCATAATTGTTGATTAGATCTGGTTTGGGTGGCTATCCAATTAAGTTGGCCAATAATTTGCCAGTTCTCTGTAAAATATGTTGTACATATTGTATCTTTCCAGTTTCTGCTTGCTTTTACTGGAATATGTTTCAATTTCTTTGCATAATGATTTTGTCCAAGTTTAATATTCTCACTATTTTTTTTTATCTTCTAATCCTGTGAATTGGAACACAGCAATTTCTTCAGATTTAACTATAAATACATGACAATGCTTATAACGCTAGCCTGAAAGATATCTGACCCTGCAAAGTAAAAATCATCAACATGAGCAGCAATTATACCCAGCAGTTTGTATCCAAAATGCCACGTAAATATTGCCCAATCATGTTTTTAAACATGTTTTACTGCTCCTGACTTCATTAATTCCCTCTAAGTTTTAGGTACCAGAATCTAGAAGTATCAATTAAGCCATACACAGATTCTGAGAGTTTCCAAATATAACCTGGAGATACATGGACCTCTTTCAGAGGATCCGGATAAACCACTCAATCTAACTGTTGGCTCTGCAGGAATACTGTCCATTGACTATCACATACAAAGATTAGTTGCCAATGCAATGTGTAAATCTTCTTTAGAACATGTGGGAGAATCCTTCTTTATGTTGCAAACATCTCTGTCCTGAAAGCCTCTTGCAACAAGTCTGGGTTTACAAGTTTGTTTGCCATTGGAACTTTTATAAGTGTAAATCCATGTTTTATTTTCAAACCAGCTTTGAAGTTCCTGTCTTCTTGCCTTTTCCAAGTCATTATTAGAAGAGGAAATCATTATATTTTCCTCATTACAAGAAGTGTGTTCATATTTCATTTGCTCAACCTCACTTGTTTGCCATCCTGTCCCATGCTCAAAGTCCAATCCCAAAGAGTTCATCTTGTTCCATAACAACATTCCTCAAATGCTTGGTCTTGCCAATCCAACTTAAGATAATCAGTTTTCTCCATTCTGAATTGACAAGCTCACATTTTATGGTTTGTTTTGGTTTAGGAAGCTCAATTTTTTAGGGGGGTGAGTTTTGTTTAAGTGGTTTACTCATATTGTTAGTTGTGGTTTCTAAATCATTTATCTCCAAAAATTGGTATTTTTGGATATTTATCAGGCCTTTTCAGTGAGGTGTTAGATTAAATTTTGTCATCCTCAGAAGAACTTCAATATGTCTAAACAAGATAGATGTACTTTTACATATGTGCCATTATTTTTGACAAGCACCTACTTATGCTGTAACCCTATGTCAGTTCCTGGGCCAAGCTATGTATCACACAGGTTCCTTTTATAAAGAAGATAATCTCCATTTTTGTAGGATTGTGCTATGCTTGTTCTATCTTGATGAAGTGCAGTTTTAGTTTCTATGAGGACTCACATTCTGTGAACTGGCATTTAGGTTACCTGCAATAACTTCACTGGTGGAAACACCTTCAAATGCAGAGAGTTTGTTAATTAGAAAGGAAGGCAGGGTGGGATTCCAGCCCCAAATGGGTTAATTGAGATTATGACCATGAACACTGAGAAGTGTATTTTTGGCACTTATAGCTCCAGCAAGTGCTATCTCAAAACTACAATTAGTGTCTTCTATGGTTTTCTTCATCATTTTTTCCAATACCCCATTGTGTCTTCATTCAACCTGTTGCTGCATGCACTTTCAACAGTGGTGGTACAAACTGCAATATTCAAATTTTGCTTTAAGTCCCTAAATGACTGGTAATTAAATTCTCTGCCATTGTTTGTGAGGATAGGTCCTAGAGTTTAAAGATACACAATCCAATATGTGAAGATGGTACTAATGATGTCAGAACTTTCTTTAATAGGAATCCTGACTCAAACACTGTATATTATAACATGGTTGATCAGGTGTAGTACTTTGTTACCATTGGTTTCTTTAATGTTCCTGGCAATGCTTTCATTGAAATACAATCCGAGTGAGAACCTGACATTGAATCCAGTTTCATTCCTTTTGAATCTAATTCATATTTCAATAGAATTAGTAAGTTCTTGAAAAAATTTTATGGATTTAGACTCTTCTATTACTACTTTCCTATTAGGCTCACATAACTTTGTACTATTAGGATGACTGAATTGTCAAAGTAATTTGATTGTAATTTTAACTTCCTATGATTAATTTCTACTCGTAATTTCTTTAATAAAAGATATTTTATTAAATTTACCCCTGTCTGGTAATTTGAATGAGATAGTGACTTTTCTTCTTAATATGGTGCTACTGTCATTTTCAAAGATCCGTATGGTTCCTTTACTAGCATCTTGGCTTAATAAAAGCTGTATGTCCGAGTCCACTACATCAGTAATGATATACAATAAAGAGGCTGTGTAGAGTGATTTAAGTTTGTTTTCATAGTTAGACTTATAAGTTCTCACTCCATTTCAAACTTCAAGGTTCATTTTTCACAGTCTATTATCAAATAAAAAATTCCTTGGTGCCCGGGATCGGCATGCCTTAAATTGTTGCTTGGCTGTAGTACTGTGTATTTGACACAAAACTGGATTAAACTTTTATGACACATAACCAAAGACACTTGGAATAATACAAATTATTCAACCAAACATACACTGAAAGTTTTTACAATATGTTCAAAGGCAACATGGATCAATTTCATCTCAAACTTTTAAAAGTTATCTCTGTTTTACCAGTATGGTTTTCAGAAAGCACTCATACCATTTAATTCCAGAAGAATCACAATTCAGAATGGCTGAGTCAAGTGTTTTATTCAAAAAGATGAGACCACTGTCTTCCCATTTGTGTTGATACAATGTTGGCTACAGATAAGTAGTTTTCCTTTTCACTGTCTTTCTGCTTATTTCTAAAACTTTCAGCATAAGGGCAGTTGTAAGCCCAATGGAACTTGCATTGACATGTGAAGCATTTAGTGGAGTTGTCTTCAGGTTCTAGAGGGTTGAAGATTTTGTTAGTGAAGCAGAGTAAGTTTTTTTTGCCATCTTTTCTCCCGCCAAGATTTTCACTATCTTGCCGACCAGAAAAAAAAGGAGGCTGTTGGTTAGAACAGCAATCATAAAATATTCCAGTAGAGTTCACCTGGATGTTTTCGTTGTATGCAACATTTATTTCATTTTTCACTATGAATAACAGAATCTTGAACATTGAAGTCTCTGAATCCTGTCAATGCATCATTTTTTTCAAGTTGTCTGGACATGGTAGACAATGTCAGTTCTTTTATAGTGACCTTGACCAGCTTCTCAGGCTCCAAAGTGAAACTTGCACTCTTCAATGCCCTATAGGTGAGTACTGGCTCTGGCAAAAGTATCTAGTGGTCCTTTAATTTCCCTATGTGACATGCAAAGTTTATGAGTAATAAATATGGTCTATCACTTAGTCTTTGCTAACTCTCAAAAGATTCATATGCCATGATGGTTGATGGGTTCACATCTTCAAAGAAGAGTGTTTAGTTTTTTGTATAACTTTTCCATACTATCATTGGCATTCATAGTGGCAATGTCCAGTGCTAATACAACCTTCCTAATCTTCTTTACAAGGATGAAAGTACATTTGAAGCTTGTCAAGGTAATTTCTGTCCAGTAGCAAGTTCCCAAACTTGCATCTCTTTCTTCCAAGTATTATAAGTAAAGTTGGTGACCATAGTTGAGGGTGACCAGAAGGCTCTCTTTTCAATAGCTACTACACCAAGTTGTAAAGGAGGCACTACTCCTTTCCCTGGATTGCTCCACTTTACCTTTGATATGTACCTTATATTGCTGAGTGTTAAGCAAGGAGGTATCAAGTACCATTTTTAAAGTCTTTGGTATGATGCAACCTGGGACTGAACCCAGGTCTACCGAACCATTGGTTAACACTCTACCCACAAGGCCCAGTATTATACTTGTCTGTATTTAAATCAGGTGGGGAAATGAACTTAGAAGACATTTGGCTCTGCTACCAAAATGAAAGCTATTTCTGAGTTGCTTACAGAGGTGATTATGCTGTCTTGACCATTGATATGAGTTAAAAAGAAAAAAAAGTGACCAGCCATCTAAAAGAAGCAGAATAGTAGTACTGGTGTTATACTAGTATCCTCATTATTGGTGCTCAGATAAAATGGGTTCCTTGTTTACATGAGAAGAAACTTTATTTCTGGTTCAAGCACTCATTCTTTTTCCAAACAATCATTTTATATAAAATGAGAATTCAACAACCAAAAAAAATATTCAAAGTGTATTTCAAGAGTTCTACCAAGAAAATAATATTGACTGACTTACAAGAAATTAGATATTGAATCACATTCCTTTTTATTTCATAATCTGTTTTTATTTTTAAGTTATTTCAACTAATTGTTTTTATTCTACTAAGCATAGTAAATAATATCTGTAATTGTATACATGTAAATGTACATGAGGAGGCAGTGAAAAATTCTTGACCAGACCAAGAAGGGAATGACATTTTTTGAAAAGTTAAAAACTTGAGAAGCAATATGCATACCTGAGAGGCTTGCTTTCTCTAGGGCACCCCACAATTAAGCAAACTTTGTGTTACATCCCAATACAATAAGTGTAGTTTAGATACTGAGATAGTTCCTTACTGTTGGTATCATGTAACCCAGTACAACCTGTCACAAGCTACTTTTATAACAAGTAACCTCATTTATCTGAGAGATGTTATGAAGGAGCGGGTTTCTTTGCGTAGCAATTCAACAATCTATGGGAAGCATACAATATATCTATATATTCCTATATGATTACTGAGGTCAAGCTGATTAGTAATAAACAGATTTAATCCTTAGGGAAAGGCCACAGTCAGGTATTGGCTATTTTTGAAGATTATCACTGTAAGAGGGCATGTGTATATTGTTAATATGGAATTTGGGGGCAAACAGGAGTCTTTTAGATTTTGTTTCTATTATTTTTGTTGAAAAGTTAATACTTTTTTAAGTTGATACTGTGACGCAAAAGGTTTACTTTTATCCCAGAACGGGGTTTTATTTCGCACGTGTGAAGACGGGGCAGGTTGGCACTTGATCCCCTATAGAATAAGTCCTCATTCAGGGTTTTTCTCTCAGGCATATAAGACCTGGCATATTACGTGAGGGATTAATTTAGGGCCAGACCGACCGCCGCTGGCAAGGGGTTCCAAATTTCACACTATCCACACACCCACCAGGCCGCTTTCCTTCCTTCCCCTAGACAATGGAAGATATGAGCCTATAGGTTTTAGTCATAATAATATTATATTGTAGTAGTCGGCAACTCCGGTTTCCCGTGTAATATTTTAGAGGAATTTATAGGACAATTTTAAGCAAGATAACATAAGGCGAATAGAAGCTGAAAAGGAAATATGAAATAACAAATTCGTAGAAGATACGGCAAAGAACAACTTTGACCTTTACTGTACAAAGAGATACACTTTCAAAGTGTCAAATATATATAATGAATTGAACAGTCCATGGGCATAAATGTCTTTCTTTTCTGTTCTTTCGTTTTCCTTCAAATTGAGAGAGAGAGAGAGAGAGAGGGTGGTATATAAAGTTTGGGTATAAAGGAGAAATGGCCCCAAAGTTACTCATCTTATTTTTCGACGGGGTTCCACTGGAGAATCTTTCTTTCACAGGCTAATAGACTTTATGCTATTTTTAATACTGGCTTGAAGAACTTGGGTCCCTCGTGTCCGTAGATATTTTTTTTGTCTTCTTCACCCGGAGTACTTGGCTATGGGTCTGTCTGCCACGAGCCCCTTCCAATAACTAACATTTCTTCTCGTTTTTTTCGCCGACGGGGAGAAGGGTGCCACTTCCGTTTTAGGGCCCCAGCCAACCATTTGGCTTCTACCTTCCCCCCTCCGGTCAGGCGATTTTGTTAGGGCTACTAGACGTCACCCAAGTCAGGTTACTGTTAATTCAAACAGCAGTCATCCCACTTCCATCGTCTCAGTGGGATATCACGTGACAATACTTTTATTGAAAAATTAATGGCAAATTTGTGTATGCAAATTTATCATCAAAATTGTGGTGCAATCTTTAAAATGGTTTCTAGAGTTCAGGTATATCTTAATATGACCATCGTTTCCAGAAATTTTCTGATTTTCTGTACTGTAGAATATGTTTATAACAATTTCAGGAAAATTTTATGTTTTATAATCAGATTTTAAGGTAACACCACTCAAAAATGGGGTGGGGAAACTGAAATAGTTTCTATATATCTGAAAATATCATAAACATTGAAGTAGAGTATACTGCTCAAGCATATGAATTTTATAACAAGGACCTACATACTATTTCTTCATGTGGTTCCATTCAGTTCTGCTTTGGTTATTTAGGAAGCATCCAAAATCAAAATTTCCTTTAATTTGCTAATATTTTGTCACCAAAGTTGATTTCTAGCATAGATATCAGGTACATGACTTAGATAATTTCATTTCTAGAAGAGAAAATCTTGGTCAAACTGTATTCATTTCATTTAGTTTGATAGTGCCATATGCAATAAATAAACCTCAAAAGTCGGGTTTTAGATGGGTTTCCTAATTTTAAAATTTTTTACATCTGTAACAAAATAACACATCACTCAATAAGTCCCAGGTCTGACATATAGATGGTGCCACTAATAAAAAAATCCATATGATCTTTATAAATGGCATGAGTCAAAATTTGAGCCCAATCAGATTATTAGTTTACAAATTACAGTTATTAAAGTGAAGCTATTGTTGCAAATTTTCAAAACAATGTAAAAATCTAAATTTGCCTACTGTAAAGCTTTTTCTCTAAATTGATCTTTTGACAGTCCATTGAGAATATCTTGAAAACTCTGTGTTAGTGTTTTCTTTTCAATTCATAACTAGAATCAGAACTCTTTCTTAAGTTCTCTGCTTTTAAAAGCAAATTATTAGAGTGAGTCAAGTTTTACAATATTTTGTTCGATGCTAGTTTTTGGCATGTATATCACATGACCAATGCAGGTACACAAGATGGTTGGTAGTATTGTACTAGTTAGTGCACTGACACATTGTGTATTGCTTCACTTGATTTGCGATTTGAAAGCCACAGAGATGAATGTGCAATGTAGTCTAATTCAGGAACTTATTATTTACAAGTTCATATTCATCATCATCATGTCGTGCTGGTAGCACGGATATCCCTGACCCTCTCTCGCCACTACTCCCTATCGTTCATCGCCTCAAGCAGGTCTTCTGGACAACATCCTGTATCCTCACATAGTTGCTGAATGTATGTTCGTGCTGGTCGTCCTGCTTTTGCACGGCCATGTGTAGGGGTCCATAAGAGTACATCACTTATGAGTTCATCCCTGCTTCTCCAGCAGTGTCATGCATGTTTGGTTCGTCTAACTTGAATAGTTTTCGTGATAGGAGGCAGGTGGCCGTACAGTTGGTGTCTTGTGGGGTGTTGCCGCCAGGACTTGTTCAAGATTGCTCGCAGCATTCTTGTGTAATTGCTGTCTAGCTTCTTCTCCAGCCGTTTTGTTAGAGTCCATGTAGTGCATCCATATAGCAGTATCGATGCGACTGCTGCCTGGAAGTTCATATTAGAAGCAACTAAAAGCATTTGTTATGTGAAAGGTGAAAGTGTAGTTGATGATAGTATAGTTCCCAGATTGTTAAAAAAAATTTCACTCGAATTGTAAGGACCTCAACAATCAGTCAAAATCAGGTAGGCCTAAAACTGTGGATTCCAAGGACATGCTCCCAGCCATAAAGTCAGATTTGGCAAGCAGCACTTGAAGAGTATCAGGTGAGCTCAATATCATAAAGCCCAATTTGTTTTGTCACCTTCACAACCTCGGCAAAAACATCCGGAAATGCTGAATTGTGCTTCACATTACCAAAATATTGCAAAACTTTTGACTCAGCATAGTATTTGCAAAAATTTACATTTCATTTCTCATTGGAGAATATAAAGATCATGTCAATAAGACAAACAAAAAATAAAAACATATTTAAATAAATCTAATTGTTGAAACTTATATAATGAATATTTTTAATTATTAACCAGAAAGGTGATTTGATAAGTTTATATTGCTAAAGATATTTGTTGATGCTCTACTTAACATCATTTTGAAGCTGTTTGAATTCACTTTGTACTAATGCCCTTAGGTAAGACAATCCATATCTAGCTCTCCCTAACTATAGGTAAAATAACAGGGCAGACTGGACTCTTTAGCCTAAATGGTTTGGTTTCTTTGTTTAATGGCATATCAACTTTTGTTGGCTATGTAATACCAAAGCTATCCTTGAAAAAGAGTAGTAGTGGTACTTTTAACACATAGCTGGGAAGATATATGGGGTTCATAGCTTTCCCAAGAGTCTTAGACCAAAAGTGAAAGCATGATGAGTTTGAAATCACTTACAACAATGTCGCAGTTCACTATATCACAGGAACTTATCCCTAAGCTTTGGTGGGAAACCAGTCCTGGAGTAGGATCTTCAGTCTTGTTTTATCTTATATAAAATTTGACTCTTTTTTAGATTAAATTACAGTTCAGCAAACATTATAGCTTCACTTATGTCATAATAAAAGGATATAAAATAGATAAAATTTTCCTTAAATATATATCTAAAATAAAGAAAATACATAAAAATTAATTAAAGATAAGATTCAAAAATACAATACAAACATATTAAAAATGTATATGGAATATAATTTCAAAGAAATACCAATTTTAGGTAACAATTTTAATGATTTTATCAATTATTCTTTAAAATTAAGGCTAAAGTATTCTTTAGATTCTTTAATATTTTAACACAAGTTATATTCTTTCACTTGTTGTTTACATGTTTGTCATCATATTTAAGACTTTTTTAAGGGCAAATCACAAGGTAAATAAGCTAATTTATTGTGTTCCTTATTCTTTATTTTTCTTTAAGGTTTAGTGATAATTATATTCTTTCATGAGTTATTTATGCTAGTTTTATGGTGTTTGTTCTCATTTTAAGGCATTACATCCAGTTTACACAAAAATAACAGGTTACCCCAAGGCTTATGGACCCAATTAATGACATTGAGTCATTTGTTGTTAAATCAGATTTTGTTTTGTGTTTAAAGACTTGCATCATTTTTATTTCTTTTACAAGTTATCATGGGATAGTGGTTAACATGATGGGCTGTGACACAGTAGAGAGTGAGTTCAAACTCCATTCATTCTGTTAAATTTACTTTAAGACTAATACTCTTGGGAAAGATATAAATTCTCTTATTCCCTCCCAGCTATGGGTTAAATAGTACCACTACTGTCCATATACAAGGATGGCTTTGGCATTAAATAACCCATGAAAGTTGATATGCTATTTAAACAAAGAAACCAAACCAAACCAAACCCTTCCCTCAGACTCTCTTGGAGGTTCAATGATGATTCATTTGATTACCTGCTACCTTTGTGTCTTGACTTTTAATAATTTTTTTCTGTATGTTCTAATCTACAGCTATTTTTAAAATAGAATTTTATCTGTTGATTTCAACTAGCGATACCATCCACAAATAAAGCTCAATAGTTATTGTTAGAAAATTACAACTTCATGTATTTACTTAAGAATAAGGTCAGTTGTCAAATCAATAACATCCCATTTTCGAATAGAATTTTTATGTAATTTTTTAAATTAATTTTTCAAATTATACAACATTGTGACATGAGGTTCCTATTTATCTTGGAATAGTTCACCTAGATATTTTCATAAACAATGACACTCTTTTCCAAAAAGTGTAGGTAAGAAAATACACTTGACTTAAATCATATTTATCTGACCTATCTATCAATTTTTTTACTCATGAAATAAGCAACCCCTAATTTTTAATCACTAAAAGCTGTTTTTATAATATATTGCATGTAATGAATTATAGTAAGCTTCAATGCATTCTCCTCCAATGAACAAACCCTTGTTTTTAATGTGAAAAAATTTGGTCTTAAAAGGTTGCTGTACTGTTACACAAGTATATATGGTAGTTATTTGATTATTTTCACTAAGTCATTACTTCAATTTCCAAAAGTCTGAACCAAAAGAACATGAGTTTTGCAGCTTGATAGGCTTTTGTAATGCAAAGTCTGGGTGGTATAATGGATACCAGAATGAAAAGTGAAATCAATAAGCAGAGTTGAAAATCTACCCTAAGTTGTTTGCATTCACTTTGTATTAATGCCCTTAAGAAAAACAATTCATATCTAGTTCTCTCAAGCTATAGGTAAGATAGTAGCGCAAACAGGACTCTCTAACCTCGGTGGGAAACCAGTCATAGAGAAGGAAAATTAAAAAATTAAAATCAGCAGCTGGAGTCCTTGATGTTATCGTCTATCTTCTTTTGGTAACTATTGAGACATGGATGCAAAAATCCTTGTTTTTCTTTGGATAACATTGATGATGTAAAGAGTAAATGATTAACTTAATGAGTAACTTACATTCTTCCATACAACATTGCCTTAGTGTGCATCCCAATCCAGGTAGAAACATATGGTCTGGTGGATGCCACACACTCTTTAAAGGGACTTGACTCAAAATTTTTGGTTTGGTTTTATGGCATATCAACCATTGTTGGTTATTTAATGCCAAATTCTGCTTTTACATATGTATCAAATATATGATGTGTAAACACATTTGGTAGATACACACAGCTAAAGGATCAAACAGTACTATTTCTAACAATTCAGTTTAGCATGAGTCAAAGTTAAATATTTCCAAGTATTGTATGCATCCCTAACAATTCAATTAAACATCAGTGATATTTACACACAGTTAAATGATCAAACAGTTTGATTTCTAATAAGTCATTTGTTTGCACTCAGTTTATATGTCAAACAGTTCTATGAGACCTAAAGATAGAACCCTATCAAGTGCTACCACTCCGAGTCAGAGTGAACTTAGGAGTGATGGCAATGAAGGGGTAATGTCATATCCAGGATATTCATTGGGAGTGGGTTCTCTCTCAGTAGAAATGCAGTCAATATATTTAACAGCGCTAGCCAACTGTGCTATCAAAATTTTTGTTTAGAGAATCATTGCAAAAGTTGTTTTTTTATCAATTGAATAATGTTTTACAAACTGCCAAATCCAAGTAGAAACCCATGATCAAAAGAATATTCTTTTATAATTGAGGATTTGGAAGTTAATGGTCAAATTATTATTTGTATTCAGAATTTAATGTCACATACAGGATATGACATAATGCCAATATTTAAGCAGAGTACAGTAGGTTTTAATTGAGATTCTTCTCCTAGACTGAATACCTTACCAAGGCTAAAAAAACCCAGGTTGCCCTACTATTTACTCATAGCTAGAAATATATCAAATAATAATCTTGTAAATAATGGACCATATGCCATAAAATATGTTAATTGAAGTGAAAGTGAGAAATGTTGAATGAAATTTTGGAAAAGCTTTACACATCCCTAAAAGGAAAATAAAAACATGCAAAATCAATGCAGCATAACAAAAGTAGTTTAAATCTAAAAGAATTTTATTTCTATGATTTCTGGTTGAAAAAAAATGCTGTAATTACAAAAAATGTTCCATTAAGAGAAAAAGTGAAATTTGAAATTAAAACAGCCTCAGACTACAAGGTCTGTCTCAAAAGTAATGAGACTAATTGTGTTAAAAAAAAAGTTAATTACCAACTTAATTACAAAACAAGTTTAACCTTTCTGCAGGCAGATAAAATAAAAAAAAAGTCTCTTTGCCTTCAAAAGGGTTAACTCCAAAATAATTTTGATGTTTTGCTGGCCCAGGTCACTGGTGAAAATGCCATAAACAGTTTGCTGATACACAATTCATCACCAATCAATCTTGTCATCAAATGTTAATCAGATCTGATGAGTGCTTAGATCTTCCTCAGTTTATGTCATGACTGGTCGACCAGAACAAGGTTCATATTTCAAGGTCTCTCAATAAAAAAAGAAAAATTCCTTTGTGCCCGGGATAGGCCCGCCTTAAATTGTTGCTTGGCTGTAGCACTGTCCATTTGACACAAAACTGGATCAAACTTTTATGACACATAACCTAAGACACTTCGAATAATATAAATTATTCAGCCAAATGTGAACTGACAGTTGTTACAATATGTTCAAAAGTCAACAGGTATCAATTGATTTTCAATCAAGGTTGTCAATCAGAAAATTAAAAAAGAAAAATCAGTCTCATTACTTTTTAGAATGACCTGGTATTTTGACCAAAGTATGATGAGCATGAATAGCAATCATTTGTTTTAAGAATCACATTGATTATTATGTATCAATTAGTTGATAATGAACTAAGCACTGTCTTAGTAAAACTGAGCTACTGATATATCAATTATAAGAATTCAATTAAAGTCAGGTGGAATAGTAAAGTCTACAAATTAGAAATCAGTCATCGATGTGAGATACTTGAAAAAAGCCCACCAAACAACCAGATAATTCAGAACAAGTTCATCAGACCTTTCAGGGATATTAAATCATTAAAAAATATTCTAAGATCTTGTTAAAATTGTATCATCATAAAATAACATATAAGAAAATAATATATAGAATGTTATGGATATAATTGTTTCTTTTAATTATAAAAAATAATTTTGAAAAATATATTATTGTGGAGTTAACTAAACAAAGATGAAATGATTTTGCAAACGTTTCCAACAAGTTCAAACTCATAACTGATGAGTCATTTAAGGCTGGAAATATCTAAATTAAAATTTTTTTTAATTAAAAAAAAAAAAAAAGAAAAAGAAATCTTATTTAAAAGCTGAGCAAAGAGCTCTTCAGTGGTCAATAAAATATTAGGGCCTATGAGAGTTGGGAGAAGCTAATATGAAGTTCTTTAGATAGAATAAAACATTGAAATTTTTATGAATGTTCATAAAACTCATTGCAATAAAAAAAAGAATTAAAAGAAAAATCTAATATAAAAAATATTGTCATCAAATTTCTTAATATACAGGAAGTAAAGAAAATACAAACTGCTAAGGTGAATCAAAAGTTTTGTATTACTTTGTTACATGCACGTTTGCAGCACATGACTGAAGCAGTTCAAGCTATGGAAGGTAACCATTGTGGTTAGTAGTATCATGGTAGTTGATCCACTGACACATTGTGTATTTCTATGTGATTTGAAAACCACACAGATGAACATACAATAATGTCTAATTTGGGAACTTATGCTTTATCAATTTGAACTGGGCTATAACGCCGCTGAAGCAAGCAAAAACATTTGTTGTGTGAAAGGTGAAGATGCAGTTGATCAAAATACAGTAACCAGATGGTTCAAGATATTTTGATAGGACTGCAAGAACCACAATAATCTGGCAAGGTCTAGTGAGTAGTAATCAGAGAGTATCAGGCAAGCTCAACATCTCACAGTCCAGTATGGTTCATCATTTTTAAAACCTTGGCAAAAGCATCCGGAGCTGCCAAATAGTAGCTCATGTTACCAAAATATTACAGAACTTTTGATTACCCCTTGTAAAATATTCAAATTTTATGAAAAACTGAAATTGTGAAAAAAAAAAAAAAAAAATTAATTCTTGCTTTTATCTTTATTATACATAGTAGTTTTTTTTTTTTTTTTTTACTTGGCTGAGTCTTAAGTTTTGCAATATTTGTGTACATGCTAGTTTAAGGAATAAACTCCAGAAAACTTGAGGGAATCAAACTGATGACATACCCAGCATATGGTCCAGATCCAGATCCCTCTGATTATTACTTGTTTTCATCAATGGCTCACTTGTTGTATTTGCAAATGCTTCAACAACCAAGAGTCAGTGGAAGTTTCAGTAAAGTTCTTCACTTTGAAGGACAAGAACTGGTGTTAGTGTGAAATAAAAGAACTAACAGAAAGGTCACTTCAGACAGTGCAATATGATGGCCTTTACTTTGAATGCTAAGTTGCTTTTAACTTTAATAATAAAGCAAATAAGTGTCTAAAATATTGCAAAACTTTTGACTCACCCTAGTATTTTAATTAAAGTTCTAACTGAAGTACACAATGTTAGCACAAACAATGTGTACTTCAGAGCTTCCAATCTTGTACTTTAAAGGATATTCAAAAGCAAATTATTTATTTTAACTGTTTAATTATGGAGGTTGCAGAAGGGAAAAAAGACTAAATAATGGGCATAGGGCAGAAAATAATTTTACACAGCCTTACAAAATTCCACCCTATAACCCTCCTTGTAACATCTATAACACTGTCACCCATAAGAAACTCTACCAGCTCAAATGAACACTACCGTTCATGAATTTTCACAAAGGAAACCACTTCACTTGCTGGGTTATTTCACTGGTGAACCATTTAACTGAACGTCAAAATATCTAAAATTCAAAATTAGGTGCTGGGTTAGTGAAGTACATCATTTTATAGTGTACAGAATGAATAGTAATTTTAAAATTTGTTAAAAAAGAATTTCCTTTGGGTAGTCAATTATGGATTAGTAAAACTGTTCTCTGCAGAGAAAATTAATCACAAAAAATAACTAATTACTAAAATTAGTAATTTGGACAAATATTTTCTTTTATCTATCAATTTTTTTTTCTTTTATAACTCACTTGTGTCTTCATTCTATGACAGTAAAGAACAGTATAGATCAGAATAATAAAAGATAAGCTCTAGATGAGATTTGAACTGACATCCACTTTGTCTCAGGGAAGCTTGGTTAAAAACACAAGTTGCCCTAACAATTGAGCAACAAAGAGTCATTAGTTTGCAAAGGCTTAAATCAAACCTATAAACACATCTCTTATTCTTTTTCTTGATCTTTGTTGGTGCCATATTTTGACTATTTTATGTGTTACACTAGTAGCATTAACAGCATTTTAAATCTATTTTTAGATGAAGTATTGCCAACTTTTATTATTAATTCTAACTGGTATTTTCTTTCATCTTTTTAATTATTTTTATACAGTTCATTCCTAGTCTTATAATGCACACATATGATATTAAACCTATTCTTTATCAGAAATGTGCCCAAATATTATTGTCAGAAATCTTGTCAGCAAGTATTTAACTGTCATGAAGCAAATCCTTATCTCCTTCTGATATTACAATTCCATGTATGATTATGATACATAAACTCAAGTGATCCCTTGTATAACAATAAAATGTTCTGTGTTTTTTGCTGAGATGAGAGCATAAGGCTCAATAAATAACCAAAAGAATAATCTTTATAGCCATTTTTTCTCATTTATTGTCTTAATAGTTAGAGAAAACAACAAATGGAAAATTACCAAAAGGTAAGGCATCCCATTCACTGTCTTTTAGACAGTAACAAAGTACACTAGAAAATATTACACTGGTATCAGTGAAGTCAAACAGGTGAGAAAGTCAATGAAGATAGTAAAGAAAAAAAAAAAAAAAGAAAACTATAATAGTAAATAACAAAGGAACATCATCAGATATGTTGCAACTAACATTTATTTGGTGGGGCGGGAGAATTAACAAAAGATTCTTTTTTTTTTTAAGAAAAAAACTTTTTTTTAAGTTCAGTAACTGAAAAGATTTATTGACCAAAGAAACTGACTTTTCTTTCATTTTCTTTTTTTATAGGGATCAACATTTTCCTTTTTTTTTTTTCAACAAAAAAGCTTTTGCAACTAATAAACTGACAATAGCATTATAGCAAAGTAATTTTTTTTTCTTTTTTTATATCTGAAGGGAATCTTTGAAAATAAATAAATAAAACCAGAAAATGTAACTCTAGCCACTGACATAACAGACAAAAAAATAAATTCAAACATATGTCAACTTACATGAAATGATGTGACAGGGTTAATATTTTTTGTTTTTTTGTCCTTTTAAATAAATATCAAAGAAAAAAACAAACATAACAAAAAGTTCTTGTCATAATACATTTCAATGTGTCTTGATGCAAATGTTTTTTTTTTAAATGTTTTTTGGTTGATTTTTTGGTGGTATATGTTTTCTGTTTTCATATACATATTTTTTTTTCTTTATAAAGTAACCAATTGGCTGTAATAGAACAGGTGGTGCATCTATAATATCATCTCATGTTTGTAAATGCTTGCACATGTGTGGTTAAATATTGATGTGCACTTACATGTTAGTGAGTAAACCTTACAGGTCAGAACCATATCAGTCCACTTTGTATGAGTGTGTATGTGTTTTCTAAAACAAAGTCAACATGTTTTTTTAAAAAAAAAAAAAGGAAAATCAAAAACAATATACAACATTGGATCATAGATACAATTCTTTGTTGTTTTTTCCTTCAACGCATCCGGTGGGCCCTTTATCAACAAGTCTTAACCCTTTTTGGCTTTTCCTCTTGTTTATGGTCAATCTGCTGTAATGGTCATTGGTAGAATGGCAGTATGAAAGGGCAGTGCCTTGAGATTTCGAAAATTAAAAAAAATACAAGAAAAGCAAACAAAGATTTAAAGCGAGATGGCTTTAAATTTACACTCAAGAGAATTTGGTGCTTTTAATAATTCTCTTTTAAGATTAAAAAAAAACAACAAATATTAAATTCAACTGCCTGATGTAGTTTTCTCATCATTTCTAAGTTGTTAAATTTAAAATCTATTTTTCATGACAAGAAATTGACCCGTAGAGAGAAAATGGTTATGTGAGATCATTTCTACAAATATACTAGGGTGAGTCAAAAGTTATGCAATATTTGGGTAATGTGCTAGTTTGGAGCATGTATATCACATGACCAAAGCAGTTCAAGCCATGGAAAGTACCCGCTGTAGTTGGTAGTATCACGGTAGTTTGTGTACTGACATGCTGTGTATTGCTTCACTCCATGTGTGATTTGAAAGCCACACAGATAAACGTGCAATGTTTTATGAGTTTGAACTGGGTCATAAAACTGCAAAAGCAATAAAAAACATTTGTTGTGCGAAAGATGAAGACGCAGTAGAACGTTGAAATTTTGCTCAGGTCGCAAGATCCTTGATGATCAGGCAAGATCAGGTAGGCCTAAAACCACGGATTCCAAGGCCATGCTCCAAGCCATAGAGGCAAATCCAGTGAGTATCACTCAGAGAGTATCAGGCAAAGTCAGCATCTTACAGTCCGGTGTGGTTAATCACCTTCACAACCTCGGCAAAAGCATCCGGAGCTGCCGAATTGTGCCTCACATTATCAAAATATTGCAAAACTTTCGACTCACCCTTGTATAAGTAGAGTTGGGTTTTTTGTTTTTTTAATCTTTTATTTTTGGTTTCTCTCTTTATATTCCTCCTTTGTTGGTTGCCTTTCAAGACTTCAGGAAAGAAAAATATGTAGTGGGGGCAAGATCACAAACAATTAATTTTGCTTGTGCAAAGTACAATTTCTTAATTGAATTAGAGGCTGCCCCAGGAGACACAGCCAATTTCGAAAGTAAGAAAGGCAGACAAAGGAAAATGACTCTGTGTGTTGAGGAATAAATGGGGGAGTGGTATTAACAATAAGTCCTCTGAAGGAGGCAAATATATTCAGAGAGAGAGAGAGAGAGAGAGAAAAAAAACATATTTAAGGACACCAAACTAATTTTCAATAGAGTGCTTCAAAATGATTGAATTCTTTATACCATCAAGAAAAAAAAAATGCTCAAACATACACATTTATGTTAGTGTACATATGTATCCAGAGTCTTTTTTTTTTTTTTAAATTAATTGATTTTTTTAGATAATTAACTTCAATGGAATGAAAATATATAATGTAGAAATGCTGTGGAACTGACAGGTTTAAACTATATGCCAGTGAACAAGGAAGCTCCTTTTCTCCACAAGCAACAGTGTATGATGAGTGGAAACCGGAGTAGTCAAAAAGACTGCATTGTTTTACAACTAGTTTTGTAGAATAATAAATACAATAGATAGAAGCTATTTGCAAAGACACTGTAAGGGCACTGACCAAATAAACGGGCAGGCCTAGACAAACTGTGCGTCAAATTTGGAAAATTTTCCAAAACTTTACTGAAAGAGGATCAAAATCTCTAAAACCAGGCATGATGTAGGCATCGGTAGCCTGCTGTTAGGTATAAAGGTGTGGACAATGCAAACTAGTGAAGATTCTAAGAGAGAGAGAGAAGGAGAGAAAAATGGCTCTCTAAGTTTGCTTCATGTTTTAATATATATATTTTTTTTAAATGTAGCAAACTGAAGATTAAAAAAGTACAGAAATTGTCAACAATAATTGCAAATTCATTTTCTACAATTTTTTTGCTGACTTTAAACCATTTTTGTTCTTTTCTTAAAATCCTTTCTTTCAGTTTTTCATTGTGAATTTTGGTTCTTCATTCTGAAGATTCTTGAAATTTTGATCATTATAATTAATGATCTCTGTTTTTACTTTCATTCTTTTCTCTCATTCAAAATTGAACTTTTTTTCTTTAGAGATTTTAGGCTTGATTAAATTAATTTTTTTAAAATTCCATGTGTTGGAAGAGCATTCTTTTCTTTTTACTTTGTGGTACCATTTCCTACTTAAACCAAATCTTTGAAAACATTTACGGAAGCCAGCAAACAGCTTGGGTAGCTGTAATGAAATGTTTTAACAGTCTGTCTTTTGTATGAACCATTCCAGTTAGTTGAGTATCAAAAACTCAAGACACCAACCAACACAAAAATCTGTAGGCTTTTAAGTTGCTTCTTTTTTTTTTTGATTTTTTTTATTATTTCAATTTTTGGAAAATAACAATTGCATATTGATGTTTCTCATTTGAGATCTTTTGTTGTTTTTTTATTATTATTTCTTTGTTATAAAGAAAAACAGCATATAGGCATTAAAAAATGAACCAATATTTTTGAAGGGTATCTTTTTTTTTCACTCTTTGCATCTTAATAAATAAATTTCGTTCAAATTTTCTTTATTTCATCAATCCAATCAAGGAATTCTTTTTAAAATTCATTAAAAACAAAAACGTTTCTAAAATTTTTATTATTAACATCTATTTTTTTGGAGGATTTTTTTGTGTGGATTATTTTTAAAAAAAAGTGAGGAAATATTTTTAAAAAGTTAGGATCTGTTGGCGGACTCACAATTTACATCACAACACATTTCCCTTTTAATTTTTCTTTACGTTTTTGTGATTTTGTCTTCTTTGTCTCGAGTTGCAGACTCATGGTCCGTCTTTTCTCCAATTGAAGCAATTCTTGGAAAAGTTCTTTCACATTATAATTGGTCTTTGCTGAAGTTTCCAAAAAGGCACAGTTCCAGCGCTTGGCCAACTCTGCACCTAAATTCTGTGTCACCTCACGACTTGTCTCATCACACTTATTTCCGACTAACATGATTGGAATACTTTCTACATCCCCTTTAATCTCAGTGATCTCTCTAAAGATGGGTTTCAATTCTTCTAATGACTGTCGACTTGTTATGGAATAAACTAATATAAAAGCATGACCTTTAGAAATAGAGAGGCGTTGCATGGCTGGGAACTGGTGACTCCCTGTTGTGTCTGTGATCTGCAATGTACACACCTGCTTATTGCAGCTAATCACCTGCCGATAAGTGTCTTCAATTGTTGGAATGTAACTTTCACGAAATGTACCCCTGACAAAGCGTAGGACGAGGGAGCTCTTGCCAACTCCCCCAGCCCCAAACACAACCACTCGATAGTCATTGCTCTGTTCGGGCATTACCCGCAGCCGCACTGACCGGTCTTTGGAGGCCTGAAATAAATAAAAACAAACATGAGAAATGAAAACAACTTTAAAAGAAAAAAAATAGAAAAATGAAACAATTTTAAAGACTAAATACTTTGGAAAATATACAGTGATTTTCAAAATCTCCTCAACACTTTGGTGTAGTAGGTATTGGAAAGGGAGCTTTCGGGTTGCCCTCAATGTTTTTTTTTACTTATTTTCAGGTTAGTAATCACTTGTGGAATTACAATTATCATCATAGGAAATGGACTTGACTATTTGAGTTCAGTCCTGAACAAGGCTGTTTGCATTTCACATACAGCTAACATCTTTGGGAAAGGTATGAATCCAACTATTCTACCTCAAGCTATAGGTAAATAATAGGGCAGACTGGGTTCATTGACCTTAGTATGGCGATTGGTCTAGAAAGAAAATTCTAGAGAGGAATGGACTTTGTCAGGCTATTCCTACCCGAGACATGCTATATGAGTAGTGCTCCAATGACCAAACTGGGTCACAGGACCAGTGAGGAATTACAGGTGAAATTATAGAACTAAAAAAGAAGATCTATATAAATAACTGAGAAGAAGTTATTTTTCTGTCCTTTATAGACAGCCAGTCAGTTTGATGTTGAGCCAAAAAATTAAGTATGTATACTTATGGACCAAGGGAAGGGGTTTAATTTTTCAAATGTTCTTCATGGAAGTCTCTCAACAAGAGTAGCTCTCGAGTTATAAAGAGAGGGAAGCCATATTGCAACAAGTCACAATTAATCATAGATAATTTAAATGTCCAAACTTCAAATTAAGAAAAAAAAGAATTATATATGCCTTATTAAAATATGCATTGAGATTTGTTTGTTTATAAAAAATAATATCTATACATAGTTCTTTAAGTTTGAGATGGAAAATGATTACATAGCATTATTGCTTAGACTGGCTCATAGTACAAGTGGGTAGAGTGTTCGCCAATGGCCCGGGTTGGTTTGTTAGTTGTTTGGGTTTTATGATATATCAATCTTTGTAGGTTATTTAATGCCAAATCCATTTTTATGAAAATAGTTTTATTTAAAACAATTCAGTTTAGGATAAGTATGTGGTTTAAATGTAAGTACAGTTTGATTGTGAAAAACATTTCTATTTCAAGCTATTCAGTTTAGTCAAGCAGTTCTAACTCAGCTAATTCAGTTTAGTATAAGTATAGATTTTGTTTACACATACTTTACACATGTCAAAACAGTTCTATATTAAACAAATCAGTTTAGTGTAAGTACAATTCCATTTCAAATAATTCAGTTCAGCATAAGCACACAGTTTAAATGTAAATACGGTTTAACTGTTAAAAACATTTCCATTTAACCCATACATAGAACCCTATCAGGTGCTACCATTCTGGGCCAGAGTGGACCTAGGAGCAATGGCAATGAAGGGTTGCTCTACATTCCCCAAAGTCCCAGCATCACTGGAACCTCACCATCAGATTGTTTAATGTCATATCCAGGACGCTCATGGGGGGGGGGGGGCTTACCCATCTGCAGAGGGGCAGTCGGTGTCTTATACAGCCCCAGCCGACTGGGCAACAATGGCCCGGGAGACCAGGGTTCAGTCCCAGGTCGGGTCATACCAAAGACTTAAAAAATGGAACTGGATACCTCCTTGCTTAACACTCAGCATTATAAGGTACGTATCAAGGGTAAAGTGGAGCAATCTGGGGTGTAGTAGCTATTGAAAAGGGAGCCTTGACTACAGTTGCCAACTTTACTTAATAATTGCTTAGTTAGAACTAACAATTCAGAAAAAAAAAGTTTTAAAATCAATAAATCTCTTGAATGCCATATCTTTAAACTGAATTTTTCACAGAGCAACTTCACAAGATAATATGAAAAGTCTAATTGCTAAATATTTTTTCTGTTATGGATATATCTTTTGTTATATTTATCATTGGTTACAGTTTGGTGTATCATATAATAAGTAAAATGGATTTTTTTAACAATCAACCATTAGTCTTACCATGTCTTTTCAAAGACAGATACTTCAGCTAGTTTATATTTAATGTTTCTTGTTCTCTTTTTAATATTGGTAAATCTCTTTTCCATATTACAGACTTATTTTTTATAAGACTAGTTACTTTTTGAGTCAATTTTTAGTTAACATCAAAGATTGCAAAATAGTCATCATTTTAAAAAATGAAATAAGCAGAAGTAATTTTTGACATTTTTCTGTCTGCAATTCAAGTCTTGATCTCTTACCCTGGGTAGATAGGTACTTCAGCTAGTTTACATTTAATGATTTTTTTCTCTGTTTATAAAATAAAAAAACACATTATAATTGGCAAATCTCTTTTCTGTTGTATGGATTTAACTTTTATAATAATAATTACCAAGGGTTACAGTTTGGTGTATACTTTTGATTGACCAGAATGGTCACCAGAGACTGTAAAAACATGCATTTATTCCCCTATTAATACTTAGAAATTGTTTTAATGTCATTATATCCTGGTACAATCCAATTCTTGATCTCTTAAGCAGTGTTGATAGGTATTTCAATTAGTATGAACATAAAAGGATTGCATCAGGATAAAAAAAAATGCATGCATACACTTAACTACAGTAAAAAATATATGATTTTAAAATGTGACAATTATAACATGGTATAAAAACAAGCACAAAAGAAATTTATGCTTTAAAGTAAAATGCATTTTATCAATTTATAACCATAATAACAAGACTGTCTTTTGATTGGCTTTTATATTATATTCTTTACCAAATTTCCCAAAGCTGAGTGATAAATGGTTGAATATTTGTGTTATCAACTCCAATACAAATAAAGTGTAGAGAATGGTCATAAACAAGGATAAAGGTATAAAACAAATAGGAAAATACTTTACATTTGATATGGCAAAAAAAAGTATCTTGTTTGATAAAGATAAAGATCTACTTTAAGTATATTTTTTTTTATTAATAATCAGAACAAACTAAGGTAAACTTTTCTTAAAATGTTGGTTATATACAATACTTTGTTGCAACATTTGTCTTTTACAAGTAGAGTTTCAATTTATAGTCATGTAAAAAGAAAAAAAAAGGGACATTAATTGATTCTGGTTTCAGACTTTTGTATTCCCATACCCTCCTAAGCAATAAAACCTGAATGATTTAATGGGGAAATGAACACCAGAACAAAATGTTTTAGTGTGAAAATTCATGTTTTTGTTTTCATTTTAGTCATCACAAAAAATCATTCTTGATTCCTCATTTTAGAAGCTTATTTCTTCTTTTTAAATTGCTACCTTTTTAGTTATGAACAAAATTACTACTTATATATATATATATATATATATATATATATATATATATATATATATAAGATAAAGCAATAAAATGACAAATAAATAACATAGGACAGTTACTTATCAAAAACTTATTTTTTAAATCAATATGCAAATTAAAAATCCCATGACACTGATAAATGCCATTTGTTACAATATATAATACACACTGCACATTGATTATGCATATTAACAATTTAGCATGATGTAGGCTATTTTGATGTTAGCATAGGTGTTGAAACAAACATACAAAAGTTTTCATTTATTTATATAGATTACTCATTATAAAATAGTCCTCACCATTATCAGCTATATCTCATCATCTACTATTTATCACGTTCAGTGATTCAAAGACTCTTCAGCCCTTATGACTGGGGCTGTAGAATATGCCAACCTCATCTCAACAGAGAGGTAAGAACTCTCCACCTTTTAGTGTCCTAAATATGACACTAAATTATTTGATGATACTTTGAGGAACTTTGGGGATTTTGGTTCACATTGACCCGGACTTTAGAACCTGTTAGGGTCCAACTTATGGGTAAAATAGAATCAGTGTTTTGGGTATGACCCTTAACTGTATCTGATGGTGAGGCTCCAGTCCAGAAGCTTTGGGGATTTTGGAGTATGCCTTCATTGTCATTACCCCTAGGTCCACTTTGACCTGGAGAGGTAGAACCTGTTAGGGTCCAATCTATGGGTTTAATAGAATTAGTGTTCAGATGCAGTTAAGTGTCATACTTGACTGCATCTGATGGTGAGGCTCTAGTCCTGGAGCTTTAAGGATTTTAGAGTACTCCTTCACTGCCAGGTCCCCTTTAACCTGGAGTGGTAGTACCTGTTAGGGTCTGATATATGGTTTAAATAGAAATATTAAACCACTTACCTGTGAGCAAACAAATGAGCACTGGCTCATTTAAAAACGTTACCTACAGACAATTCATTTGCAAATCATATACATTTAATGAATGTATGTATAAATAAGATTTAGCATTGAATAACCAACAAAAGTTGATATGCCATAAAACACAACCACCCAACCAATCAAATACTCTTGTATTAATAAAGCAAACCACACATAAGCCTCATGAGATGATGCATAAGCACTACCACACTGCATGAACCACAGTACTCTGCCTTCCTTAGGTCATTTGCCTCTTGGGCATGTGCACAACAAAGCAAATGCCCTCTCACTAGAACTGTGGAGTAGACAGTTCCACATACAGCATTTTTTTGTTTTTTGTTTTCTATGAATGAGAAGTTGAACATCGACATTAAGTTTAAGGATTTATGATAATAGAATTAAATATCTTTTACAAACATGGAAATTTTTTTTCAATATATATTGGGAGAAAATAAGAGGTAGTACAATTCCACAGTGCTTATAGACAAGCTGCCACTGACTGTATTGTTCATAATTAAACACCTTACATTTTTAATAAAAAAGTTAATTTTCTTTAAAATCATGATTACAAGGATTTCATCATTTTTATTAGTGTTAATCAATCTAAACTGATAATTCTAAATAGTATTAACTTAGGAACTCTCCAGTATTGAAACTGTAATAAAAATATGAATAAGTAGCTGTCCAAAAGTAAGCTTGCCCAGTCAGCTGGGGCTGTAGAATACACCAACTGCTTCTCTCCAGAGGGGTAAAACCCACCACCACCAAGTGTCCTGATATTAACTCTAAACTGCATTTGATGGTAAGGTTTGCCATCGCTCTCAGGTCTGGCCTGGAGTGGTAGCACCTGATAGGGTTCTATCTATGGGTAAAATAGAACTAAACTGAACTTTTTGTCATTTAAACTCCATACATATGCTAACTGAATTGTTTGAAATAGAACTGTTTTGACATTTAACTGTTTGTAAACAATAACAACACTTATACTAAACTGAATAGTTTAAAATTTAATTTGGCATTAAATGATGTGAAAAGGGTCGATATATATCATAAAACAAAATAACCAAGCAACTAAAAGTAAGCACAACCTTGTATGTATTTCAGTAATCTTATAACTACTTACAGAGTTTCAATTCAATAAAATTTGAAAATAAATAATATCTAATAATATCCATATGTTAACTTCACCTGTAATGTTGAGATATTTCAACATTTCCCTGTTCAAGTACTTCTTGCAAATACCCAAGTACTTAAGCTAAATTTCTACTGTATAGTGTGGAGCAGGAAACAAGAAGCATCAGACTATTTGAATTAAGATAAAATAGAGTTTATGCATTTTAATCAAAATAGTGCCATTTCCTCCTTAAATGGCATTTGGAGACTTGTTCACATACCTCAGTAGCATTATCTCATCTACTGAAAGTTTTATCAATATACATATAGGTAAGGCATGGACTACTATTGACAAGTTAATGATCATACAGAATTCTGATCTCTCAGATAAAATAAAACTACCACTTGGACTTTAAGATGACTCCTGATAATAAAGCTACACAACAATTCTGCATATTGTTTTAAACAAACCCTGAAAGCAGCCTGTACAAAACAGCAACTGTATGGCCACTCACTTCCCATCTCACAAACCATCTAAATAAGATGGGCAAGACATGCTGGGTACAGCTGGAGAAGTAAGGACAAAGTCATAAACAACATTCTCTTATAGACTCCTACACATGGACTCACTGGTGTTGGCTCACCAATAAAAACTTACATTTATTAGCTCTGTGTAGACTCTAGATATTGTCGAGAAGACTCAGTAATAGGGATAACTGATAGGGACAGATAATAAGAGAGATTCAAGAGAATTCATGCTGTTGGCATGCTTTGATGGTGATGATCCTAAGAACAGATAAAGTTAGTTTACTAAACACAGAATCAGAAGAAATTTGGCAAGCATGGATAAATAGCAACTAAAACAATTGGGGAAAGAAATGTCTGAGTGATTTCATCAAAGTTTTGTAGTTGGTGCTGGACTACCAATCATTGAATAGATAAAATATTGATGCACTATCAAATCATTAGAATAACAAAGTGGTTGGCAAAAATTGAAAATATTGATCACTTTTATAGATTGGCTTGTGCTTTTAGGCATGGTCTCTTATTTTACTTTAATCATTATAGGAAAATGGTTTATGGAAGAAGATTGCATAAATAAATGAAGAAAATTGAAAAAGGAAAGAAAGAAACCAATTTTCTAAAAAGAAAGCTGTGGACAGAGAAAACAGCAACAGAAAAAGAAATGAAAATAATATTAGCTTACATGGAGGAAGAATAAAAAAGATAGATAACGATTATTAACTAGGGGCAAGGATTGATCATTTTAATTCAAATATAGAATGCTTCAGTTACTTTCTGAAAGGGATATCTCATTAAAACAGAAAATTTTTTTTTTTAAATCAAGCCTCTTTGACTCCTGCTAATACCAAAAATAATAAAAAGTTAATCTCTACTTGGAGTGTCAAAATGCATAGAGGATCCACTTTTATCAGCCTCAATGAAAAAAAAAATCTATTCATTAAAAGCAAAGTTAACAATTGAAATTAAGCATCTATATTATAATGATCTTATATTTGTATTTACATTATTATAATACAGCAAAAATTGCACATCATAGTGAGATTTGTATTAGAGCAATATTGTTAAATAGTTCAAATATTGTTCAAATGGCTTCCTTTTTTAAAGGAAGCCATTTCAAATCCAAACTGCAACTTAATATCAATAGTATGAAGTCAACAAAAGATTATAATTTTCCAAAAGAGATAACAATTCAATGGTAATTATAAGTACTTCCTATTATTTATAATATATATTCTGAAAGTTCTTTGAAACAAGCAAAATTTTAAAATAGCTTTAAAAAGTGTATGTATTTTCAGTTCTAAAAAAAGGGATCCTTCCTTTTGGTCAAATCTCTTCAGAGAAACACTGTTACAGCAAGCAGTGAGGAGTAAATAAATGAAAGTAGTTGTTAACGAAAAAGAGGATGGGGGAAACAAAGACGTAATAGAAAGTAAACCAGAAGGACTGGTACAGTTGACTTTGTTTTTTTTTTCCGACTAAGTCTGGTGTGGTTATGTTAAAATCAATGGTGATGAATGAAAACAATTTATAAAATTCCTTTTGTTTGCACAGCACAGGTCTATGTTTTGTCATGAGGAGAACCTAGAACATGGATAGGCATAACTCATAATTTGAAGATTCCAGAATACTGAACATTTTGGAGTCGTATGTGTCAGCACCAGCCTGGGGTGTCCAATAGGTGTCGTGCAATAGAGGAAGATGAGTTCTGATTGCATGAATAGAAGTGGGTTTATGTTGTTTAATTCTATTTTCTAATCTTTGGGTAGTGCAGCCGATATGCCAAATGTCACATTTGCCAAGGAATTTGTAAATAAGAAAATTTTCCTGATGCATGGTGAATTATCTTTAGGACTAAGTGGGAAAAGTGCATTTGAGAACAAACCGTAAGTTGACAGCATTAAAGCAGTGGCTGAATGATCTTTTGATTTGTTCAATTAATTCTGTAGAAGTGTTGCCAATCCACAGTAATTTAAGATATACAGAGCACATCTCAAGCCAAAATTTTGCATTGGTCGAGAACTGCATACATTTATATCTTATGCTGAAGGTAATTCTGTCTTCTGGATATTCATTTTTCAATAGTGTGGTCTTAATAAAGTTCATCAATGAGTTTTGGCTGAAAACAGATGATCAGGTTTTGATTAAGTTTCTTTTTTCCTCTTTTGCTCCTCTTTTTGATCATCAACTACTTTCATTTATTTCCTCCTCACTGCTTGCAGTCACCATGTTTCTCTGAAGAGACAAGACCAAAAGGAAGGGTCTCTTTTTTTAGAACTCAGAATGCAGACCCTTTTTAAATCTATTTTAAAATATATATTCTATAAATCAGTTGCCTAATTGATTTTAATGACACATCAACCTACAAGGGTTATTTTATACCAACAGATTAGAAAATCACATTCATGGTACATTAGTATTTGAATTGCTTGCGTAGTTAGTTTTGAAAAGGTTTTTTTTTTTGCCCTGTTTTTTTTTTCCCTGTTGAATATGAATAATTTTACACAGATATATTTTACCAATAGATGAGACTCTGACAGGTACTACCCCTTTGTGTCAGGGTGGATCAGGGAACAATGGCAATGAAAGAGTACTCCAAATTCCATAAATCTTCAAATCTTCACCATCAGGTGGAGTTTAATGTCATACCTATGACACTTCCTCTTTATGGGATACAGTCAGCATCATCTAATCCCTGTTGATAGAGCAGTCTATAAATAAGATATGACCAGACAATCAGCTGTTAAAGGTGGCCTTTAAGTAATTCTGAATAACACATCTTATTTTTCTTGATTATTTTAATATAAATGCTTGTGTTCTTTTCAAATATTTTTTTGCATTTAAGAAAGATATTTCAAAGTTAACTTTAAATTATGAACCATGGTTTTTGAGACATTATCACAAACTATTTTATTTGTAAAACCTTCCTTATATAAGTTAGGATAGCATAGACAGAGAGTCATAATTGCTTAGTGACTGTTACTCCCTTGCATATGCACTCATTGGTCCAGTGATTGCAATGGTAAGAAACTGACAGTCACTAATCATCATTGACTATATCTATGGTATTCTAAGATATACATGCTCTATCATTGATATTGAGCATTTTTTTATCTATAGTTACGATATTATTATATATATATATATATATATATATATATACACATGTGGTTCATTTTTTTGTACATGGACTTTTTTGTACAGGCATTTAAAATTGGTGTAGACTCTTGAAAATTCAGTATGTTATTGCTATACATCTTATGAGATGACTGACCAATTTTTATGATTTCAGCTTCAAATGAACAGCTACAGCAGCAACTGGAATACACCCTACTAAAACCTGATTGTCACAGCTGGTGAATTTCAAAAATACAATCTGACACTTTAGAAGAACGATATGCAATAAAATTGTGTTTTGAACTTGGAAAAAATGCCACAGAAACATATGGAAGGCTTCAGACTGCTTTTCAACCATCTTGCATGAATTGAGCATAAGTTTTTGAGTGGCATAAGAGATTCAAGGAAGGTACAGAATCTGTGAGGGATGATTAGAGGTGTGGGAGGAGTAAGGAAGTCAATACACCAGAGTTGATTGGCCAAAGGCTTAGGGTTACTATGTTGAGTTTTTAAGGGAGTTCAGGAAGAGATTCTGTCGGAAGAGCCAGCACTCTTCAAATCGGGTCAGTGGCATTTCCACCAGGACAATGCACCAGTCCACAACTCCATCCTTGTCATAGACTATTTGACCAAGATGGGCATCAAGACAGTTCCTCACCCTCCCTATAGTCCAGACCTTGCTTCCTGTGACTTTTGCTTATTCCCTAAGCTCAGAGGCTGTTGTTATGAGACAATTGAGGAGATGAAAGAGGCTGTGATGAAGATCATTGACACGCTCACACAAGAGAACTTCCATGGGACCTTCCAGAAGTTGTTGGAATGGTACAACAAGTGCATTGCAGCCGGAGGAGATTACTTTGAAGGGGACTAGAGTTTCATGTGTATACTATCAATTAAAGTGCCCATATCAAAAAAGTCTGGAAACCTATTTAATGATCCTCATATATATATATATATATATATATATATATATATATATATATATACACACATACATAGTGACAAAACCTGATTAAGTCCAAGCAAAAAACAAAAAAGTAAACCTTACCAATCCTTTTCTATAAACTCCCCCACTTTGAGTTTTTTTTTCTTTTTTAAAACTTTTTCTAACCTTTTGGTGTTTTTTCTTTCTTTACTTATTTTTTTCTTTGTTATCAACTACCTTTTTGGTTTATTTCTCTCATTATATAAATAAGATAGACAATAAATATTAAATTACACATTACTTCAATGCACTTGTTTTCTTATTTACCTTTTGCATTGTTCCTGTAAAAGCATGTGCACATCATCATCAACTTATTAATAAATGTATTATCACAGTTTATTTTTTAGGGACTGACTTTATGCTTGATCACTATCAGTTTTTGTGTCTTTATTATAAGACATGTAAAACTGGAAACATTCAATCCTAAAAAATCTAATATTCAAATAATTCTGCTGATCAATATTTAATGAATTTAATGTCCAATCTATTTTTTGAAATATTTTACAATGTAAAAATACATCTATTCTTGTAACAAGTAACAAATAGTTTTTATTATAGAAGATATCTGTCAGTGGATGGTCAATTAAAAATACATGATCAAAATTTTTCTCATATTAGCATTAGATTATTTTGAAATAATAATGATATTACATTTGGTTGTACTGTAATAGCTGTCATATCAGCAGAGTATTTATCCAACTTCCACCATACCAGATTTAACAGGTCATTTTAATGTGCTGAGAACATGCACTAATGCCATCCTAAAAAATTTACTTTATGCCTTTAGGGGAGCCTCAGGTACCAAGTGATAAATTTAGCTATGGCATGCAGATAGTGCCTTGGAGGAAGGCCTCAGGGATCAGGCGATCAACTCAATAATACCTATTCTGCCAGAAAACTGGGAGTTGGGTTCAACCCATAATATTAATGCTGTCATATCAGTGTGGTTATGTTGATATTGATCAAACCAAGTTATATCTTGTGAAATATCAATAGCATATGACACAATTATTACCTCCCACATTAGAAATATTCAGATTAAGCTTTAAAAGGCATTTGTATTAGCTTGGTTATGCTATCTGCTTTGAGGTGTAAATGCACACAAGTAAGAAAAAAACATATCCGGTGGTGAGACACTGGAGCACTAGGCAGTGTGAAGTCATCCTATTGATGCCATTACTTTCAGGTCAACTCTAACCAGTAATGGCAGTGACTATCAGGGGCCTATCTATAAGGCCCTAATAGTCACTACTATGATAAATATCAGACAAAATAAACATGAACATCCACTAACAAATATCAAGAAGAAAATCTTGTTTCAGCTGAACAGAACAAAGATTTAAAAGAAAAAACTAAGTTTAATTATTCTGGTAGGATATTCATAGTCTTTATATCGCAGAGGTGTAAAATGGTGTAACAGTTACCTGCACATAAATCAAAATTATCAAATTATGTTAAAAGTTTAGTTGGTTCATTTGCATCAACTTTGGAAAGGCATGATTCCATTTTCTCCTAAGTTATATGCTAAATAGCTGGGTTGATTGGGTTCTCTAATCATAATGTAGGCAACTAGTCTACAAAAAGAGAAACTCTGACTCTAATTAACAGAGAAGACTGATAAAGCACTTCATTATTCCTCCTAAGAACAGTCATGGTGATGCATAGTTTGCTGATAAAAAAGAAGCTGTGGAGAGCCATGATCACCAAAGTTAGGAAGGGTCATGACACATTCAATTTCAGTCCAACAATACCTAATTATGCTTGCGTCTGTTCATAAGTATGCCAACAAAAAGGTCAATAAAGAAGTTTGTACCATAAATCATAAGGGAAAGAATAAAGTAAAAAATCTAGATCCGTACACCCAACATAAAAAATTGAAGAGGTAAATAAAGAAAACAAAAGGTGTCAAAATCCAACTTTTTAATCAAAATAGAATGACCTCACAAACTAAAAAGATGCCCTGCCATCAGTTAAAAAAAGAAAGAGCTTTTATTGAAGTGACAAAATTTGTGATTGGTAGTGACAGTCAGGATGACAGAAAAATTACTATATTTTGAAGTATACTTAAAGTGGGAAATATTTGAGATTTATTTTTCGTTCAGCAGATTGCACACAAGACGCTGATCCTTTTTTAAGGTAAGTGATTTTCCCCTCTTTTGCCACAATTCTATAAGAATTATTACATAAGATCAGATTAATAAAATTGAGAGTAATTTACTCTTTAAATTTCATGAAATTACCTTGATTACAAATATTAGTCTTTAAAAATTTTCTTTTGATAATTTTTTAAGTAAAAATTATCATTAATGATAATGTTGATGAATATTTTCTTTCATCTTTTAATTTTTTGCCCTTTTATTATTAATCACAACTCATCATTCTTCAATAGCAAGAATAAGATCTTGGTGAGATTCAAACTTACATTCCCTTTGCCTTTCTACAAATTGAGCTATGAAGAGTTATTAGTTAGCAGAAGCTCAAATCAACCCTACAAATTCATCCATTTATTGAACTTTCCCAATGCTATACTTTTTATTACTAGTGTTAGTCAAAAGTTACCTAATATTTCAGTTACATACAAGTTGGTGACATATATCTCACCTGATGGAAGTAGTTCAAACTGTAGGAGATATCCGTTGTGGTTGTTGGTGCACTGACATGTTGTACATAGTTTCACTCCTTGTGTGATTTGAAAGCTGCACAGATGAATGTGCAATGTAGTCAAGTTCATGAACTTATGTTTTACAAATTCAGACTGGGCCAAAATGCAGCAGAATGAACCAAAAACATTTATTGTGCTAAAGATGAAGGTGCAATTGATCACAGTACAGTAACCAGACAGCTGAAAAAATTTTGATCGGATCACATGAACCATGACAATCAGGCAAAGTCAGGTAGGCCTAAAACCATTCTGAGGTTGTGCACCAAGCTGTAGAGGCAAACTCAGAGAGTATCAGGCGATCTCAGCATCTCATAGTCCAATGTGGTTTCATCACCTTCAAGACTATAATAAAAGCATCCAGAATTTCTGAACTGCGCCTTACATTACCAAAATATTGCAAAACTTTTGATTCACTCCAGAAATAAATAATGCTTCATTTAAGAATAAAATAAAAAAATTGATCAAAAGTTTTCATATTTTGATTCCGGTTAGACCAGATATAAAAAAAAGTTGACTTATACTCTTTGCTAATGTAAATTAAATAGTAATCTAATTCTATCTTTAAAAAAAGTCCCTGAAAGGAGTCCCTAATTTTCCTGAGACTTCACAAATCTATATTAAGTAATAAAACAGAAGACTAAGTGTGAATTGAGCTTAAAGCTTTGGTAGACTTAAAATGACAAGTAAAAATCAATGTGACCAGAGGGAAAAGAGCCAAAATTTCCAACAAATCAACAGGAAAAGTACTTATTATCCTTAGACAATAAAAGTATATAACATTAAATATGTAGGTCTAGAGAGTTAAAAACTCAAAGTAGAAATCATAAGGTTTGTTGTTTAGTCTACTAAATTTGTCTATAAATATTTGATGAGTCAAAATTAGAGCAGTAGAAAACCAAGTTAAAATTTTATCTTGGTAGTATCAAATAAATTGGTTTCATTTCCAGTGCAGGTTAAATAAACAATATTTTTAAAAAAAAAGAAGCTTAATGAGAAAGTAGTATGCTCAACCATCATCTTCTGACCTTTTTAATGCAAAGAGATTTAAAAAGTATGCAAAAATGAACAAAAAATATTGGATGAGGTCCAGATGATTAACAAAGATCATCATTGTAGGTAGCGGGGAAGTTGAAAAAGGTGGCATACATCATATTGTCAACCTTATGGTTAAATAAATATTTAAATGTAGTTTTCCTTGCTTAACACGTCATCATTTTCTAAAAAGAAAAGGCACAAAACTTCCTAAATTGACAATTTTCTTTTTAGAAAATTATGACTTCTCACCACCACTAAAAGAAGTTTGACAACATCAAAGAAAATAATCACTTTTAAATCATTAAAGTTTCATTAAAATTTGTGGCAATAATAAAGAAATGGTTCAATTTTTTTTACTGTTTTTTTTTTGTTTTTGTTTTATACTGTATATACTGGACTTCACAGAATTTCCTATTCCCACACTGCCTCAGATGGGTGACATTTTAAATTGTTATCTCTGGTCTGGGAGTGCAAAACCAAGTATAACATGTTACAGAAGAGATGTTGAATTCTCTCATCACTTACCCAGTAGCATTTGTTTACAATGTTGAGTTTTTTGTTGAGAATTCTAAAAAAGCATAAAAAACAATGAATCCTTATTGTTTTTCTAAAAATAAATTATCTGAATCAGACATTTCCAGACAGATTTCTTATGTATATTTAATGAAGTGCCTAACAAATCAGTTATAAATTGTCAAAATGTTCTTTTTGTTAAAAGGTTAAAAAAATAAAAAACAGTTATGTCACTATTTTCCTGAATAAAGATGATTTATCATTAATTACTCGTCTTTGTTATGAAATTGTCATTTTAAAAAAATAGGAAAAAAGAAAAAATTGTCAAAAATTAAACAGGAAATCTTTTTTCTTTCCAGTTAATATTTAAAGAGAATGTGACAAAACAACTATACAAAAATGTATGAAATACAATGAAGCT
The DNA here is from genome assembly GCA_963585895.1 of Sepioteuthis lessoniana. Taxonomy (NCBI): domain Eukaryota; kingdom Metazoa; phylum Mollusca; class Cephalopoda; order Myopsida; family Loliginidae; genus Sepioteuthis; species Sepioteuthis lessoniana. The sequence continues at coordinate 64,263,714 of OY757917.1, forward strand.
CAGATGGGAGAAGTGCCCAGTGATTGATGACAGGACTGGCAGCTGTAAGCTCTGATTCTGTCTCATCCTTACTATAAATTTAATTATCTACTAAACACAATAGTCTTAGAGTAACACTAAAGTCTCTGGCATATTGTCAAGTTATACTGAAAGTATTGACTCCTACTAAATCATTGAAGTTAAGCAGCAATGAGACTGTTCCATACTGATGGGTGACCACTTATGCAACAGCAGGTACTGTAAGCAAAGTGAGGCTTGTGTGTGCCATATCTAAGCAAAGCTCTGTAAATAACAACATGAAAGGCTCTAGTTTCATTAGCATGACATACTTTAAAAATTCAAATATACCCATGAGTTTTAAAATACATGACTAGATAGACTACATCACTTAATCTCTCTTTCTTTTAATTGAATGATTTTAATGGCATGTCAACCCATCTAAGGTTATTCTATATCAAGAGATTAGGGAATCACAATCAGTATACATTTATACTTACATTTTTTTAAATTTAATTATTCTTGATTATTATAAATTTTTTAATGATCAAATATTTCTGTTTAATAATAATCCTTTGTTTATTCATAGTTAAATGGTTTCAAGTAACTAATCCTTAGTAGACAATTATAGTTTTAAGTAATTGTTCAACATATATATAACTTAGAGTAATAATATTTCTTTTGGATAATTTTTAAATAGGTCTATTTGACTCATACATGGGACTCTAACAGGAATTACCACTTTGCGTCATGGGAGTAATGATAATGAAGGAGTTGCCCACATATCCTAAATCTCCAAAACTGGAATTTCACCATCAGATGCAGCTTAGTGTCATACCCAGGACATCCCTATTTTTTGAAGGGGTCTTAGTCCTCTTCAGAGGATTTTAGTCAGGATGGGAAATTCTTCCTCATATTCACTAAACTTATAACCATTCCCTTATCAGTTCTTTCAATTATTGTAACATTCTGGAGGTGGAGGGGGTGTCCTCATGCTATTACATTCACTTTCAAACTAATCCCTTTGGGAAAAGGTATGAACCCCCTTATTCCCTCAACTTAAATAGTATCACTGCTCTTCTTCTACAAGGATAGCTTTGGCATTAAATAATCTATGAGACTTGATATCTCATTAAACAAAAAAAGTGAAATCTTTTACATTCCTTAACAGGTAAGAATTTTTAAAATGTCTTTGATGTTTGAAATTTTATTGAAAATTTTATTGCATTGAAGCCAGAACCATTTTATGAAGATGGAATTTGAAAACTGCCAGAGAATGGGTCAATGACAATAAAATCAATGACAGACAAAGAAAATACTAGAGGAAATCAAAAGTTTTCCATTATTTTGGTATGTGCTAGTTTGTGGCATATAGATCATACAATCAAAGCAGTTCAAGCTGTGAAATGTACCCATTGCGATTGGTAGTATCATGGTAGTGTGCTGACATGTTGTGTATTACTTCACACCATGTGTAATTTGAAAGCTGCACAGATGAACGTGCAATGTAGTCTAAATTGGAAACATAATTCACAAATTTGAACTTGGCCATAATGCAACAGAAGCAAGCAAAAACATTTGTTGCACAAAAGGTGACGGTAAATTTCTTTAGAGTACAGTAACTAGATAGTTCAGGAAATTTTTATTGGTAGCAAGAACCTTGACAATCAGGCAAGGTCAGGTAGGCCTAAAGGTGTAGAGTCAGAGGCTCTGTTCCAAAAGCCATAGAAGCAAATCTGGCAAGTAGCACTCAGAGTATCAAATAAGCTCAGGATTTCACAATCCAGTATGGTTCACAATCTCAGCAAAAGTATCCAGAGTAGCTGAATTGTGTGACACATTTCCAAAATATTGCAAAACTTCTGACTCATTCTAATATATGTAACTTATTTTTTAACTAAAAACAAAAACGAAACATTAAATAAGCACTGGAAACTATTGCACATATATAATAGTATTTACAGTGTACATGAATGAATGATGAAATGTAATCATAGTTGGATCTAAGATTTTAGATCTATAATAAATATACCCATTTTATAGATATTAGAATGTTATGGTACTAAATTAATAAAATGTAACAACACATTTCTGAGACATTGAGGCTACTCGTCAAATCATCTAGTGCAAATATAAAGAGTGTCAATGAACAATCATTTTACTAAAACCCACAAGAGGATTCGTATGATTGCTTTTTAGATAATTCATTAAATCACATTATTCATGCATACATTGTTTCAATGCACAAAATTACCATTACTGAACAACCATCAAGAAATATATAACAAATTTCTTTGATAAAGATTTGGATAAAAGTGATTTACACTTGTGTGTGTATTATATATATATATATATTTCTTACTGCATTTAAATGTAGCAATATCTACAGAGAAAGTACTCAGTATCTGGACAGAGCATATATCAACTGTATAACAGAAATTAAAAATATGTATTACAACTAAGTTTTGTCTTTTCCTGATTATCTGATGATGTAAAAAAAAAAAATTTAACTATAGGAATGGTTTTAATTTCAGTATTTTATATGAGTGCATGTGTGCATTTACTGACCCCACCATACTCAAGGGCAATTTAAGCTTTTTTCCCCTCAAATCAGCATAATATAATGTGTGACTGTGTATTTGCTTTAATTATATGCTAGTTTTCTCAGATGAGTGTCCTTATCATGGTTACTATAGTCACCTGGATAGAAATCAAAGCAGAAATTCAAATTAGTTTTACTAGTTTTACAAAGAGTGGTAGTGTTGCCAAAACAAAAATTTTCAGTTAGGTGAGGCTGAGAACTTTTGAACACTCATCATATATCTAATAAACAAATTTAAAACTTACTTTTCTTAATGTTTATCCAGTGTTAGAATTTTCTTAGGAGATGTAAAAACTGTAGTACTTATAAGTAAGTTGGTGACTGTAATCGAGGACAACCTGAAGGCTCCCTTTTAAATAGCTACTACATTGAGGTGTAGGGGAGGCACTACTCCTTTTCCTGGATTGCTCTACTTTATCCTTGATCTGTACCTTATAATGCTGAGTGTTAAGCAAGGCAACATCAAGTACCATTTTTTGAGTCTTTGGTATGACTGGACCTGGGGTTGAACCCCAGTCCCCTGGGACATTGACAAACACTCTACCCATAAAGCCAATGGGCCAGTATTTATATTGCCTCAAAATTTTTTCAGTAAGTTTAAATTCAATCTACCAGTTTTTCACACTTTTAATTCTTTAGACCCTAAGATGATTGGTTTTCACATACCTTGTACTTGAGCTTGCAAATATATATATATAAATAAAATGAAAAAAAAAACACATTCAAACTTCACTCAAGAGCACAGACATCTTTAAAAAAAAAAAAATTCCATTATTCCATCAAAAGAAGTTGTAGATTGTCACTACATTAAGTTTTTCCTTATTAATAATCTATGTTATCTCCTTGAGATAGAAATATCCCATTTAAAATGTAGAGTAAAACAGAAATCACCTTATAGGTTCAAAGAGTTAAAAGCAGCCATCTTGTAAAAAATTTAAAAAATAAAACAAGTTACTATAAATATAAGATTTTCTTCTGAATATAAAGATTAATTATGGCCATTGTTATTGAAGAGTTTCAACACAAAACAAAATGCCATCACTAATGTTATCAAAAATTATCATAAGACTTTATCAAAATATAAATTCACTTTTTTAAGAAATATTTTTAAGTCAATTAATATCATTCTTTATATGAAAAAGAAGATTTTATATATCAGAAATTGTCTTGACAAGTGGACCACTTCTTTGTGAATGTAATGTTGTTAACACTTTGACTGATCCATTTTTCAGCCCTCAGTAAAAGAAAAGGTACTTGGAATTGCTTAAGTATGCTAGAATAGATTGGTTCTATTAGTTCATCAGTAACTATTTTCTGTCCCCATGTTAATTTTTCTATGAAAAAAAAAAAAAAAAATCTTCTTTTTTCACAGATTATATGCCTGATAAAAAATTGATTGGGTGAAATATTATGTTAATGTCAAGAACATAAAGAAGAAATTCAATTATTGCAACAGTTCTGGTATAATTAGAGACTCTTCTTTATTGACATAATTTAGTGTAGTCAAGGATGAATGCTAATTGCTGGATAGGAGGAAAAACCCACAAATGCACAACTTGTTTAGGTCCTATCAATGGGTCAAATAGAGCTAAACTGTATACTTATGCTAAACTGAATTGCTTGAAAGAGAACTATTTTAACATTTAAACCAAGTACTTATGCTAAACCAAATTGTTTGAAATGGAACTGTTTTTGTGTACTAAACTGAATAGTTTTAAATAGAACAGTTTTTAACTTTGAAACTGTACTTACACTAAACTGAATTGTTTGAAGTGGAATTGTTTTGATGTTTAACTATGTGTAAACAAAAACTATACTTATATTAAACTAAATTGTTCGAAATAGAACTGTTTATTTGTATAAAAATGGATTTGGCATTAAATAACCCACAAAGGTTGATATGCCATAAAACCCAAACAATCTTCCAAGTTTTTCATCTGTTCTATATTCACACCAACATTTTTCTCCTCTTACCACAGTCAGGAAAAGAGAAAAAGAGAGCCTGAATCACAAAATCCATTATATATATATATATATATATATATATATATATATATATATATACATACACATACACACACAACCACTCCACACAAGCAAGATGTAACACAAGGTCACTTTTTAAGAGGAATTTAACAGATTTGAATTTAGAGTTTTCCTTCTCCTACACCTGTTACTATACCAAAGTTAAAGAGCACAGTCTGCCCAACTATTTACCCATAGCTTGAGGGAGAATAGTTGGATTCATAAATTTTCTAAGGTTATTAGCCCTATGCGAAATGCAAACAGTCTCATGTAGGATTTGAACTCAGTTCCCTGTGTCCATTTTCTGTGATGATAACCAATATATAAATATGTATTATATTGGACTTCGCAGAAAACCCCAACTTGATCTGCCTCAGGTGAGGGACATCATCTGCTCCAGGGTGCTAGATCAAGCATAGCCTCTTACATTTAACCCACTGGAAGAGATGTAGAACTCTCTCAATCCATCTGCTGGCTTTTTTGATAACTTATCTGTTCATACCAATATCATTTGCTTACAATACTACAGTATCTTATATTTTTGCCACAACCAAAAAATCACTGTTTGCTCATAAAATGTGATGTTTGTTTTCTGTTCAAATTTAAAATATTTAACAGCAGTTTTTGATAATTTCATCATGATAAAAATATTTCAGATTCAAATACTTTGATATATATGTATAAAGTTGAATTGATGGAAATTATACTTTGATCAGATACAACATTCTTCTCTGCATATTTGTTCAATGAAAAGATAGAAGTGTAAACCTGAGATATAGGTTCTATTTTCTATTTGATTAAATCAATGATTATTCCAAATTGCTTCTATCTTAAACATAAATTGATCTTGTTCAATCAAAGCTCACAAAGGAGTTGCTAGACAGTGATAAGAAGTTTTTAATTAAAAGTCTTTGAGTTGATTTGATGGGACATTTGCCGATATATTAAAGCTAAACAGCCTTGGCAATAGAATCAGTGCAAAATGTTTCAAGTTATTTTAGATTGTAGAAAATATCTTGCCAATAAGAAGTAGATGAAACTCTTCTAATAATTACAATAAACTAGCTAAAGTACCCATCTACATTGAATAATAGGCCAATAAACTATCAATAAAAGTCTTAACCCTTTTGCAGGAAGATAATTTTTTTAAATCCTGGTTGAGTGGGCAAATTATTTTCAGAAAATGTGCAAATAGAGGGTATGTTCAAATGAGTCAATTAAATATATATGAAAAATAAAACATGATAATTTGATCAGCAATATTGTGCCATAGTAAAATAGCATGAAAACAATCAAGTACTCACTTTTGATTATGATATTTTGTAAAACAACCTTTACACAAACAAATTCATACCAAAGTGGGGCCTCCTAGCAATGTTTCTATACATTAACATTAAATTGGCCAACAAGCAGCCACTAAGAAAATGTCTTAAATAAAATTTCTGTAAAATGTCACTCTGCTTATGTATTGTCAACAACAAAAATGTTGCCTGCAAAAGGGTTAATATATGAATGATTGATTTTTATGTCCTATCAGCCCATAAAGGGTTATTTTATGCCTAGGGATTAGGAAATCCTGTTCATTGTACTTCGTAAGTATATTTTCTGTGTAGCTGTTTCCTAAGAGTTTTTTTTGCACACTTATGTAATATCAACAGATGCTACCAATCCAGGTTAGAATGGATCTGGGAGTAATAACAATGAAGCGCTAGAACTGGAGCCTCACCATCAGACAGAGTTTAGTGTCATACCCAGAACAGGCCTTTTGGAGAGGGTCTTATTCCTCTGTAGAGGACGCAACTGGTATATAATAATCCCTACCACCAAGGCAGCTAAAATTGTCTCATTCATTTTGCTGCATCCAGTCTAAATACAAGACCATGGATGAAGATGAACAAATACAACTCTGCAATGCTACTTAAAAGCCAGCAAAGTTTGGTTGTATGAATGCATGTATAGACACCATTCTAATTTAAAATACACTCAGATTTTAAGGAATGCAAACTGACCATAAATTTATCCACCTCAGTTTTTTATTATAGCAATAATCACAATGTGTTTGTGAGGACTTGTAAGTTAATGGACATGGTCAAGAGGTTAATGTTTTTGAATTACTAACAATCACAGATTGTAAACATGATTTTATGTTGACCTGATTTTTTTAGGTCAACATAAAATCATGTTATAGAAAAAATAATTGGTTTCTGGCTAGAAAACTTTCAGCAAGTTGTCTGTTTTACATGATTAATAAAAAATATTAGGATTTGTGCTAGTGAAACTGATGTACCCAAACTAGAGTTCCAGCTTAGCTTTATGAATTAAACCCTATCAAAACTTGGAAAAGTTTTAGAATTTTCAAAAATGAATATATAAAAATATGCTCTAGAGTCCCAGAAAACTTGATTGCTATTGCTCTGTCTGTCCTTCAGTTATGCAGATGAAGAAAAATATCTGATCAATCATTGTAATTCTTAAAGTATCTTACTTGTTTCCTTATCAGAAACAAAAATAAGGTCCCAACAGAATTCGAAAGAATATTCAATAGACAAAGTGAACATACAATCCACTCTAAGTTTATTTCTATGTAGAACACTTTTTATCAGCTTAATCATCAAAGCATGCAGACAGTATGGGTTTCCTTGACTCTCTCTTGTCATTGGTCTTTAAAAGCCACTGCTTTTGGTACGTCTTTAGACGGCATCCAGTGTCTATACAGAGCTGATGAATGTGAGGTTTTGCTGGTCAGCCAGCACTTGAGTATCTATGCTTACAATCACCAGCAGTACCCTGAATGGTTTGTGAGATGGGAGGTAAGTGGTCATACAGCTATTATTTTGTAGGGTGCTGCTTCAAGGGTTTGTTTAAAACAGCATGCAGCATCCTTGTGTAGTTCATATCTAGCTTTTTCTCCAGCATCCTTGTGTAGTTCATATCTAGCTTTTTCTCATTAAAATCCGAATGGTGCAACCATACAGTAGTATTCACATGGCTACAGCTTGGAAGAATTTACATTTCATCAGAGAGGTGAGGGTTCTACATAGTCATTAACCTTTCAATAACAGTTCATGCTTTATCCATCCATGTGTTGACATTGCTTTCAGTAGATGAGATGTGACTATCATGGTATATGAACTAATCAACTAATTTCAGAGGCTTGCTATTTAATGAGATGGCACCATCTTGTTTTATCTGAGTTCATGTAGAGACCAATGTTTTTTGCTACCTGCATCAGACTATGCAGCAGTGATTTGGTTTGAGTAGGTGCATTTGTAAGAAGTGCAAGATGATCTGTCTAGTTTGCATCAATAATAGTTTCTGTGGGATATCATCTGCTTCTAACCTTTTTAGTATGAAACCATTTTTTTTCATTAGATCTATTGACATTCATGTCATGTAATCTAAGCAAATTATGAATAGAAATGGTTCCAGTGTATCTCCTCACAAAGAAGGAATGAACCAGTGCTTTTGTAGAGCATCATTATCACTATTATTATAATAATTCTATTGAACCATAAATTTTGTGGTATGCAGGCCTGATGATGTATCACTGAGATTAACTTAAATTCATAAGAGGCTACTATGAAATAGTAAAAGAATGCATTAAAATTCTTTCAATCTAAGTAGTTGTCAAGATCACAAAAACCATTCATAATGAATTGAGTGCCAATAATATTCCAAGCTATAAAACTTGCTTTAGTTCAAAAATGATTTTGGCTTTAAATAAATAAATCATGATTATTTGTTTATTATGACTAAATGTGCATCTCCTTTTTTTACTATCTTCTTACATGAACCCTTAAAAGAAAAAAATAAATTTGTACCAAACACATACAATCCTAAACAATATCTATATACAGATCTAGTTCTGTTGAATATTTCATCCAATAGTTCCTAAAAATTCATTCCTAATTTCTTTTTCTTACCATTATTTAAGAAATCATCCAATTGAATCTTAAAATCTTTTGTGTTTTTGCTGTTATTGATTTGAACAGGTAATTTGTTCCAAAAATATATTACTTTATTAGCAAAAAAAAAAAAAATCTAATTGGTTATTAGACTTAGTTTCTTAAATCCATCTTGCCAAGAAATTTGCCAAGTTTGAGGAGAAATATTTAAAAGATGTCTACCATAATTAGAAATTCTATTATTTCAAAAGTTTCAGTTAGATCACTTCTCATTTTTCTTTCTAATAAAGTAGTTAATCCTAATTTCTCCAATCTCTCCTTGTAACTGTAATATAGTTTTCTGATGTCTCATCTTAACTGATAAATATTAGCTTTACAGAAAGATTTTTGATAATAGCATTTAGAAGAACTTCATAACCTTTATGTAAGAGAGAGTTTTTATATAAATCTTATTAATTTCTTTACAACATGCTAATTGGAGATAACTAAATCAAAAGATAAAAGAAAATACAAGTCAGAATTAATATCACCAATAATGATGATTCTGATTTTATTTCATCTTTTGATGTAAGAACTGAACATAAAAACTAAAATGTTATATTAAAGAGTCATGAAACTCATAAAGCAATTGAACTTTTAAAAAACTTTATATTTATTTTTGGATAATTTAATTAAACAAAAAAAAAACTTATAAAATTTCAGTATAAATTCTCTCAACAAAAATAATTTGCACACAGTTTGTTTTCAAGTATTCCAATCTAATACTAATAATATATTCATTTTAAGTAATGATTTCTATTTAATGATAGTTATTTCTTTGTACACAGTTATGTGGTTTCATGTAACTAATAATGATAATCCTTAGTAAATATTTATGACTTCAACTAAATATTTTTAATCAAAATTCAACTTATTCTCTCTCACTTATAATGTGAACTTCTTTCTCTATTTTGTCATGAGTTCACTGGATTTAAGAGAAAAAGAAAGTACTGAATAAAAAACAACAAAAAGAAATCACAATTTTGTGTCATAAAAATTAAAATAAAAGCAGCAAATTTACAATTGAAAATGTAATGTTTTATGAATATTTAAAAAGATATTTTCTATTCATGAATAAAACTAATTTCTCAAACAAATTTTTACCATTTTTGGCAAATTTTAAAATTTAATGCAAAAATTAAGCCATTGAGAATAATGTAATGTGCTTTTTATTTTGTAAAGAAAAAAGAGCATTTAATTATAAAGTATCAATTTAATTCTGACAAATGATATTATTTTTTGCTTTGACATATTGATGTTGTTCTATTAAGTAATTAAACTATTTGCATAAAAAAGTTTATCAACTTAATTGAAAATCAATTTTATTTCTTTCAAAATAATTCTCTAGGAAAGTCACACACTGATATCGTTCTCACTCCTGAAAATATTGCTGGAAGTCTTTAACTGACACTACCTTCAATCTTTACTATTTCTGATATAGTACAAATATTCATCTTCTCTTAAATTTTTTTTTTTAAATTTTTTATTTAAATGTAAAAATGTTCTCTATATTCTTTTTCTTGATTTGTAGATTTTGCATTAAAATGCATAACTGATTTTAATTTCTAGGTTGGTTTGGTTTGGTTTCTTTGGTTAAGAGCATTTAAACATTTGTGGGTTAGTTAATGCCAAAACCATCCTTGTAGAGGAACAGTAGAGATACTATTTAACCCATAGTTGGAGGGTGTTCATATTTTTCTTAAAGGTATTAGTCCAAAAGTAAAAGACCCAGTTGGCTGGATCAGTAGAATACACTGACTGCATCTCTGCAGAGGGGTAAAACTACCCTAATGAGTGTCCTGGATATGGCACGAAACGATCTGATAGTGAGGTTTCAATAATGCTTCATTGCCATTGTTCCCAGGGTCACTCTTGCCCAGAGTGGTAGCACCTGATAGGGTCTTATCTATGAATCAGATAGAACTAAACTGTGTACTTATGCTAAACTGAATTGCTTGAAATAAAACTGTTTTGACATTCAACTGTGTGTAAAAAAAAAATCTGTACTTATACTAAACTGAATTGTTTGATCTTTTATCAAAATGAATTAATTCGGTGTTAAATGATATGCCATAAAACAAAATAATCAACCAACTAAATGTAAACATAATAGTACTACTGGAGTTTAAACTCACTTACTTTGAGGCTGAAGTCCAGCACTTTAGCCATTACACCATAAGGAATCACTCCATAAATCTCTAAATAAGTTGACATCATATACAATATGCACAATCAACTAATGCAGTAAAAGAGATAAATGCACTGAATACATAACAGAGAAAGAGATCAAGTCAATATGAAAAGAGAAACACTATATACAAAGTCAGTCTATAAAAAAAGTTTATCATTAATTTACAAATCAACTTTATATTCTTCAAAATAGTTCCCTTAGAAAACAACATACTGATGAAGATGTTGTTCAAATTTACAGAAATATTACTGGAAGTCTTTACATGACACTGCTTTCAGTTGATTTATCACAACTTAACAGTTCTCAAATGGCAACCAAGGAACTGGGTTTTGATTTTTTGGGAACAGAAAATAGTCACAAGGATTCAAAAGAGTAAAGATCCTGTAGTAGCAGAGGATTATCCTTTTGGCCTAAAACTGAATCATAGTGTTGAGGAAGTAATTATTTTTCATGTTGGCAACCCTAATTGAAAATATTAACATATCAACAATTATTCTGTCAACCATTAATCAGATCTGATGAGAGTCATATTTTCCTTAATTTGAAAAGCAATCCAAAAATACCTCATGCCATCTGAAAGCTTCAGTCAAAAATAAATGTTAATCTTCATAACCCTGCGTTAAGTTTTCAAATGTTATTGTGGGACTGTCTTGAAGTTTAACACAGAATTCAATCTTGTTTTCTTTTATGTGACGCACATACTAAAACATGCTTGTAATGATCCAAGATTATTCAGGCAAACATGAACTGTACATGTTTATATATTCAAAGTCAATAATGATTAAATCCTATTTACCAACCCCTCCGCTCGGGTAGGATATGACACAAGGTCAATTTTTAAGCGGAGTTTTTACAGGTTTGAATTCAGAGTTTTCCTTCTCCTAGACTAGTTGCCTCACCAATAATGATTAAATGATTTACAATCAGGTTTGCCAACCGGAAAAATGAAACCATCAATCTCATTACTTTCTAGACCAATCTCATATGTAAAGCAGCTACAACATTTAGTTTCATTCACCCAAAAACCCTTGCTGTCAAAGACGCTTCACAGAGACATACAGCTTTACGGAGTAAAGGAAGAATTGGATAACTATCTTAATGTGGTTTCAACCATTTTAGCATTAGAATATTTGCTTCATTTATTTTATAAACTCCCCTCTGATTTTAATCTTTCTTTTGAAATATTAGAGAATTTGAACGGAACAAGTCAAAAACAAATCCATCAAAGCGGAAGAGATATCTGGCATTAATCCATATCTTTAGGATTCATTCTTCCTAAGCCAACAATCTCCTGAGGTCAACAGACTAGAGTAATAACAAGCAAAAGGAAATATTGTTATAGCTTAGTGGCTAAAATACTCAACTTAAATAATAAAATATAGAGTTCAATCTATGAAAATCTTATAATACACTCTAGAATAAGCAACCATGTCAGTAGAGCTTAGAATACTCTGACTGCTCCCCTGACAAAAATGGGGTGCCCTAGGTATCATACTAAACAGCACCTGGTGATGAGACTAGCTATAGAGATCTGGGGAGTGTGGAGTACACTTTCATTACCATTACTTCCAAGTCCACTTTGACAGGTAGTGGTAGTACCTGTTGGGGTTCCATGAAATAGATCTGTTTTCAAATTATTCTAATTTGATAAAACCTTGTGCAAAAAAAAAATCTCTTTAGAAACAATTACATGAAAAATATAAATATGACATACAATGAATCTGATTAGCAAACCTCTAGACATAAAATAACTTGGGACAAGTTGACATGCCTTTATATCAATCAATCAAAAATGTGACAACCTAAGAACTTATTTATGGAGTCTGTATTATATATATATATATATATATACCCACACAACATGATTACAGCTTGGAAGAATTTACTTTTCCTTTTATCAGAGAGATAAGGTTTCCAGATGGAAAGCAGTCCATGTTTTTTTTATATTCAGGTATGTGAAATGTAATATAGTATAATGACATCACTTGGACTTTAACAAAGCACGTGGAGAAAGAGCTAATGTGAACTATAGAAGAATGTTACATGCCATTTTGAACAAATCCTAGAAGCAACAATCCAAAAAACAGCAGCCACTTGCCTCCCATCACACAAACTATCCAAATAAGATGAACAAGACATGCTTGGCACTGTTGGAGAAGCAAGAACAAATTCATAAGCAAAGTTCTCCTGAGCACTCTGGTGTTGGTTGAAAAGCAAAGACCTATATTCATCAGCTCTGTGTGAACACTGGATGACATCTGAGAGATCTGCCAAAAGTGATCGATGATTAGAACAGATAGTGAAAGAGAGTCAAGGAAATCCATGTGATCAGCATGTCTTGATGATATATATATATGTACTATTTACCAACCCCTCCGCTCGGGCAGGATATGACACAAGGTCAATTTTTAAGCGGAGTTTAACAGGTTTGAATTCAGAGTTTTCCTTCTCCTAGACTAGTTGCCTCACCAAGGCTGAAGAACCTAGTCCGTCCTACTATTTACCCATAGCTGGAGGGAGAATAAGGGGGTTCATACCTTTCCCAAGGGTATTTGCCCGAAAGTGAACGTAATAGCGCGACTGGAGTACGAACTCGCGTACTACGATTCCACAGTGCATCGCTTTAACCATTACACCACGAGGACACCATCATGATATATATATATATATATATATGTGTGTATGCACAGTTAAATGTCAAAATAGTTCTATATTAAACAATTCAGTTTTGTGTAAGTACAGTTCCATTTCAAATAATTCAGTTTAGCATAAGCATGCAGTTTAAATGTAAGTACAGTTTAATTGTCAAGAACATTTCTATTTCAAGCTATTCAGTTTTGTCAAACAATTCAGTTCAGCATAAGTATGCCATTAGTTCTATTCAACCCATATCAGGTGCTACCATGCCAGGCCAGAGTGGACCTGGGAGCAATGGCAATGAAAGGGTGTTCCACATTCCCAAAGCCCCAGCATCACTGGTACCTCACCATCAGATTGTTTAGTGACATATCCAGGACACTCGTTGGGGGGTCTTACCCCTCTGCAGAGGTGCGGTTGGTGTATTCTACAGCCCCAGCCGACTGGGCAATAATTATTATGGATTGGACATATAAGGAAATGAACATTAAAGCAATAAGTTCTTTAGCAAAAAACCAGAAAACACGCCTGAAATAATAAAATACTTTAAAATCTGACAGCTTAACAAATAAAGTTGTATGTGGGATGACCAAAAATAATGCTACTGAGAGTCTTTACAGCTGGGAGACATTTTAGGCATGAAGAAAGTCATCAGTCACTTGCCAAGTCATCTGTAAATTGGCTGTTGCTGCTAGCCATGACAACTAACACAACAAAACAACATGTTCAAACATGTTCACTCAATCAGCAGAATTGAAATATCGGATTATGTCAAGCTATAAAAATGTCATCTTCACTTTTATTATAATTTAAAAAATAATTTTCTGCTTATTATAGAAATGCACTAATTAAGATTTTTGTTTAATTTGACCACTTATTTCATGGTGATAAGATTTTTAACATTTACTAGACAACCCATAAATTCATTGAGTTGCCTTTGTAACAGTGACTAATAAAACAGATGCTTCTATTTATGAATGATATAAATTTGTTTCTATCAACTGTAAATGGCAGTGTATAAGTCAACCTTTTAAGCCAGAAAAAGTCTCTATAAAACTAGAGGTTGACTTATATAGCAGGGCTAATATCTAAATTTTTATCACTGGTTGACTACTCTGTGGTAAAAATTTGTTTTAGCCCAGCTGATTCCTAGTTTTGTATAGATTTTTCTAGACTTTTTAAGCTACAATTACAGTAGTTATTTATACAACCAAATATGCCTAAGGTGAGATTTATAAGACATCTACATCAGAACTTTACTCCCTCATTATCACAAATATAATAACAAATCCTAAAAAAAAACCAAAAAAACATAGGAATATACTTATTGTGTGGATTGATGAATGTATTTAGCTAACCCCTCTACTGCAGGCAGGATGTGATACGAGGTAAATTTTAAAGTAGAGTTAAAGCTGGTTTGAATTCAGAGTTTTCTTTCTCCTAGACTGGTTGCCATATAAAGGCTAAAGAACTGAAACTTAGTACAAAGCCACAAGTATAAGGAACCTAGTGAGAATCAAATTCCCCACTACTCAATAGTAGTAACTGATTGTAAGGACTAGTTTGTCAACCATCATAATACCATGACAAGATTTTAAAAGAAATATGTGGATAAATATTTTATTTCTTTTAGTTAATATTCTTAAATTATACATCAGGGCTCAATGAAATACTCCCAGAAGTATGGAAGACCAGAAAATTTGATGACATACTGCTCCGACACTGTAATGCCATATATAATAAAAATCCAATAGACAGATGGATGAAGGGATGCATCCTCCTCTTCCCTAGAAAGGGTGACCTTGGATTAGCCAAGAACTACCAAAGTATAACACTTATGTTCATAGTGGCCAAGATGTACAAGGCCCTACTATGTAACCGCATAGAACCCAAAATTGACAATATACTTAGGAAGAACCAAAATGGCTTCTGGAGAAATAGATCCACAATGTCACAAATTTTGACTATCCGTTGAATTCTTGAAGGTGTACACGCAAAAAACTTAAAGGCAACAATATTATTTGTCAACTTTACTAAGGCCTGTGACTCCATTCACAGAGGAAAGATGGAGCAAATTCTACTCGCCTACAGCCCACCAAAAGAAACCGTCACAGCCATAATGATGCTCAATAGAAATACAAAAGTAAAAGTCCATTCTCCGGATGGAGACACAAACTACTTTGACATTGTAGCAGGTGTACTGCAAGGAGACACATTAGCCCCATAACTCTTTATTATCTGTCTAGACAACATGCTTAGAACATCTATCGATAAAATCAAAGAAAACTGTTTCAAGCTACACAAAACGGAATATATGTGCTATAATCAAACGGGTGACATCTCCACTCTAGACGGAACCCCTCTTAAACTAGTAGACAAATTCACTTACCTAGGAAGCAGCATCGCATCAACCGAAAAGGACATTTATATAAATACCTCAAAATAAATGACATAAAAACTAAATTCATGCATTCCCAAGAAGTATCGCTGAGCCATAATAGTGGTAGGAAGCAATGAAATTGAGGAGGTTAAAGATTCTGTCTACAAAGGATGGATGATGAATATGTGTCGATACATGATGCAGAAATCTCATACAGAATAAGATCAGGCTAGAAAGTATTTACAATGATAAAAGATGTGCTCAAGATAAAGCTTGACAAAACCTTTCAATAGCACTGTTTTGCCTGTGATATTATATGCAATTAAAATTCACACTCCCAGAAAAAAGGAAGAACAGAGACTGAACACAGCAAAGAGTGCTATGGAAAGATCCATGCTGTGGGAGTACATCCAAAGTGAGATATTTCAGGAACAGAGCAAAGTGAAGAATGTGACTGTGGAGTACCAAGAGCAGGAGTTCCACTGGGCCAGACACACTACAAGGTTCACAGACAATAGATAGACCACTTGCAGTTGTCAAGTGATATCTGAGAGACTGGAAATAATGATGGGAAGATGAAAGTGAGTCAGGCCAACATAGAAAAAAAGAGTGAGACAGTCAAGAAAGAAATGAAAATGCATTGTGGCCAGCAATGTGGAAAACATTGAACTGGCTAGCCAATAAAGGAATACCAGAAAAACTCTCTCTCTCTCTCTATATATATATATATATATATGAAGATCATTCAACAAATAAGGTGAATTTTGCCTAAAGAGTTAGCAATAAAAAGTACTGTTTACCATTGCACCTTTTTCAAGTAAATCAATAATGAATCTTTTCATGTAGCAGAGGTCTGTCAGAATGATCATTTTTATGGGCTGATGTACCTGAACTTTTTCTTTATCGGATTTTCAGTGTGTTTCCACCCAGGGCACTCTTTTTCGCAGAGGCTTACAGTGGCAAATCCATGTTTAGCCCCTTTGTAGTGATTTTATTTTATTAAAATATAATTCTTCATATACATCACATATTCTTTTATAAATTTCACATGGTTTACACTTCACAGCCACCAAAAATTTTCTGGAAGACCTTTAATCAAGGCTGGAGCACTTTGTTTGATTTATTTTTGTGAGGTTAAAATAATTTTTGCTATAAATTAATTGTAAACAATGCATACTTTATATTTATTGAAAAAAATTCTGAAAAAAAAAATTAATACGCTTTTTTTCCAAAAAATTCTGTTTATTTATTGAATAACCCGCATATATATATATATATATATATTTAGAAATAAACAATTAAATTGATTTCCTTCATTACAGAAAGTATTGTTAGCACAAGTAGCAAAGTGTTATTTTCCATTTAAATATGATCTTATAGAAATTTAAAAACAATATTATTTGTAAACTATTGAATATTTATTATTCAATGTGTTCTAAATAGACAAAATCAGTTTACTAGTCTCTAATGTTTTATTCTATTGATTACTGTTGGCCACACCCACTTTTCATTTTGTAGAACATTCAATAAATGTCCAGCTTTATGAGTGGCAATGGTATTTTATTATATAAGAACCAATAACATTTAGAGAGATCATTAGGTTTTTGCCCCCTTTTCTGAACTGACCTGACACCAATAATAACAGCAGCATATATATATTTTAAAGCTTTGTAAAATAAATATATGATATAATTATTCAATAAATATTGAATTTTGACTAACAACATTATCCAACACTGGCTAGACCAAAATGGCCCTCAGAAATCAATGAGATTTTATACTCAAACAACATTAATCAAAAACAGAAAGGGAGCTATAACTGCATACTAGTCTCACTTAAGAGACTGTTTTTATAGCAACAATAATCATTATCAACTGTTTGCACATCTGTTTGTCAAAGCATGACTTACAATCAAGTCATGCTGAAAGCATTGGTTCCCATGAGATCACTAAAGTAAGGTGGGGGGTAAAATAAAAATAAACAGGAATTCTAAGCTATAGCAGTACTATTGTATGGCTGCACTACTAGGACTTTAACATAACATATGGAGAAAAAGCTAGATCAGGATTATACAATTCTGCTGCAAGCTATTTTCAACAAATCCTGAGAGCAGCACCCTAAAAAACAGCAGCTCTATGGCCACTTGACTCTCATTTCATAAAGCTTCTAAGCTAGACAAGCAACACATGCTGGACACTGCTAGAGAAGTAAGGACAACTTATAAGCTCTACTCGGGAAATTAACATATAAATACACCAGTGTTGGCCAATCAGCAAAAACTTACATTCATCAGCTCTGTGCAGACATTGAGTGCCATCTAGAAGGTTATTCAAGAGTGATAGCCAAAAGGGATGGAGGGTGAAAGAGAGTTAAAGCAATCAGTGCTGTTGGCACAATTTGATGATGATGATGAAGCAATAGTGAGACTGTTCAGTTGAGACAAGTGATTACTTAAGAAAAGCAGGTACGGTAAAGAATCTGAGGCCTGTGTGCCAGACCAAACAAAGCTTAGTAAATAAAATACATATATACACAGCTTTTGGCGGTGTATTAGCCACTTAATATTACCATTGAGTGGTGAGAAATTCCATTATCAAGGTAACATGGTTTTTGTATCTTTTTCATCTTAATTTTTTAGCTACTTTTAATGCAACTCACTCAAAATGTTTGGTTTGGTTTCTTTTGTTTAATGTCATATAAACCTTTGTGCTTTATTTGATGCCCAAGCCATCCTTATAGAAAAAGAAAAGTGATACTATTTAGCTGAGGTTTAGTTAGGTTTAGCTCTGCATCTGATATATCAAATCATGGTTTTATGGCATACCAACTATTATAGGTTATTTCATGCCAAACCCATTCTTATTGTCACGTGATGGCTCACGGAGACGAGGAGGTGGGAATGATACTCCCCCCCGTTGAACTAACATTATCTAGCAGTCAAAAAGTGACCGTTATGAGAGAATGTGGGTCACGCAGATGTTCGCACCTAAGTGACCTTGGGTCGCCGAACATCGGAAGGGGAAGGAGAAAATGAAGCCAAATGATTGGTGGGGGGACCCCAAACGGAAGTGGGGTTCCCTTCCCCTCAACGGAAATAAATACAAAAAAAGGAAGTTTTTGAGCAACGCTCGTGGCAGACGGACGATAGCCATTTTACTCCGGGCTAAAGACAAAAAGACTGAGACACGAAGAACTCCAAAATCCTTCAAGCCAGCATTAAAAACAGTACAAAGTCTATTAGCCCGTGAAAGAAGAGAAATTCTCCAGTGGAACCCCGTCAAAAAAATAAGATAAGTAACTTTGGGACATTTTTCCGTTACACCCAAATTTTGTTACCACTCTCTCTCTCAATTTGGAAAAGGATAAAAGCCAGGAAAAGACATTTATATTCATGGACTATCCTATTATATATCTTTGACATTTTGAACGTATATATATATATATAACTGTAGTAAAGAACCTATGCATTTTCATTTTACCATGTGGTCTATGCTATTATTCCATGCTTTCCTTTCAGCTTCTATTCGCCTTACATTATCTTGCTTAGAACTGTCCTATTAATTCCTAAAGTATCACACGGGAAACCGGAGTTGCCAACTACTACAACGACATTAATATTATTACAACTAAGACCTATAGGCCCGTATTCTTCTATTATCTAAGGGGAAGAAGTTTAGCGGCCTGGTGGGTGTGTGATAGTGTGAAATTTTGGACCCCTTTGCCAGCGGTGGCCAGTCTGGCCTTAAATTATTCCCTCACGTAATATGCCAGTTCTTATCTGCCTGAGAAAAGAACTCTGAACAGGACCTATTTCTGTAGGGGATCAAGTGCCAACCTGCCCCGTCTTCACACATGCGAAAATAAAGTCCCGTTTAGGGATTCTAGTTCAATTTGCCGTCACATTATATATATGAACAGTTCTATTTCAAACAATTCAGTTTAACATAAGTACATAGTTTAATTGTCAAAAACATTTCTATTTTAAGCTATTCACTTTAGTCAAACAGTTTTAATTCAAATGATTCAGTTTAGTATAAGAATAGTTTACACACAGTTAAGAGTCAAAACAGTTCTGTTACAAACAATTCAGTTTAGCATACAAAAACAGTTCCTTTTCAAGCAATTCCAATTTGACCTATAAATAGGACCGTATCAGGTACTACCACTCCGGACAAAAGTGGACCTGGGAGCAATGGCAATGAAGGGGTACTCCGCATTCCCCAAAGCTCCAGTATTAATGGAACTTCAGCATTAGATTGTTTAGTGTCATATCTAGGACACTCATTGGCATGGGAGGTGGGGAGTCTTACTGCTCTGCAGAGAAGCAGTTGCTGTATTCTACAGCCCCATCTGACTGGGCAACATAGCTGAGGGGATAAGGAAGTTCATACCTTTCCCAAGAATATCAGTCCAAATATGAACATGATATAACTAGCATTTGAACTCACTATAATGTTGCATTCCAGCATATTAGCTACTATTCCATCAAGACTATTTTCCACTCTGAAGTCAAAATAAAGGACCACCTCAGTGAGAAGAAACATGATCCATCACATCAGCTGTTCATTTAAAATATGAGAAGTCGCTGGTTAGCAGAAAAACAAAAATAAAATAAAAGCAATTAAAAATTAACAGATGAATATATATATATGAAATCAATAATAATGGTTGACAATGCTTCATCTAAATGTTGCATGTTTTAACAACATGAAAAAGAAATCCTCTACTATTCAAACTATGAATCATATATTCTTACTAGCATTCTTAGAGTTTGAGCAAACTTTCAAAAATCTGCTGCATCTAAGTTAATAAACATTACAAATAGGTCAGTAGGTTGCACTTTGAAAATTTTTTTAAAAAAATGCAATTTATCATCTTTAGTGTATTCAGTTAACGTTTGGTTGACATTTAATAAACTTTTTAAAACTCATTGTACAAAGTTGATATTTTTTTTTATCAAAGCTCTGCATCTGATATATTTAATCATATGGTATTTTGTATTTTGAAAGAGACTAATTAGAAAAAAAGATTCAGCAAATAAATATCAAAATATCTCTTTGAATATAATAAGATTTTAAAGTCAACAAAAAGTTGAATAAATAGCATTGCTTGTAGAATTCATGGCTAAGTTCTTTTGATGTCTAATATCATTTACTTTAAAAATAATAATTATATAATTTGTAAGTCTAGATAGAATAAGCAACAAACCATTTCATATTTTGACCCATATACAGAAGATATAATGCCAAAATAGATCAATGTACATCTGAGAAGATAGAAAATATCTTTGTTATTATGAGTCTAAAGAAAACTTTAGATGCTCTAGTTAATAAGATTTCTGCTACAAAAATCATTTTATTCAAAGGTTTATTCAAAGAAAACAGCATTAAAATATTCAGTGTTTGCTCCTAGGAAATTTCCTTTTTTATCATTAGATTTACATAATCAGATTTTAATGCAAAAGAAAACAGTCATTATAATTCTCAAGTCAATTATATGACAAAACGAATGCGCAAATATACAACTGGCTGAAATTTTTCAGTATTGTTGATCCTTATTTGATGGTATTGTTCAGCTGAGTTATTTTAAAAGTTTGGAGCATAAGTTAAGATAGTATGGACACAGAGTCAATAATTCTTGGTGACTCTCAGTTGACTGTGTCTATACTTTCCTAACTTAGATCTCTATAAGCTTTATCAATGATACTGAGTTCTCTTTATTAGTAAATATAGCAAATTAAATTATATATATATACACACACACACACACACACACACACACACACACACAAAGGAGTGTACTTACTTTTCAACTTTTTACATATATTTCTGATTACAGATTTTCAGTGTTGTAGAGTTTAAAAATACATAATACCTAATAATATCTATTTTAAATGCATAATGTTCAACTAAGAATAAAATACTAGTCTTATAGTTTAGAAGACAATTAACTTTTGATAAAAAAATTTGGTTAGAGAGCACTAATTTATGAGTAATACTGTAAGATCTAAAAGGTAGGGAGTAAATTTAGTCTGGCACATGGGCACTTATTTATGGGTGATACTGTATACATGTAGATAATAACATTTACAAAATTCAAACTATAATGCTCTTAACTTCTTAAACTAACATTTTATTCAGAAACTAAAATGACAATTTTGGTTATATATAAAATCTTCTTTATTCACTTTATAATGAATATTATTTGAATAATCCTTTCCTTAATGAAGTTTTTGTATCTTTAGGTATTTTCTCAAAATCTGATTAGTCACAGACTGAAAGTAATTTCTGACTGTTTATCGCATCAAGTTAAAATACTCATTATTTTTTCATCAATATCTCTTATTTCATATCATGATAAAAATATAATTACTGTAAGGACGTTTTTCCAAACTCATAAAGTATGAACTCAGATTTAATTTCTGTGTGTATATAAATGTTTGTGTTTTGATTCTTCTTATATATATATCATTTGATGATCAATACAAAGAATTATTGAGATATTTTCTGTTTTGTTTCATAAATTTGTTTCTTAATCGAAAAATAGTAGAATTTTGGAATTGGTAATTTTTCAGAGAAGCATTCAAAAGTTTGTCATAAAACCACTTCTTTTAAGGGTTTTAATTTTTGTAAATACCCAAATGAAACTAATTATTTTAGTTGATGTTACAGAATACTCAAATACACAAGTGGAGATCTTATTAATATATTTGGTCTCAAGGGGAATAAACAAACTGATTACAGGTATTTTTTAGGAAATAAATTCCATTAAAAATTTACTTGATGCTGTTTTGCAGAATTTGTTATAATATATCACAATCATTATTTGAATAAAAGAGTAAGATGACCTGTATTCATCTGTAGGTCAGTATAATAAATAGTTATGAGGAATATATAAAGTTGTCATGATGGAATGGTTATTATTGTGGGAAATGGAATTGGCAATCCAAGTTCAAATTTCAAAATTACTCTTAGGAACAATATCCATCTCTTCTACTAACCTATAGAAAAAATATTAGGGAAAACATAAGCCTTAATAGAGTAAGGCTAAAGAATTCAGTCTGCCCTACTATTTAGCAATAGTAGAGGAGAGAAAAGATGCATTAATACATTAGTGAAACGTAAACAGCCTCATCCAGATTTTAAACTCAAGTCTCTGATTCCATTTCTTACAATAATAACCGTTATTCTAAGAGTGCCTCCATCAATAAATTAATTGTTAATTATAATTCCCATACTGCCACTGTATTTCAGTGAAAGCAAGATGAACAGTTACTGGCTATGACAAACCCATAGAAAAATAAATGCTTATCTCTGTTAAGCAGACATTGTTCCTATATGTGCCATGACTGATCATGATGCGGGCGATCATGGCTCTTCACAACTTTCTTTCTTTTCTTGTTCTCAGCAATAAGGGCTCCTTTATGGCCTTTTTCTTATACTTATTCCTCCATCTATTTTCTTAAGCTTGTCAAGTAGGTAACCCAATGACATCTTCAAGTTAAGTTTTTTTTCACTATATCTTATAGATATCAAGTTCTCCAAGCCTTCATTCTTTCATTTTGTGTCCCCCTGAATTCCAATTTCCCTATATTAGAAAAGCAAGACATTATAAACAAAGACATTTTAAAACATTTTTTTTTTACTCAATCAAGTCGTCTTGCAAAATAAAAAAAATAATTTTGTACATTTATATATTAAGCAAAGGGAACAGATGGTTCAATAAAGCAAACATATGAGAAAAAGATGTTGATTAGACAAAACTACATGGAATGTTTAAAGTGTGTAAGATGAAGAGAATAGTTTGACTTGATTCTCTTTTGAAAAGTAACGGGTGTTGAAATCAGCAATCAAATGATGAAAAACAAGAATTGGCAGGAAAAACGACAACAAGAAAAAGCAAATGAAGGAAACATGGCTATGTTTCTTACAAGAGCTCTGAAGCTTATTGATCAGATAAAAACATTCCACAAGATAATCAATTTGATTCTGCTGATTTGCTTAGAATGTTTTGGATCATCTTTTTTGTTATAGGATTAAATAAGTTGGGTGGGAAGGGGAGATGATCATATTCAGAAAGAAAATAACACTAATACCTTGAATGAAAAAGAAATTTTCAATAGAATTATAGGAACTTATAAAAGCAGGGTGGTGAACCATTCACATTCTATGCCTCATACTCCCATTAATTCTTGTAAAAATATCCATTTGAGTATATTTAGCATTTTTATATAATTTATTGATTGAATTAAAAAACACAAACAAGATCTGCATCCCCTTAATGAGACTATTAAATCAGTTTTGATTTTGCCAAATTTTTAATGTTTAGAGTTGAACTAGTTAATGAGAACAGAGAAAATTCTTTAAATTTTGATTAGTCAATTTCAATCTTGCTTTGTTTTTAATCAATTTTATTAATGAAAATGCTTGTTCACATCTCTAAGTTATTCCAAAATGGCATATATATTTCTGAGCAATTTTTATAGTTTGAGAAAATATTCACAGGACCAGAAATTGAAAATGTTGGAAGCATTTGGGTTTGGGAGGAGTTTATCAAATTTTATTTTCAGTAAAAGAAATAATACAAAACTGAAAATAATCAAAAAGAAAAATCAAAGTACTTCCCAAGAATTTGGGTGTCAGTTGTAAACTGATTAGCAAAAGAAGTCACAAGGATGGATGTATCTATCCAACCTCATCAGCCACAAGAATAATTTTTAAGTAGAGTAAAGCTGGTTTGAATGAGTTTTCCTTCTCCTAAACTGGTCGCTCAGCAAAGGCTAAAGAATACAGTCTACTCTACTATTTACCCATAGCTGGTGAGAGAACAAATAAATTCCAGCCATTCCAAAAAGAATTAGCATGAAGTGAAACACAAACAACCTAATCCAGGATTTGAACTCAGATCGTCAATTCCATTTCCTAAGATGATAATCATTACACTAAACCCTGGAATGTAATATACCATTTTTAATCATGCAATGCATAACTTTTAGAGCACATGTCTTTGATCAACCCTTCCTACTATAAAACTTTCAAGATTCTCTTTGTTCAATTTAATTCGCATAATTGAGACTGTAACAGTTATATCTATTTAGTGAATATATATATATATATATATATATTATGTTATTATTATTTATATGTTAGATTCTATTTTTATGAATCATCATTTACAATAAAATTGGAGAAAAATATTTCAAACATTCAAAACAATTGAACTGTCTTGTCTTTATGATCTTGAATCTAAAAAATGAAAAATACTTTATACATTTTAATTATCATAAAAACTAACTTAAAAGACATGATTTTAAGCTCAATATTAAGTCATATGCTCTCTATAGGATTTATGTTATATCATAAATATTTTACTCTTTATAATTTTTATATATTCAGTTTATATGTAATGCTCTTGACAAGATTTATATCTTATAAATAGTAAAGTTCATCTTATATCAGAGTTATTCATATGAATATACAAATATAATTACATACACACACACACACACACACACACACACACATGATCCACTTATATATAAACCACAATGTAATTTTATATATTCATCAGTTTGCAATCTGGTCTCAGTAGAGAGTAATAAAAAAAAAATTTCATTGTTATAGTAACAAGATATTTTAGAAATTTAAATACATCTGATTTTTTCTAAGGTTCTAACAAGGTAGACTAAAATATCTCTCTTACTCTTGCCGTTTCTTGCTGAACTTTCTATACTTTAGTTTTCTTTTTTTTTTTATCACTTTCTTTCTCTTTCTAATTTCTCTCTCTTCACTTTTTTCTTTCCATGCTTTCTTTTATTTACAGGAATGATTTGAAGGAATTTCAATTGTCTGATATTTTTGTATTCTCAACTTGCCAACATAGCTGATACCACTATCTTGAACTGATAAACAAGCAAAGCTACTGGTTCATACATAAATAAATACTCCTATATTGCATGAAATAAGTAAACAATAAATTCTGCAACACAGAAATTCAATATGTTTTCTTTTTTGGCACAAAGAAGTCAGAGCTATGGATCAATTTTCAGATCTATAAAAGAGATGAAGAAATGTATGTTATAAAATACAAATAGATAAATATGCTTAATTTTCATAGAGTATCAGATTGATAAGGTTTTTAAGAAAAAATTACAAAACAAACTTCTCTTTGTTTATTAAATTTGACTAGTGTTTTCTTTCATTTAAAAAACTTTTTGTTACTTTTTATCACAACTCACTCAGTTATCATCTTACATGAATGAAGAGCAGCACAGATTGAAACAATAATGAATAAAAGATGATATCAATATTATAATATTGCCAAGAGAAATTGAAGCAAAGAATAATGGATGGGTTTATATTTGAGCTTCTTCAAAACCAATGTCTTTTTGTAGCTCAGTTGGTCAGGTTGTCACTGAGTCTAAGCAAATTTTCTTCCAGCTAAGGAGATGTGAATTTGAATCTCACTGAGTGCTTATCCTGTATTATTTCTTGACAATCTCCCTTGTGGAATAATCACCCCCCCCCGAGAATTGCAATTAAAATCAACTAAAATTAAAAGACGAAAGAAAATATAAATAATACAAGAGATGTTTTGATTCCTTTGTTTAATGACATATCAACTTTCATTAGTTATTTAATGCCAAAGCCATCCTTATAGAAGAACAGTAATGTTGCTATTTAACTCATAGCTGAAGGGTAAGGGGGGGTCATACCTTTGCTGAGTGTATTAGTTTGAAAGTGAACATAATAGCATCACTGGAGTTCAAACTTGCTACAAGGTCACAAACCAGTATGTAAACCACCATGCCACAGCACCCCCCACTAGAGATGCTTCAAAAGTAATACCTCTCATTTTCATTAAAATTTCAGATACAAGGAACACATTAATACAGTTGGCTAGAGTAAATTTTTAGCAATAAAACACAATTTTTTTCAAATGATCACCATTGGCTATGCATTTTTGTTAGCAATGAAAAAGATCCTGCATGCTTTATTAGTAAGAGGGTTGCCCTGAAAGTAAAACCTCTTAATTTATTATGTCATCACATAGCATTAGATGTGAGTACATTTAGGTGGTGGGTATGTGTTTCAGCTGTGGCAACAATGCCATGTTCAACACAGCTGCCAACCCACAAACAGAAGAGCACTTAAATCCGCTCATTCATGAAAATTGGGCAGATGAAAGACTATACAGATGACATTTTCCTGACAACAATCTCATCATCGCTACAGTGATGGATATGGTGACCTCCACTGGTGCATATTTTTACAAATGCAAGTTATTATTCATTGTCTGAATTTCTGGGATAAAGTTTGTTGATTTTTATCATTTAGGGTTTTTGGACTATTGTCTTCATCTTTATTGTTATATTCACAATGTTTTGGCCGATAAATCCTCCGACCTTCTTCAGGTGTTTCTTGTCAAACTTGGGAGCCTACATGAAACTTCAAACCATGTCCTTTATTCAATCAACAGGGGTCACTTGCTCTGATTCTGTCAACCATAACTGAGTGCAAGTGTTAAGTATTCCTGTATTGTTACTCACCTGCAGTCAGGATAGAACCTGCAAACTCCAGATGATTGACACTTAGAAGTTTACAGAGTCAATGCCTTTAACTGTTACAATACAGGAATATAATAAAGATGAAGACAATAGTCCAAAAACACTGAATGATAAAAAACGTTATTATTCATCATAAGTGAAAATGCATAATAAATAGTGATGACTAAGTGAGAAAATAGTGTTTTGCAGCTAGGTGACTGATTGATTGATGGATTTTAATGGCATATCAACATGTGCAAGGTTATTTCATTCTAAGATGTTTGGGAATCACATTCATATTTATATTTGCTGTGTAGCTTTTCAAGAGTTCTTTTTTTTGAATAGAAATAATTTTAAACAGATCTATTTGACCCATATATTTGACCCCTAATGAGTACTTCAAGTCAAGTCAGAGTGGACTTGGGAGTAATGGTAGTGAAAGGTACTCTACACATCTCCATTATTGGAGCATCACCATCAGATGAAGTTGAGTTTTATACTCAGGACATCCCTTTTAATGAGAGAATTTTACCTCTCGGCAGAGGATATAGCTAGTGTATTCTAGGCTCTGCTGACAGGGCTTTGTGTTTTTAGCTAAAAATTTTCTCTATTTAATGATATCAATATGCCTCTAGGATCTGTAATCATTTTCATGAAAATACATAGAAAGTATTACTTGCAAAGTTCTCCTTGTAAAAATGATTTGCAGTACTTAATCTAATATAAAAAAGAAAGGAAAATTTAAAAAAAAACTTTCTTCTTTTCTGTTTGGTTATAACAATAAAAGAAATATGGTAACAAAGTTTTTACTACAACAAAAAATATCCTTAGTATTAATTTGAAGATCACCTGTGGATTGTCCTAAGAAAAAGTCTAAATGAGCTGAAATAATTTCTTAGGAGACAAAGTATAGAGGTTGCTAAATAGCATCATTTATTTAAAAGTGATAACAGCTTCAAGTGATGCACATTAGAAGCCAGTGTAATTAAGGAGGAGCTGGATTCTCATTAGCCATGTCCTCAGACAATCTAAGTAAATAATGAGCCATTGAAAAAATCTCAATGTTTTTTTTGTTTTGTCTTCTATTTCTAGATTAGAGATTCATTCGTACATTGCCAAAGGTCTATAAGCAATCAAATACCTGCTTTCGTAAAGAACAACTTTTGATCCATTTGTTTGATGGGTTTTCTGAAAGACCTATTTTCATTTAAGTATTGCCAGTACTTTTTTCTTTGATTTTTTTTTTTTTTTTTGCTAAGTTCAATTTCACTCAATTTTAACTTAAATGTCAATTTTCTTTGTAATAGAAAATCAACAACTAAAAAAAAAGACAGAAAATAAAGCTAATGCATCATATTTAGATGTTGGAAAGTCATTAACTTTTGTAAAATTAGGAAAAGTAAAATGGTTAAATTTTTTTGCAAAGCAGTTTATTTAAGAACTCTGGCTTACAACTGGGATGAAGTTGTGAATTTTTCAAAAGAATAGAAGATTGCACCAAACAAATAATTAGATTGAAAAAATTATGCTGACAAAAATTAGATTTTATAAGATTCATAATTGTAATTTTCTACTTAGATCTACTAAATACAAATAACATGTGGCCTAATAAAATCAAGATATAATTTAAATAACTTAGAATTAAACCTCTATGCACTGATTAAACTTTTGCACACTAATTTGTAGAAACTAAATTAAGTTGTAAAAATAACTAAAACATGTCATTAATCCATATTCACTATTTATTGTATTCAGCTTTGGTTCACGTACAATCAAACATTTTCATGTCATTGCACAAATAGTCACTAAACTCCACATCATAATGGAACTGTTTTCAGAATCAAATTCTTCAAATTCGCCATCAGAATCAGAATTACCAAAGTACAAATCAAAGAAATGACTTTCTGTCATCTTGCTTTGTTGTTGAAATTGATGTTTTACTTTCATTCTAAATTCAGAAACATAACCTACAAGCAGATGATGTAATGCACAAATCAATTTTCCCATTCTCATTCGAGTAAAGTTGGCGACTGTAGTCAAGGGGGACCTAAAGGCTCTCTTTTCAATAGCTACTACACCGAGGTGTAAGGAAAGGTGCTACTCCTTTCCCTGAATTGCTCCACTTTATCCTTGATCCATACCTTATAATGCTGAGTGTTAAGCAAGGAGTTATCAAGTACCATTTTTTGAGTCTTTGGTATGACTCGATTGAACCCTGGTCTCCCAGGCCTTTGGCGAATACTCTAACTACTGGGCTACATCATATAATATATAGGGAATTCCAGAAAAAACAAGTCGGTTCCAGCATCTCAAGTGCAGCTGTATGTCCACTTACTTTCCATCTCACAAAACATCCAAATAATATGAACAAGACATACTGGGAAATGATTGGGAATTAAGGATGCGCCTATAAGCAATGTTCTCCAGCAAACTCCTACATATGAACACACCAGTATTGGCCAACCAGGCAAAAAGTTTTATTTATCAGCTCTGTATAGACACTGAATGCCGTCTAGAAGATGTGCCAAAAGCAATAACTAATAGGGATGGAGGATGAAAGAGTCAAAGCAGTCACTGCTGTTAGCACATTGATGATGATGATGATGATATTGCTTATATAAAGATATTAATGTTTTAAAGAAATATGAAATTGGGCAATAAAAATTATTGGTATAAATGGGTTTCTTTTTGAAATGTATAATTTATATTTTATTGTGTGCTTTACAAGTTATTTCATAAATGGAAGAGGGGGAGAATATATGTATACATAAGTTTGATGCTACAGTATCAGTCTTATAATAATAATGAACTAAGAAACAATAGTATTTAGTAACTGAAATGATTGTCATGCATTTGTCACATTCAAGCATCCATTTCTTTGTTTTGTGGCAGTTACATGATCTTTTAAGGGTGAATGAATTTTGCATACAAATCTAACAAACATAAAACAAATCTAATGTGAACTCTCCTGCCCATGTCAACTTTATTACATTTGATTGATATTTTTCATGAGACTGGCAGTGTACAAGATCAAAAGAGCTCAAGATAGCCATCTTTATTAACTGCCAATGTTCACAATGACATAACTGAGCATTTAATCTCTTAGAAAATTATCTTCACTGAGTGGGTTGTCTTGAACAACTGTTTTCAGTACAACAAAAAAATTAAAATAGTTTAAATATAAGTTGTCAAAAAGACAGTTGCATACTTTTTCCAAACACACACACACACACACACTCTCTCTCTCTCTCTATATATATATATATATATATACACACACACACACAGAGATTAGGATGTCTCAAATGAATGTTTTCAGGTTTATAAGTTGAAGTAATTTTAATACAAATTGTTGAAAAGATGGTTGCATTTTTTTTAATACACTGTATATAGATGAAAAGACTTGACACAGCTTAATAAGTCAAAGAAATCTTAATTTACATCAGTTAATCATATGAACATGTTTGAAATAGAAAAAAATTTGATTACTTTTTATTTAAAAAATTACTTGATTGTATTATATATGAACTTTGTTTTCTATTGAGTTTCTTGTGAAGATTTTGGTTAGAAATTCATCTGCCCTGTTAGCAGAGACATAAACATTTCTATCCTGTTTTCAATGGATGTTACATGTCACTTACAGTCAAATTGCAGCATATGTAAACTCTACTCGAATAAACTTGTAAAAATATTAATGTTATAAAGAAATATGAAATTATATGAATAAACTCCTCTTTACTAATGTATATATAGTCAGAAACGTGGCAGGACAATGTGTCATTGCAAAGACGATGAATAAGTCAATATATTTTGCCAATTTAAAAACATTTCTTCCATCTTTGTCTAAAACTTAAATTCACTGGACAAAGTAAAATGCTTGACATATTTTTTAACAGTTTTATCTTATTTCTTCAAGAGAAACAGAAAGAAATCTGTGACAGGCAATATTCACTTTAAATCACATCTTGAGCAGTTTTAACATTCTCATATCTCCCCAATATAAACAGATAACAAAATTTCTCTTGTTTACTTGTTAAAATATTTGTTATTTTAGAAATTATTACATTCAAGAAAAATTGAACTAATTGAATAAATCTCCCATGAATAAACATCAAATGACTTTTACAAATAATTAGTGAATTTTTTGTTTACTTTATTTTGAAATAAAATTCAGTGAAGGTACAAAGTATGAATGTTTTTTTTTTTAAATGTGAAGAAAACAATAATCTCTTATTTTGATTTAAAGAAAAAGCTCCAAAATATTCATGTCTTCAGAAATTTTGTGGGAATTGTCTTCAGTCTAACATAACCAACATTTGATTTACTTGTACATGCTAATTAAGGAAAATATGATGGTAGTGTTAGAAATCACACTACATATACATTATCTGTTTTGCTGCTGTTGTTGATAGACAGGGATGGAGTTATACAGATATTTTGCATTTCTTTGTCTGATAAGAACATTAATAAAAAAAATGACAGGACCTCTCTAAATCAGATATTTATTCATGCTAATCTATTTAACCAACCCCTCTACCACTGACCTATCAATTTGACCGCAAAGTACAACTGGTTTGAATTTAGTTTTCCTCCTGCTAGGCTGGTTTACCAAAATAAAAGAAATCAGTTGGCCCAATTATTTATTTACCCATAGCTAGGAGAGAAGAGATGGATTTATGCCTTTCTCAAGCCCAGTGTTATATAGTCATGTGCCGTATCATAACGACTCAATAATAGTAAAGACGGACGCACGCAGAAAGATAGACGCATGAAGGATAATGCAGGAATGAAGGACGCATGAAGACTTCTTTAGAAAAATATTCACCTCTCACTTTATTGCAAGGGTTCGAAAGGTTAGCATGTGAGAGGATGCTGGAGACCGAACATAAACTTCATATTTTGACCCCACTGTTATGACCGTCACGTTGTGTCTTGTTCTCCTGATGTTGGGGTCCACTCCATCGGGGCTTTCCGAGGGCCCCCTCGGTTGGGTGTGGCCTTCCCTTACCACATCTGGTCTCTACTGTCTGGAATTATACTGGCAACTACTTTTGCACCCCAAACTCAACTGAGTTAAATAATAACTCAACGCCCACACGATCGCCAACTGGATCTTCGAAATCGGATGTTTAATCGTCATCAAGAGAAAATAACTGCCATGCAGTTCAGAGGTTACTCTCTTCCGGTGCATGACTGTAGTGGCACAATGAGACCTTCACCTTGTCCCATATCATAAGCCTTAATCCGCCCACACGATCTCTTTCGATTACTGGCCGTTGGAATGTGTCACTTCCTTCCGGTGTATTACCTTGGAATAGTATTTTTGGGCCGGGTCGAAGGTCAAAATATAACACCAGGAGTTCAAAATCGAATGCAAAAAGCCTTGTCCATGAATTGAACTCAGGTTGCTGATTCCATTTCCTACAATGATAACCATTAATCTAATAGTGTGACACACATATATGATAAATTTATAGGTTCAAGTGGTAACATCCCTCTCTAATTATCAATGAACAGTAGAGAAAGCAAGGAAAGAGGGAGAAATCAGATTCCATCTATACCAGACTCACTTGTTTTCTTGTCCTTAGCTAAATCAGTAGATATATTTTGCTAATTTGAAAACATTCCTTCCATCTTTGTCTAAAACTTAAAGTTATCAGACAAAGCAAAAGGCTTGACATATTTTTAAACAGTTTTATCTCATTTCTTCTGGAGAAGCAGAAAGAAATCTGTGACAGGCAATATTCACTTTAAATTACATCTTGAGCAGTTTTGACATTCTCATATCTCCCCAATATTAACAGGTAATAAAATTTATCTAGTTTAATATTTAGTTAATTTTCTAAGTTAAACACTAACTTTTTTTTAGATGTATAAATTTTTTTTAAAAAGACTTGTTTCTTCAGTATTGAGCTAAGATCTATTTCCATTGTAAGTAACCTCTCTCTCTCTCTCTCAGCAGCCAAAATCTGTGACACCAACAGCAGGCAACTTGGCTATTTTTTATAAACCTTTAAGCAATACAAGATAACCTATGAGCCTGACAGTAATAGTATTTCTGTTTAGGTACAAGTGAAGAATTCTAATTAGTGCTTTATATTTATCTCTATTAAATCAAGAATTTGTATGATTAACAAAATGACATTTAGTATAAATGCAGACCCCACAAAATTATCATTCCTTTGTAGATTGCACTGAAAATTTGTTTATGATCTAAGTTAGTGCATTTTAAGTATATTTCTCTAATAAAAATCTCACTATAATGCACTGTTTTTACTTACTGTTACATATATACATACTCACATCTATATTTATATACTACACCAATTCAGTGAAATGGAAAATTCAGTTTTTAACAAATAACTTTTATATTTTTGTGCAAATTTGTTTAAATTTTAGAAGTTAACTCAAAACAGTGCATCAATTCAATATATGAAAATAATATGGTAGTATTTTGCTGACAAACCAGGTTTTCTTTGAAATGTGACATTTTTTTAGATTTGAAGTTTGTTATAAGCAGTAACAAAAAGACAAAAATGTATTTTTTCATCAATGAATTATGTAAGTACACTTATAACCGATCAAATCATGAGAAGTCTTTGATGACACTGATGCCTTCATCTCAGTAAAGACTTGCTTCCCTCTTTCAAGATTTGATGGATAGTAATTTCTTATTCTTCTCTTGAACAGTTAACATAAATTTTCTATTGGATTTGTATCTGGATTTTTACAGGCCAATCTAGAATAGGTGTCTTCTTTTCCTTGAACTTATAATTTGTAGATTTCAATGCAAAAGATGGAGCTGAATTCATTGTCCCCAAACTTGTCCTCAATGTATAAGATAGGAAATAATCTGGAACATCCTGACAGATAGCATCATTAATTGATCTTTTTCAGAAGCAGATCTTTCTGACAACAGTGGTAGACATGCAAACCCCAAACCATTACAAATTGAGAGAATTCTATGCTTTTCTTCATGCATTTGGCATTCTATCTCTCATATGACATTCTCTAGATGCTGAGACCACAATCACTGAAGGAAATACCAAATCATGATTCATCACTGAAGATGATCAAGTTCTATTGATCAACAGACAAATTTGGATGATCTCTAGCTCATATGGAATGCTTTTATTTCTGTTTAAAAGTTAGTAGTGGCTTCAAAATTGGTATCCTGCTGTCATAAACAAGTTGATAAAGTCTCTGAAGTGTTATGGATTGAGAAACAGCTACACCAGTATCATTCCAGGCTTTGGAAATTTCACCACAATTGGCAAATCAATTGAAAATAAGGATCCTATTCAGCTGATATTCAACTCTAGCAGTTGTCTTGGGTTTGAAACTGCAGTTGGACCATTTTGAACAAGTTTGAGATGACAGACTGAGAGCATCTCACCTGGCCAGGTATATCATTTAAAGTCTTGCCAGCTTCTCACGAAGGCTTTTTGTGCCTCCAATATATCCTTAACTCTTGTGATTTATGATACTGGGGAATAATATGCTTAAGAGCAAAGATTTTACACTTTTTGTACAAATACTTTGACACTGAGAATACTCATAAAATTACCTAATTTGCTGGATAAATTATCAGGTAAGAAATGACAGATTTTTAACATATATCAAATTGATACACTGTTAAGAGTAAGCAGTCCAATTTTAAACAAATTCAAGTGAAAAATATGAAAATTACTCATAAAAAACCGAATTAGTGTAATATTCTCATTATGTGTGTGTATATATAAGTATGCATGTATACATGATAATAATGAGAAATTTAGTAATATATAGATTGATTGTGCAGATGCTATATGCAAAAGCATTGCATTCATAGTCATTATTAATAGAAACAAATATATACTCAGTAAAAATTCATGTAAACTTTAACCTTTACTGTGTGGAAGCAAAAACTTAAATTCATCAGGTTCATGTGGACACTGGCTACCATTTAGAGATCTTACCGAGAAAGATAGCTGATAGGGATGGATTGCAAGATAGAGTCAAGAGAATCCATTGTCAGCATATGATGATGATGATGATGATGAAGAGTAAGCATCTTAAATGTTTTGTTTTCTACACAAGTAGTCCCTTTATGTTCAAATGACTAATATAAAACATTAAATCAAAAATAGATATGTCATACTTGACATCACTTCCACCAAAAAGGAAGAAGCTAAACATATATTTTCCATGTAGCTTTGTGCCATACTTACTAATGTTGATAAGTATTATAGTTTGTATGATACACCTCATATTTAAAGAATGTTTTGAACTCAAATGTTCAACTCCATATCTATTCCTAACATAAAGTTTGTTAAAGTATTATATGAACCTTATAATTGTAGACCAATGATTTATTGCCTGTTGACAATTTTCTAATTAAAAATCTAAATAAATAAGAACATCCTGTATTTCAAATATTGCTGTCATTTCTTCAACCAACTAATAAACATATTTCATAAGTGACATTAATTGTATTTTTACTTTTTATCAAGAAGTTTATTAGGTTTCCAAAATGTGCAAGTGTTTTAATCATGTGCAGAATGTAAATGAGAATGCATTTTGTCTAAAATGAAACAAAAATGAAAACCAAAAAAAATAGTTGGTTTTTGCATACAAATGATCAATACTTCAATAGATTTTTATTTATGAAAGAGTTAGCAATAATTTTTTGATTAAAATATGTAGAATTAAAATGAAACAAAGCCTTGAGTTATGTAATGTCATCAAATCGATTAGTATAGCTACAAAGCATCTTTAATTACAAAGTGTGGCTGATGAGCCTAAAAAATGCTCAGAAAAGTAATTAAGAAACAGAAATTTTTCTCAATTTAACTGATAAATTGTTTGTTTTTTTTGTAATTTGGCAACATGATTCATTCAAGGGTTACTGCACATTTGGAAAATAGCTATAAATAGTCATTATCAGTGACTTCAAATCACAAACACTGAGAGGATCACAGGATGGTGGTCACATATGTGTTTTCATGTGGCTTATAAGGTTAATCTTTGTATGGAAATGGCAGGAACAATTCAGATACATTTTATATGCCCTCCACCAGGCCAAAATTGTAGTTGTTATTTCTCCTATGAGTGATAGCTCTCTACAAGTCTTATTCTGCCACCTCTTTTTCTCACATGTAGGAGTTTTTCTAGTGATTTTTACTATGGCCTGGTAGACTATGAATGGTAGGCTTATATTAAAAATATTTACAGCAAATTAACGTCGTAAGTGAGTGGTTGTAGAGTGTGAAAAAGAAAAAAGCCCACAACCGGAGGAGAAGATTATTTGACAAAGTTCAAAATATTATCCAGTAAGTGAGGTGTAACAAGATACACTATCTAGCACCTCAGACCAAGAAAAACAATCATTTAAAAGTTGCTGAAATCAATAGATTTGATCAACCATCTAAGTGGTAGTGGGAGCTGGTCAGGTGATGCTGCCTACTTAAGGTGAAATTGGGGGTTTGGTGTTCTATGAACCCTAATAAAAGAACCAGCAGTTTTGGATTATCTCTTTGGTGACTGGAGACATGAGCAAGACAAGCATAGCATCACTGAAGAGTGATTGAACTATTCAAATACAGGGTCTCTCAAAATAGATGCAAACCATTATTATGTTTATGATATATTACTGAGCACAATAGCGGTCATTTGAAACATGTCCTGTAAAAAATGTATCCATTGAGCTAGAGACATCTAATCAGTGTTTTTTTTTTTAATTGTTATCATATTACCTGCCAGGAGAAGCAATCTTTTTTTTTAGTTCCTTGTCTCAGTAATAAATCATAATCATATTAATGAGTTGCATCTATTTTGAAACAGTTTTTGAATGATTTTGTCTCCTAATAAGTAGTGATGCAGAATTTTGCCTCTCTTGTTCAAAACATTGTGATCAAGGATTAATAGTTGTTATATAGTATACTATTTTCGAATCTGAAACAAAAAAGAACACATTATTATTAGCAGAGTTATTAGTAGTCACATGGGTCCCATGTATATTGAGACACCCTGTACATGAGAAGAGCTGGTTTCTACTTGGACAAAGTAGATAACCCACACACTGTGTTAATTATCTATTTTTGTATACTTCTGAGGCCTCAGAAATTGAATGGAGAAATAAAATAACAGAGATTACTATATTTGATGGGAATTTTATTCATCAGCCAACACCAACATAGCAGTTGTTGGTGACTATACTAAAAGGGATTTATATATTTTGATATGCAAAATTTTATCAGAACTGACAACCATAAAACAACATGAATTTTCTATTTCTTTTTAAATGAAATTGATTAAGATTATATTCATTAAAACTAGAAGGTCATGATTTCTGGAATATAAAATCTTATTTCTGAGAGTTAAACAAAAAATATCACATGCATAAACTATTCATACTTTTCATGAGATGATTTTCTCTTTCAAATTTCATACATTTTAATAGTCTTCACTAGTGAAAAATTTCCTCAATATTTTAGATTTTATTTGTTCATCTATATTAAAATTATCTGATTTTTCTGTACAAGTTATGCTAATATTTCAAAAATGTTATATCATAGCAAACTCTTTTATTAGTGCAATAACATTTAAATATTCTAACTACATAAAACAATTTTCACTTTAAACTGTAACTTGATAATGATGATGATGATGATAATAATAATAATAATGTAAAGGTATATTCAGTCACCCTGATCACTATAATAGCTTAAGATTGATTGATTGATTTTAAATGGTATGTCAAACTGTCTTGGGTTATCTTATGCCTAGAGGTAAGGGAATTGCATTCATTGTACATTTATATTCACATTTTTGAAAGCTTCTTCCTATGAGTTTTTTGCACGCAATTCTATGATATCAAGTATTTCTACCTAATACAGATAATTTGCACATCACTGTTGGTTTCAAGTATTCCAATCTAATACTTATAATTATATGGTTTCAAATAATTAATCCTATTGAATAATAGATGTGATCCTAAGAGTTATCATCACTTCAAGTTAGAGTGGTCTCTGGGAGTAATTGCATTGAAAGAGTACTCGCCAAGACTGAAGTCTCACCATCAGGTATAGTTTAGTGTTCTACCCAGGAGATATCTTTTGGGGGATGAGGGAGAGGATTCAGTCAGTGTATTTTAGTCCCCCTCCCAACAGAGCTCTAAAAAAACAAAAAGAAAGAACATTTTTCAAATCAGGAGGTGTGCAAAGTATAACACTTTCATAGGAAATTAAAACACTGAGCTTAGTTCTCATATTGAACAAGTCAATTTGCATTTTACTTTGTGATAATACCCTTGAGAAAGGCATGAATCTATCTCTTTATCCTCCAGCTATGGGTAAATAATGAAACAGATTGAGTTCTTTGACTTTGGAAAAGCATACAATCTAGAAAAAGGAAAACTCTGAATTCAAACCAGCTGAAAATAAAGTCATGGATTGTTCCTTGATACTGATACCATGTAACCCGGTACAACCTGTTACATGTTACTTGGAGAGAAGATGGGCATCACCAAGTGACCTTCCATTGCCTCAAGAGATGAC
Organism: Sepioteuthis lessoniana; assembly: GCA_963585895.1. Taxonomy (NCBI): domain Eukaryota; kingdom Metazoa; phylum Mollusca; class Cephalopoda; order Myopsida; family Loliginidae; genus Sepioteuthis; species Sepioteuthis lessoniana. The sequence goes on from OY757917.1 coordinate 64,302,573, forward strand.
ATGAAAGAGAATTACTTGGCATGGAACACTGACAAACTAAAAAGATTATGGGTAAATAAGGATGAAGGGAAAAAACAGTTCAATATATTTTAAATTTACTATTTTAAAAATCAGATTATTGCATCTATTAATTTAACAGAAGATATATTTATTTCACTCTTATAGTGATGATCTGATAAGAGGCAAAAATATTGATTTATTTGTGGCAAGGTTTGTTTATTATCCAAGACTCTATAGAAAACTGAGTACAGCATTCAAATATATGATAAACATGTCTATAAAAGGAGATATGCTTTATCAAATGAACATAACAATTTACATTATGACTGAAGAATTAAAAAAATGAACATTATTCATTTCATCAGCAAAGTTTACCATACATTCATATACTAATAAGATATGCACTGAATTACATTTTAAAATCAGGAGAAAATCGCAGAACTTTCATTAATACTGATGTCTTCTCCATTTACTCTCTTCAAGTGACTGATACTAAGGTGAGTCAAAAGTTTTGAAATATTTTGCTACTTCCTCATTTGTAGTGCATATATCACGTGACCAGAGCAGTTTAAGACATAGAAGGTAGCCACTGTGTTTAGTAGTATAGTGGTAGTTGGTGCACTGGCATCTTATGCATTGCTTCACTAATTTGGGAACTTACGCTTTACAAATTCAAACAAGGCTGTAATAGAAGCAAGCAAAAATATTTGTGCAAAAGATGAAGGCACAGTTGATTACAGAACAGTAAACAGATGGTTGAAGAGATTTTGCTTGAGATAAAAGAAGCTTGATGGCTTGGTAGGCCAAAAACTGGATTCTAAAGCTGTGCTCCATACCATAGTGGAAAACAGAGAGTATCAGGCAAACTCAGCATCTCATAGTCCAGTGTCATGCATCATCGGCACAAAGTCAACAAAACTGCAAAACTTTTGACGCACCCTAGTATGCACTCACATTTTAAGATCAGAATGAATTCTTTCGTGATGCCTTCTCAGTTCATTCTATTCAAATATCTGAAAAATATCATATCTTGGGTTCTCTAAGTCTGTAAAACATTCACAGTTTGAATGTCCATTCTTGGAAAAAAATAATTTAAAAGGATTGGCATAGATGCAGGCCAAGATTCTAGCATTTATATCCTGGGTTTTCTGAATCATCAATATACTCCAGGGGAATGAGGATGAAAGGGTCTGCAATCAATACATACAGAAAAAGAGAGAGAGAGAGAGTAATAGAAGTTTACAATCGATAAAACAAAGAAAATCTTCCAGGTTCTTTTCTTTTGAAAAAATGCCTTTCTTTTTCATGAATACCCTTTCTAATCTAATCACAGATAAATGATCTTAAAGTGGCTCTATTAAAATCCCTTATCTTACTTTCATCTCAACTTTACTTGTCTCTTCTATGTCAGACACATCTTTAAATCATTTATTCTCATTTTTATTTTCCATATTCCTCCATATCTCAACAGCTATATTCAATTAGTTTCTGCTGATTATATTAGTAGCTATCATTGGAATGGCCAATTTCATATTATAATTTGTTAGTATTGAATAAATAACCATATGAGATTCCTGTTAGTATTCACACATGACTTCAATTCCCAAAGAGGATTAATGTATATTTGTATAGAATTTATTATTGTAAGAGAAAATTTTATTTGTTCTCAGTATGACACAAAACCTCAAACAGAGATGAGGCTCCAGAACTGGGTGGAGTCACCTCTTTGTTCGCATTACTCCCAGGCACACTCTAAACTGGAGGGGTAGTATATGTTAAAGATCCATCAATAGGTCACATAGATCTATTTGAAATAATGTTTGAAATGACTTTGAACTATATCAATTGATTGTCTCTTCAACTAAATATTGCAACTAAATATGAAATGTTTATGTATTTAAAATGAATGAAGTTACATTTTTATACCATATAAAGTTGGAGATCATGAGTTAAACTGACTTCAGCATAAAATAATCCAACAGTGGACATGCCATAAAACTTTTTCCTTTATTCACTGTGGTTCTGTACAGAAGTCCATCTTGTATACTCACTTAAAAATTTTTTTAAAAAAGTTTTAATTCTCCTAAACTGGTTGCCAAAGCAAGGCTAAAGAACCCAGTCTTCCCTTCTATTTACTCATAGCTGGGGGGGAACAGATGGATTCAAGTCATTCTCAAGAGTCTTAATGCAAAGGGAAATATAAATAGCCTTGTTCAGAATTTGAACTTGGGTCACCGATTCCATTTCCATTGACACTAACTGTACCTACATTTTATTGTATCTAGATACCTTCCATACTGTAAAGCTAGCGGACTTATTACAGAGTTCAATTCTCTTTGGGTGTTCCATACTGTAAAGTTAATCTTAATAAATGACTATATTTCATTGTAATTGTTATATAATTTCTTGGAATTTCAATCAGTCAAACTGATGAATACATTACTTTTACATTCTCTTTTGTCACTGTCTTTGATTGATTGATTCTTATGGCATGTCAACCCATCTAGGATTATTTCATACTAAGATATTACAGAATTGCAGTCATTGGGTGCTTATATTTACATTTTTTGTAGTTTGCACGCAGTTGTATGGTTTCAAGTATTCCTATCTAATACTAATAATCATCTGATTCTAAGTGATTATTCTAATTTAATAATAGTCATTTTTTGCACACAGATGGTTTCAAATAACTAATAATAATATTTGTTAACAACAATAGCTTCAGGTAACCATACTTAAAACAAATAATTTACAGTTATATGGCATCAGGTATTCCTATGGAATATAGATAATTTTTAAATGTATCTATTTGACCCTAACAGGTACAACCACTTTGGTTGAGAGTGGACCTTGCAGTAATGGCAATGAAGGGATACTCCATTCTACTCAAAACTTTAAAACTGGAGCCTCACCATCAGATGTAGTTAAGTGTCATACACAGAAGATCCCTTTTAATGGGGTAGTTTTACCCCTCTGAAGGGGATACAGTCAATATATTCAGATCCCCGGTAACAGAGAAGTCTTGTATTACATTTGTGTGGTAACTAAGTGAAGTTTGGTTAGGAAGACAGAAAGAAAAAAGCCCTATAAATTTGATCAAGACAAATTTTCATGAGGCTACTGCCATCATCAAATATCGATAGGATGTCATAAACAACATTTGATATTTTCACTAAAGATATCAATAGAATGCATCTGCGAGTCAGACTGGATGCCCAGCTACTCATGAGAAATGGTTTTGTATGCTATATATATATATATATATATATATATATATGATTACTTGATACTTTTTATGATGAGATGTTGCATTGATTTACTCAGAATAATTGATGGCAGTGGCAAGTACTGATACAAACAAAGTTGGTTTCTCCTGGGGTTGGCAACAATACAAAAGCAAACCATGTTGTTTGGACTTTCTGTTTCTGCAAGAGAAACTGAATTGATCATCCTGTGAGTGAGAAAGAAGCTTGACTGTATAATAAAACAGCGATTGGCAAATTGCATCCAAAGAATTAAAATCTTCTTCACTTAACCAATCAACTTGCATCAAGATATATTTAATTATCTATGAATCGAACATGACAAGACACCAGATGGGAAATGAAACAACCATAAACATTCCCTGGCATAAAGTGTGGTATCTGATCTCCCCCCTTAGTTGTGTTCTTGTCTTCACCCAAAGAAAATAACAATGAACCAGGGTAAAGGATATGCAGCCCAGAAGCAACAACTCCTACATTCCATAAAGAAAAATGGGAGAAGATCAAAGGATGTATTTATTCAACCCCTTCACCATGAGCAAGGTTCAACAATTTTTAAGCCGTGAACAGCTGGTTTGAATTCAAAGATATTTTCTTTCTCATTGGTTACTATACTGAAGTTAAAGAACCCAATCTGCCCAACTATTTGACAAAAGACACTTGACCAGAAGGTGTACCCTTATCAAAATACTGAGATACTTTATTGAATGTCTAAGATTATAAAAGTATTTAAAAAATAAAAATGGAGAAGAGTTATTGAATAATGAATTTTGAAATGTCAAATTAGAGAATGATATAGACCAGGGTTTTGGGTAGCAGATTATTTTTAAATACTTAGATACTCTGTGATGGCTTAACACACAGTTATATGCTTTCATGTTTTCTTATCTAAAACTAATCATTTTTCAAAAAGATTATATCACCCATTGATAGGATCCTAAAAACTATTACCCCTCTAGGTCATAGTGGACCTGAGAGTAATGGTAATGAAGAGGTGACTCTAGTCTCCCCAGAACTCAAGAATTGCATACTCAACAATGGATGCAATTTATGATATATCATTTTTACTGTGTTACACTCACATACATCTATAAAAATGGAATCATAATCATATAGAAATAACCTTTATGATTTTAATTCTGCTGAATCAGTGATGAGAATTCAACTATCACTAAATTAGAGTTGAAATTTGTAAATCAGATAAAACAATGTCATTCATTTCATTGACTTTTGTTTTATTTCCATTTCCTTTTAGAATGTATACATTTTTCAAAAGGTAGTTTCTGAAAATTTGTGAAGGTTTAATTTTACTTTACCATCTAATAAACAATGTGGTGTCCTCGTGGTGTAATGGTTAAAGCGATGAACTGCGGAATCGTAGTACGTGAGTTCGTACTCCAGTCGCGCTATTACGTTCACTTTCGGGCAAATACCCTTGGGAAAGGTATGAACCCCCTTATTCTCCCTCCAGCTATGGGTAAATAGTAGGACGGACTAGGTTCTTCAGCCTTGGTGAGGCAACTAGTCTAGGAGAAGGAAAACTCTGAATTCAAAACCTGTTAAACTCTGCTTAAAAATTGACCTTGTGTCATATCCTGCCCAAGCGGAGGGGTTGGTAAATAGTACCATCTAATAAACAATAAATATTTAAAAGTTAAAGCTTAAACACTTCTGTTGGGGAGACCCTGTGGCATAATGGTTAAAGTGCTGGACTACTGCCTCAAAGTACTCCAATCACACTATTACACTTATTTTTAGAGTAATACCCTTGGGAAAGGTATGATCCCTATAATCCTAACATAAAAACATTTAAAGTTAAAACATTTGGTTACTAAAAAATATGGCGTTGTTGGGTATGAACATCGATAATAAAAATTATGTTTAGAGTTTAATTTGTTTTTCTTGTGATCTATATATGTACGAAAAATAATTCTTTTTATCCCTTTTATGGATTTTGGCCCAAACAAAAAGAGGAGGAGGAAAATCTATATTAGTTACTTTTCTCATTTGATGTGTTATTGACAAGATTTTATCAGTTTTTAAACTTCTGTTTATTTCAAAGTTCATGACAATATTTAAGCAATCTATACATGTAGATCCATTGCCAAGATAAGATATTTTAGGCAAAGGATATAGATTCTACACTTCAAAATAACAACTAATGTTAATCTATAAAGGCAAAGTAGCATTTGATTTATACTTACTTTTATCTTTAGATTAGGATTTAAAGATTAGGCTACATAAGACTAATTGTACCATTATGTCATTGATCAGGAAGGTATATTCCTTAGGGGGCAAAATGCCAAATTAAAAATTACAAAAGCCTTAACCATGTTAGAACTACTGTATAGCTGCACCACTTAGACTCTACTGAAATGCTTGAAGAAAAAACTAGATGAGAACAACAAAATGATGCTGGATGTTGTTTTGAACGAATCCTGGAAGAGTACCCTATGGCCATTTATCTCCCATCACAAAAACCATTCAAGTAAGTTGAACAAGACCAATGGAGAATTAAAAACAAACTCAAAAGAAATGTTCTATGGACCACTACATATAGAAAAATGAGTGTTGGCTGACCAGCAAAAAATGGACACTGTATGCCATCTGGAAGACCTACCAAGAGTGATAGCTGATAAAGACAGATGGGGAAAGAGTGTCAAAGTAATCCACGTTATAATCAGTCCATGATGATGAATGTTTATGAATAAAACCAGGATTGATAGAATTGGAAGTGATCTACCATATGCAGTATTGTGAGACATACAATAAAGCAAAATGGCATACAAAAGTTGCTGTCAGAAAACTATATAGCTGGTCCTTCTGAAGCTATCTATTTTAAAATTTACAAGACCCTAAAAGTATAGGAAATTCCTATTCTTCTATTGATCAATATAAACTAGGTCAATGCCTGAAGCCTAATCTTGCAGAGACGATCAACAGCTAAAACTTCATCATCATCAATCAGACAGTATCTAATATTTACACAAAGCAGATGAATGTAAGTTTTAGCTAGTTGGCCAACACTAGTGGGTCCATGTAGAGGAATTTATAGGAGAATGTTGATTATAAGTTCATTCTTACTTGATTATTAGTCTTGTTCATCTTACTAGGATAATTTGTGAGATGGTAGGTGAGTGGCCCTACTATTGCTGTATTGTAGTGCTCTTTGTTCAAAACAGCATGCAGCATCATTGTGTAGCAGCCAGCTAACTTATTCGCCAAGCATTTCTTAGACTTGAAGTGTTGCAGTCATACAATAGTACTGACATGGCTACAGCTTGGAAGAATTCCCATTTTATTTTATCAGAAAGATCAAAAAAACCTACAGAAATTATCAGGATAGTTCTAGATCATAGAAAGAATGACTCTTTCAATAAGGACAATAACCAGAAGATTATTTAATGCAGGATTTGTGTGAAGAAGTGATAAAAGCCTTTGCTCTCTCAAATAAACATTAAAGACAAGTTTTTTGTCAGATATGGAAAGTTTCATAGAGAGTAGTTAAGTTGTGTTGTGTTGAGGTTTCAGTTGCAAGGGAATGTAACTAAGAAGCATGTCTTTAAGATCAAATGAGAAATACTATAGTAAATGCATCTCTACTAGGTTTGAGCATGGTAAAAAGGGGTTTCATATTGTATGAAGCCTTTTCAGCTGCTGGTGAATTGCTTTATTGTGCAGGGTCAATGCTTTCAATACAGAAAATATTGTGGAAAAGCTTGCTTCCTTCCATTGGAAAGTTATTTTCAAAGAAGCAATGATCAAACGTTATTTTTCAACTGGACAATCAGCCTGCTCAGACTGCAAATACTACAAAAAACTGGCTTGTGAGCAAATTTATCAGGCTCATGGTTCAGTCTGATCAGAATCCAGATTTGAACCCTATAGAGAAGTAGAAAACACATTGGCTTCCCATTGTAACATTGGTCCATGATGACATTACTACTTCTATTCAGAAAAGATTGATTGATTTATTTATTTTAATGTCATGTCAACACAACTAGGTTTATTTTATGCCTAAAGGTTAGTACATTTATAATTGACTTTTTGTGTGAATGATTGTTGCACACAGTAATATGATATGAAGTATTCCTAGATAACACAAATAATCAACACATGGCTTCAAACACACCTTTCTTATATTGATAATTATATAGTTATTTAGGAAAGAGTGAATGATTCTAATAAGCATTTCTTAGTTAGCTTCATTATATTGAGAATTTGGATAATTAAAAAGCTATGTTCAGAATGAACAAAAACCCTACAAAATTAACATTTAGTTACAAATTGGGCAGAGAATTGTTTTATTCTCTAAGTTAGAGCATTTGAAATGAAATCAAATGAAAATCTCACTTTAATGTGCCATTTTTGCTGGTTTATGGTTGTATACATATATAAAGACATTGATGATTCTATGGCTTTATTCTATGAATTTATTTTAATGGTATGTCAACATGCCTGGAATTTTTTTATGCTGAGAGGTTAGAGAATTGCATACATTGTACGTTTATATTTTTGTCAAGTTTCTTAAAGTTTCTGCACTTTGTAACAAGTAGTCCTAACAAATAAAAATAATTTTCATACAGATTTATTTGACCCATTAGTGGCACTTTAACAGGTACTACCACTCCAGGTAAGGGGTTACCTGGAAGTGATGGCAATAAAGAGGTACTTCAAATTCCCCAGAACTTCAAAACTGCAGCCTCACCATCAGATGCAGTTTAGTGTCATATCCAGTACAGACCTACTTTTTTAGAGGGAGGGGAGTCTGACACTTTTGCAGGGGATACAGTCAATGTATTCTAAGCACTGCCAAAAGGGCACAATGATAATTTTTTTGATATGTAAAAACTTGGTCTCATATCAACCACAAACAAACTTGGGAGTATTTTTCAACACACCAACATAGGACAGAATAACATTGTCTATTCTTTCTGTAAAAAGTTGTCCACATATTTACTCAAAAGGGTCAAACATTTAAAGAAATAAAAAGGAAAAGCTATCTTGTACTTAGTCACTTTATCTATTTGCTTAATTCCTACTTATTTCCCCACTAATTATTGATTGAAAAAAACCAGCTTAACATTTTATCATTTTGAGCTTGGCTCATTTCTTTTTGCCTGGGAGGGTATAATGCAAAATGCTTTCAAAAACAGAAATAAGGCTAAGTCAGACTTTCAGAAGATTTTGTACATATTTGTATTTAAAATAAAAGAAAGTAAAAAGTTCTTATGATATTTTTCCATTAATGCATATATACAGAATTGAAAAATACAGAGAACCTCAAGCTGTTAGAAAATCAATCTATATATATTATATAGAATTTCTTTTTATTATTTGATGTACAGTACATACATTATTGATTAGATGAACATCAAAGTACTCAGTTATTCCAGTAAGTGAAGTTATTCAGCAAGAAAACTTTCAGGGGTACAAGAAAGAAAGGGGAAAAAATTTCTTATATAACTTGTATATCAATATAAAAAAATGAAATAATATTCGCATTTCGGTTCAAGTGTGAAAGATATACTTACTTTATTTTTTTCAAATCTGGTATAATTTTAAAGAATATAACATTACTACAAATTTTGATCAGCTTTTTCTTTCATCTTTTAATTTCCATTGTTTTTTTTATCACAGCTCACTTGGGTCATTATTTCTTTGACAGCAAAGGAAAGCAATGACAGAGTGATTTTAATGGCATATAAACTCATCTAGAAGAATTTTATGCCGAGAGATTAGGGAATCATATTTACATTTTTTGTGTAGTTTCTTGTGAGTTTTTTGGGTTTTTTTGCAGATGCTACAATTGAATATGTTTAAACAGATCTATTTGATCTGTAAGTGGGTCAGAGTGAACCTGAGAGTAAAGGTAATGGGGTACTCTATACTTCTTAGATCTCCAAAACTGGAGTCTCATCCATTTTTTTGTGAAGGTCTTACCCATCTGCAGGGTATAAAATGAGCATATTCTAAGCCCTAACAAAAACCAAATATTTGAAATAATAATAAAGAATAAACTCTCAGTAAAACTCACATCCTGTTTTTCTTTTATCAACAATGCCATAGGAGCAATAGGTATTGCAGGAGCATAAATTACACCTATAATTTACTCCCTAATTTTTCTTTCAATCTGCTGGTGCCATGTATATTGTTATCATTATTACACACAAGTAAAATCAATAGAATAGAATATTCTATTCTATTGCTAATTATTATCATTATTATTTTTTATTCATATTTTCTTTCATTTGTTAATTTTAGTTGTTTTTATCACAACTTACTCAACTCATTGTTTATAGGATAGCAAGGAGGAGCACATATAAGAGATAGTAATAATTCTCTCAGTCTGACACAAACTAATAACCTTTTTTCCTTCAAGAAAGCCTGATTATGTATACCAGCTGCTTTACAACCCTAAAAATTAAATACAAATCAAAATTTTCATTATTATTATTAATAATAAGCTATTATTCTCTAGGATATTGCTATCTAAACTAACAGAAAAATAAAGAGCAATAGATCAGATATAGAGCTTAAGGACTATAAAAGAAAAATGCCTTCTAATTGATATGGCAGTACCAATAGATAACATATCAGTAAAAGAATAAAATCAGTAAAAACAAAGACCTGTATATAGAAATGGAAAAAATATGGCACCTTAAGACTACCAGTGTGCCAGTAATAGAGGAAGCCCTGGGTATGATTAAGAAAAGGACAGATAATATTGGCAGTCCTAGCCTATATAAAATACAAAAAAATTGCACTTTGCAGATCTGCTCAACTTATTTAGAGAATGCTATCAAAGTGACTGAAAAATATTACCTAAAAGAGGAAGCAAAAGGCATAAATACATAGAATACTAATAATCACAAGCTTCTCTCACCCTAGGTCAATTATAAAAACTCAGTGAAGGATTGTAAGAAACTGAAAACAAAAATGAAAATTAAATAACAATAATGGAATTTAGCATAGAAAACTGCACCATGCTAATAATGAGAAGTGGAAAAAGACAAATAATGGAGGGAATAGAACAGCCAAATCAAAAAAGAATCAGAACACTTAGAGAAAAGAAAAATTACAAGTACTTGGGAATAGTGGAAGTAGACACCATCAAACTAGTGGAGATAGAAGAAAAAATACAAAAAGAGTACCTCAGATGAATGATAAAACTTCTCAAAACCAATTTCTGTAGCAGAAATCTTATCAAAAGGATAAACACCAGGGCAGTCCTGGGAGAAACTCTCAAAAATGAACCAGAAGACAAGAAAGTTGATGACAATGCACAAGACCTAACATCCAAGAGATAATATAGACAGACTATATGTGTCAAGAAAAGAAGGAAGAAGAAAATTTGCCAGTATTGAAGATTATGTGGATACAGCAATACAAAAACTTGAGAACTACATTATAAAGTGCAAAGTAAGACTAATTACAGTGGTTAGTAACAGCACAGATAACATAAGGAAAAACAGAACAGTAACAAAAACTAGTGAACAGAAACGAGAAGAAAAACAACTGTATGGATATTTTAAGTGACAAACGGGCAAAATCTCACACAAGAACTCCTGGACATGGAGGACTAGCAAGCCTTCACGAGTGAGTTCGATTGTCATTGGGTGCCCCAGTCATGCAGCCTTGTGCTACATCTAAGCAAAAAGCTTAGTAAATTGCTACTAACTCCTGGACATGGCTATGAAAGGAACATTTTAAGAGAGAAACTGAATCTCTTCTAATAGTAGCACAAAACAACACCATGAGGTCCAATTATATCAAAGAAAAATTTATAATATGCAACAGAATCGCAAGTGTAGGTTATGTGTTGACAAAACAATTGATCACATAATCACGGCAAATGTAGCAAAGTGGTGAAAAAGGAGTATAAAACTAGATATGACCCAATGGGGAAGGTAATACACAGGGAATTATGCAAGAAATTGAAATTTAACCATACTACCAAATTGAATATGCACAAACTAGAATCCATTCAAGAGAATGAGATGAATAAAATTCCCTGGGATTTCGAGATACAAATGAATCTCCTAATCTCAGTCAGAAGATCAAACCTAGTGATGATTAATAAAAAAAGAAAGAAAACTAGCTGTATAATGGATTTTGCTATCCAAACAGATCACAGAGTGAAAACAAAGAAAGCAAAAAAGAGATAGCTACTTACACCTTGAAATAGAAGCAAGAAAGCTGTGGAACATGAGGGTGACAGTGATACCAATTGTAATTGGTATACTTGGAAAGGGTGCTAGAAGAGTTGGAAATTGGAGGAATCAAGACCATCCACACTACAGTATTATTAAGATTGGCCAGAATACTGAGAAGAGTCCTGGAGACCTGAGGAGACTTGCTGTCACTCAGACTCCAGTGAAAGCCCATGAGCTAATACTGGTGTGAAAAATTCACAAGAAGTAAAATGATAATCAATGCTTCATCTAAAAATCTATATAAAATATGCTATGACAAATGTGTTTACAGGTGTGATATCGGCTTCTGCAATACCTACAATTCTTAGCGTAATCTAAAAGCAGCTGTTATAGGCTTCCCCAAGGCAAAAGGATGAGAGTTTAAGTCACACAAAGAGACAACTCTTTATTATCATCTCTTATATTTGTTGTTGTTGCTTGCTGTTGTAGAAATAAAAAACCTGAATGAATTACAATAAAAAAGCAACTGAAATTAAAAGATCAAAGAAAATACTCATCAAAATTATGATGGATTGATAATGTTTCCCACCAAAATGAAAATGAAATAATTCAGTATCACATTAATAAGTGCAAAATTACTTTCAAAATAGGTATCTATATTTATAATTTAGAAGAATTTGTTCTATATAATTAGTAAAATGGTATGATGCAGAGCTATTAAATAAATGCATATTTAATAGGAGATAATTCTAATGTAATAAAAATTACATCTAATTCTTAAGGCAAAAAAGTGCTCTCACTTACAGACAAGTTCTAGAATAAACAATAATTGGTGGGAAGCCATGTTACTGCAAAGCATAACTAATTACAGAGAATTTAAATTTTAAAAAACTTCAAAATAAAATGTATTATCAAATTATTCATTTTACAAAACAATTTCATTTACTTAAACAGTAATTAAGTTAATAGATTGGTTCTGATTGATTGTTTGTAAAAGTATGTCAACCTGTCAAGGGTTATTTTATGCCTAAAAGTTAGGAATTTACATTCATTGTATATTCATATTTACCTTTTTATATGGTTGTTTCTTAAGAGTTTTTTTGCTCATAGCTATATAATACAAATGATTTTTACACAGATCTATTTGACCTATAGATAGAACCCTAACAAGTCCTACCATTTCAAGTTAGAGTGGACCTATGAATAATGGTTATGAATGATTACTCCATAATTAGAACCTCACAATCAGATGCAGTCTAGTCCCATACTCCTGCACAGAGGATACACTCAGCATATTCTTAGCCTCACCAACAGGGTGATAATTAGGTTTAATGACATATCAACCCTTGATGGTTATTCAATATCAAATCCTGTTTACACATATACGATTAGTAAGCAAATATTTTATAGGTAACTATTTTTAAATGAGTTAGAACTCATAATGAGTAGAGAGTTCACCAATGGTTCAGGAAACCGGGGTTCAATCTCAGGTCAAGTCATACCAAAGACTCAAAAAATGGTACTTGATGCCACCTTGCTTAGCACTCAGCACTATAAGGTGAGAATCAAGGGTAAGATGGAGCAATCCAGGGAATGGAGTAGTGCCCTCCCCAACACCTCAGCATAGTAGCAATTGAAAAGGGAGCCTTCGGGTCACCCTCGACTAAGGTCGCCAACTTTACTTTTATTTACTTTTAGCACACAGATTAGATTTATAGGTTATGGTTCAAATTGAAAATATAAAATAATTATACTGCATTATTACTTAGTTAAAACAAACAATCCTGATACAAAACAAAAATACTTAAATCAATCAATCTCTTTAGTGTCATTCACTTAAATAAAAAAATATATTCATCTACAAAAGTCTTATCATAAAATATTCTTTTCTGTTATGTGGATTTAACTTTTATAGAAACAATTACTTTTAATTTGAAGCAAAAATCACAAAATAACAAGCTGCAATCCATGTCTTGACATCTTAAATTGTATTGATGGGTATATCAGCTAATAAATGTATATTTTCTTATTGTTATAAATGATAGAATTTGACACACATATACACAAAATATTCTGTTTCCAAATTCATTTAAAGAGTTTATATGTCTTGTCTGTTTCTTGTAACTATCAATTGATAATTTATGACAGTTTTACCAGAGTCTTCTTTTGCACTGTCAAGCAATTGTAGCGCAGTGGTTTCCGTCATAGTAGGGCAGATTGAGCTCTTTAACCCTGGTATGACAACTGGTCTAGGAAAAGGAAAACTCTGAATTCAAACTTGTTAAATTTTGCAAGAAAATTAACCTTCTGCTGCATCTTGCTCGTGTAGAGGGGTTGGGAAATATATATTAGCACTGCAACCACAAAAATATTATGACACGTCCATTACAATCTATCATCTATCTTTCACTACTATTAAGACACATGGAAGACCAAAGTCTTCTTTGTATGAAGATCCATTATTGAAAAGTCTTGAAATTCAAGTTTTCTTTCCTGAAATAAATGCCAAATAATACAGGATCTGTAGTTATATAACTGATAATATTAACTTTCAAATACACAGAAATAATAATACAAACTAACCATATTAAAGTTTAAAAAGAAAAAAAAATTCCAATTATTCAGCTTTTGGATAACAACTTTTATTGATACAGTTGAACCATTACTTTTATAGGTTTAACTTTTGCAGATTTTATAATTTGATATTTTGCCATCAGTGATTAAACAGGATGTTTTATTTCTTTGCTGCCCTCTATAGAAAATTGTTGATGGCACCCATAAATAAGAAAATATTAAGAAAAACAAAATCAAATATTTTGTAAGTGATAAATTTATCAAATATGTTTATTGTTATTTATCTTATCATTTCCTACCATAAATATAGATACTGTTTTGTCTCAATCATTCTCTCTCATCCCATAGAGCAATTGGTTTAGCTTGGTTTGTTTTTTCTTTAATGGCATAGCAACCTTTGTGTGTTATCTAATACAAAAACTAGCCTTTTAGTAGGACAGTAGTTGTATTATTTAACCCATGGTTAGTGGGGGCAAGAGGGTTCATACCTTTCCCAAGACTATGAGGTCAAAATTGAATGTAATAGGGTGACTGAAGTTCAAACTTATTTACTACAATGTTGTAGTAAAACATATATAAAACATACAGTTACATGACAATGTATTGACCAACAATATTAAGAATTAAGGATTGGAAGAGGTTAGAGATATTAGAGCTTTTTCAATTTTGGGGGATATCCTGCTTTCCAGACTAATTTTTTAATCATTTTTTTTTAAGTTCTATTTTAATCACTGTTCAAAACTAATTCTTTTGCTATTCTGTTAATACTGCTTTCTGTAAGGAAAATTGAAAAATAATAATTTCTGACATTTGACTCATTCAAATTGGTTGGTTGTTTTGTTTTATGGTGTATCAACCCTTTTCGGGTCATTTAAAACCAAATTAAATTTCAAACAATTCAGTTTAGTATGATTATAGCTTTTGTTTACAAACAGTTAAATTTCAAAAACAGTTCTATTTCAAACAATTCAGTTTAGCATAAATACAGTTTAGTTCTATTTCACCCATAGATAAGACTATCAGGTGCTACCACTCTGGGCCAAAGTGGACCTGGGAGCAATGGTAATGAAGGGTTACTTCACATTACCTAAAGCTCCAGCATTACTGGAACCTCACCATCAGATTGTTTAGTGTAATATCCAGGACAATCATTGGGGGTGGGGTCTTACCCCTCTGCAGAGAAGCAGTTTTACAATATTATACTCACAGCAAAAATGTTAACATAATTTAAAGTAAATCTTATTTTTTGTCATAAAGAGCCTTCTATAAGTTGTGAAGAGGAAAATAATTAAAAAATTATAATTATTATCAATCCAGAAAATTAACTTATAAAAACTTGCTATATCATACACAGGGCTGGTGCTAGCAAGTGTTGGGTCCTCTACCCTACAAAATCATTCAAAAATGTTAATGGTTATTATAATGTCATTTTCTACAGTTCATCATAATCATCAAGTCATACACAGATTTCCTGACTCTTTCTCTCCATCTGTCCCTATCATCCATTGCTCCTGACAGGTCTTCCAAACTACATTCTGTGTCTGTACAGAGCTGATGTAGATAAGTTCTTGCGAGTTGGCCAACACTGCCATATCCATGTTGAAGGGTCCATAGAAGAACATCACTTGTGAGTTTGTCCTTGCTTCTCCAGCAGTGTCCCTCATGTCTTGTTCATTTTACTAGGATAGTTTTTTGAGATAGGTTGTAAGTGGCCATATAACTGTCATTTTGTGGGATATTGCTTCCAGGATTTGTTCAAAATAGCTTGTGTAGTTCCGATCTAGCTTTTTCTCTATGTGTTTTGTTAGCATCCACGTAGTGAAATCTCTCTTGTGAAATTGTTGACAATAGGTATGTTTTAATCTGTTTTAGCTTAGAAAAAGTTTGTTCATGCATGTGCAGGGCCCAGTTAGTACAAATCTGTCTAATTGGTTTAAAATCAGCCGTGATGATATACACAAAACACCATTTGGACTCTAACAAAATCTTAGAAGAAAAAGCTAGATAGCAACTATGGAAAGATGCTGTATACTGTTTTGAACAGATTCTGGAAGCAGCACCCTACAAAACAGCAGCTATTATGGCCATTTACCTCCTATCTCACAAACCGTGCAAGAAAAGTGAACAAGACATTAACTGCTGGAAAAGTATGAATGAACTCATGAGCAACGTTCTCCTATGGACTCCTGCACATGGACACTCCTGCAAAACCTTATATTCATCAGTTCTATGCAGACATTGGGTGCTGTTGAGAAGACCTAAGTGTGATGGCAAGAAAGAGTCAAAGAAATCCATGATAAAACATCCTGATGAAAATGTCAATTGTTGCATAATTCAAAGAGAGTTTGAGCTTTACATGCCCTTTTTAGAATATTTTTGAAAATTTTAGTGAGGGGTTTGATTTTAATTTAGCATGGTACATCATCAGCCAATATAGCTTGTAGGAACAATGCTAGACGACTTATTAATTTGTAATGAACAAGCTGCAAGAATTGTTTCTCATATCCTCTGATAAACAAAAAAACTTGTTTTCCATTTTTATGATGAAGTCTAGTTCTGTCGATGATAATATTCATTTCATCTTTCTCTCACTCTCATAAAGATCCATGTTATGTGCTACAACCAAATATTATTCTTGTTCTGGTTCTCTTCCAGTGGTCACTCAGCCAAGACTCCTGTCCATTGCCCTTATGTACACATAAACTTATCCATATGCATAAGTGATAGTAATATTAAGAATTCGCATGCAGGCAAATCACATTGAACCTCTTACACACAAAAAAAAAAAAAAAAAAAAAATGAGGCAGCATAATATTTTTGATTAAAGTGAATATTATCACAAGATATAAACCTAAACTAGACCCTTACATTGTGTCCATGAGGTTAGCTAAACTAAATCTTTTTGTTTAAATCTAGAAAGCAGATATGTAGCTGAAAAATTTCAAGTCATAAAGCAAAACGTTTTGGCTGATATGTCCCCAACCTTCTTCAGGTGTTTCATGAAGACATGAAGAAGGTTGAAGGACATATCAGCCAAAACGTTGTGAGTATAAGGATTAAGATGAAGAAAATAATCTCAATATTCTAAGTGATAAAAAGGATCAAGGTTTATCTCAGAAATTTAGACAAATCATAAACCTGTTATTACAATTTTTATCCAGTCATTAGATGATCAAGATTTTAAAAAAATCATGTTTATATTTTTAGTATGACCAATAGACATCATGTGACAATAAATGTTAACTACTTGTTTATTTTTTTTTAAGCTAATAAGTCTTCAGAAAAACATGTGGGTTTGACTAGGTTAAAATTCTGTCTGAAAGTGGATTTTCAACTATGAGTCAATATTTACTGGACATTGGCATGATGGTTAGAGTGTTCGCCAATAGCTTGGGAGACCTGAGTTCAATTCCAGGTCAAGTCATACCAAAGACTCAAAAAATGGTACTTGATGCCTCCTTGCTTAACACTCAGCATTATAAGGTACAGATCAAGGGTAAAGTGGAGCATTCCATGGAATGGAGTAGCACTCTCCCCTACACCTTAGCTATTGAAAAGGGAGCCTTAAGGGCACCCTCGACTATGATTGATGATTCACTATGAATATTTCAGACCAGAATGCTTTTCAATTTAAAGAAATGCTTGGGCTGAATTGTAAATGATATCAGTAAAAAAATTTCATTATTATATACCATACCTATGAACATTAATAGGTATGTCCCAATTCTCATAAATAAGTTGGACACTATTGTAAGAGGGGGTATTATGCTGACTAAGTAAACACGACTAGCAGTGGTTACCTTCTTCCCTCCGCTAGCAAGTATTGTATTTTCTTAAAGTTATAAAGATTTCCATTTCATTTCCAACCTCTGTTTTGATTATTTCTATTTCAGTAACCTTTTGTTAGGTTACAACAGTTATAATTTTAAACAATCTCCTCAAAATTGTACAAACATCTTACTAAATAATATTTAATATAAGTAAAAAGAAAAATCAAGCATTAACATTTTACAACGTTTAATGATAAAATATACACTTACATAAACCAGTAATAAAACAAGATAAACATTTATTTTTGTAAAAATTATTTAAAATCAAAAAGCAAAACTTAAATTATCAAATGATTTTGGAAAATACTGATAATGGAAGATTATTTCTAGATGTTCCAAAAAAAAAAAAAGAAAAGAAAATTACTTTCTTCCACAAAAACTAAATTATCAAAATCAATTTGTTACTGCCTATATTTTTTAAACCATAAATCTCAAGAATTGACTTTAAAAAATTTAAAAGAAACAAAATTATGTCTACTTTTATTATATTGTTAAAATATCTTATTTTAGAATTTGAATTGTTTTTTTCCAAAATATCATTACAACAGACTAAAATGTATGAAATTGCTTAATGACACTGATATTTGTACTTTTTTAAAAAAAATCTTTGAAAGGCAACTTCACTTCATCATTATATATGTATGTCCATTCAGTGGAGAACAGTTAAGATGTACAAAAACCAAGAAATTTCTATTTATCAAGTAATATATAATAAAAAATGGTTCAAGTTCCCTTTCTTCTTTGAATTGAAAAAAAAAAAAATGTGTCAGACAATCTTCAATACAACCATCAAGCAGTACTAGATGTACCCCCAACTCCATTCAATACATAAGGAGGAGACAATCAACACTCCATAAGAAAGCATTTTAAATTTAAGAACATAGACATTTTTTTCAAATAAATATCTCTAATATTTCTTAAATTCACCAGGTAACTCTTGAAAAATAAAAACCTTCAAATATAATACACACTAGATGACCCATGAAGCTATTGGGTTCCTCTTAAAACAGCAGTCCATACTATTGATGCTTCTACAGAAGAGGGAAATATTCTAAATTTAAATTCATGGTCGTCATTATATTAAGTAATTGGGTAAAAACCCTCAAGCTTAAGTTGGCTGGGGCTGTAAAATACACTGACTGCACCTCTGCAGAGGAGGTAAGACCCCCACCAATGAGTGTCCAGGATATGACACCAAACAATCTGATGATGAGATTCTAGTAATGCTGGACCTTTGGGGAATGCAGAGTACCCCTTCATTGCTATCACTCCCAGGTCCACTCTGGCTCAAAGTAGTAGCATCTGATAGGGTCCTATCTATGGGTCAAATAGAAGTGAATTGCACAATTATGCTAAACTGAATTTTTTGAAATAGAACAGTTTTGAACATTGAAACTGTGCTTAAGCTAAACTGAATTGTTTGAATTAGAACTGTTTGACTAAACTGAATAGATTGAAATAGAAATGTTTTTGATAATTAAACTGTGTACTCATGCTAAACTGAATTGTTTGAAATAGAACTGTTTATTTGTATAAAAATGGATTTGGTGTTAAATAACCTACAAAGGTTAATATGTCATAAACCCAACTAACCAACTGAATATGTGTGTATGTATGTATATATATATATTATATATACATTAATAAATTCATCCACCAATTCCAACCTGAAACCAAGACACTTATCAGGAAACTTGAAAGGATCTTAATAAAATATATAGACAAAATGTATCTTTATTATTTAATCAAACATGCTTAAATGAAAGACTACTACCCAACTACATACATTTATTCACACACACTAGATGACCCATGAAGCTGTTGAGGTTGTTTTAACAGTGCTTCTACATAAGAGAAGAATTCTAATTAGCAATTTATTGTCATCTTTATTATATCAAGAAATTGTATGATTAAGAAATGACATTCAGCAGGAACACAGACTCCATAAAATAATCATTCAGTCGCAAATTGGACTGGAAATTGCTTTATTTGAGTATTCTAAGAGCATTGTTTTGATAGAAATCAGCTATTTTTTCAGTTACTTTCACATATAGAAACATAATGAGAATTTAAGTTGTTATACTTTGACCCCTCGCCCCGGCCTAAAAATGCTATTCCAAGGTGATACACCGGAAGGAAGTGACACATTCCAATGGCCAGTAATCGAAAGAGATCACGTGGGCGGATTAAGGCTTATGATATGGGACAAGGTGAAGGTCTCATTGTGCCACTACAGTCATGCACCGGAAGAGAGTAACCTCTGAACTGCATGACAGTTATTTCCGCTTGATGACGATTAAAACATCCGATTCAAAGATCCAGTAGGCGATCGTGTGGGCGTTGAGTTATTATTTAACTCAGTTGAGTTTGGGGTGCCAGAGCAGTTGCCAGCAGACTCCCAGAGAGTTAGAGACGAGATGTGGTAGGGAAGGCCACACCCGACCGAGGGGGACCTCGGAAACCCCCGATGCAGTTGCCAGCAGACTTCCAGACAGTAGAGACCAGATGTGGTAGGGAAGGCCACACCCGACCGAGGGGGTCCTCGGAAAAGCCCCGATGGAGTGGACCCCAAGACCTCTGGTTGAGCATCTAAGAGAACAAGAAAGACACAACGTGACGGTCATAACAGTGGGGTCAAAATATGAAGTTTACGTTCGGTCTCCAGCATCCTCTCACATGCAAACCCTTAAACAACCCTTTCAAACCCTTGCAATAAAGTGAGAGGTGAATATTTTTCTAAAGAAGTCCTTCCTGCGTCTTTATCATGCGTTTTCCTTCCTGCGTCTTTATCGTCGTGTCGCTGTAGATGACTATATAACAAAGTAATATAGAGACAGTGTTTGTGTCTGCCTCCCATCAGACAGGACTTGACACAAGGTCAATGACCCAAAGGTCGATTATAGTGGGAGTTGAGAGAGGAGGAGGTCAGGCTTGAGTTGAGACTTAAACCCTGCTTGACTATGCTGTTCATCATCGTCTTCTCGAAAGTGGCCCAGCTGAAGCCAGGAGCCTTTCGGCCTCGAATATTACAACTGAAAACTTTTGGGAGAGTTATGAGATTCAAAAACAACTTGTAGCAATCTAAAGTAACCTGTGTGTATTCTAATTTCTAAATATTAGAAATAAATGGATCTACCTATAATTTGTCTTGATTGGCTCCAAATAGAACCCATTCAAAGATAAATCTAAGCTTAATCACATTTAAGCTAATCAGAGTAATTTACTAAGCTTAGCTTAGTAATGGCACAAGGCTAGAAGTATGGGGCACCTAGTGAGAATCAAACTCACTAACAATGATCAGCTAATCTAGCTAGTTAACTATTGCACCATGGGAAGTGCCAAAAGTTGAGTTCCAATTAAACCAATGAAAATATCTATCTCTGAGGGCTTATTTTTTATGGGGGCGAGGGTGCATAGTTTTATGACAAAGAAGATAGTTTACCATTATTTGTTTGATTAATACTGGAAACAAAATCACTTAGAGATTTACTAACAGCAGAATGTCACCTTTCAACTCCAAAATGGCATTTTGCTGTCTATCTCACCATAATATACTGGACATTTTAATAATCAATTAATTAATTTTACCAGCATGTCAACCTGTCTAGGGTTATTTCATGCCTAGAGGTTAAGGAATCACATTCATTGTATATTTATATTCCCATTTTTGTGTAGTTGTTTCCAAAGATTTTTTATTGTACTATCAAATACAAATGATTTTTAAACAGATTTATTTGATCCATAGACAGAACCCTAACAGGTACTACCACTCTGGGTCAGAGTGAACCCAGGAGTAACAGCAATGAAGGGGTACTTTAGACTCCCCAGATCTCCAAAACTTGAGCCTCACTATCTGATGTAGTTCAGTGTCATACTTAGAGATATAGTCAGCATTTTCCAAATCCAGCCAATATTTTAACACTGAATCTTATTCATGTGAACATGCAATTTAATGCTAACCTTTTTATAAAACTTTAATTTCTTCATAAAAAGTATGTTAAATATTTTTATCATTCAGGGTTTTTGGACTATTGTCTTCATTATTATATTTACAATGTTTCAGCCAAAGGCCGGAGGACATATCAGCTGAAACATTGTGAATATAACAATAAAGATGAAGACAATAGTCCAAAAACTCTGAACGATAAAAATCATCAAGCTTCATCTCAAAAATTCAGACAACTAATATGTTAAACACATTTATAATAAACATATACAGGCATTACAAACTACCTACATATTCAACAAGACTGAATTATAAAAACAAATTACGTGTTATTGAAAATTCAAACATGCTAAAAACTTGTATAAATATTTTGTATATAAATTCAGCCTTTTTGGTAATTACTACTATAAGGGTAAATGAGGCTGATTTGATTAGATTATTTACTTGCTGTACACAAATTGACTTTTTCAATGTTCCTACTAATTGAAAGATAACAATCAAGCAATGTCAATTTCAGCATTTATAGTGCATTTGGTAAATCAAGGTCAATTGTATATATATATATATATATACACACACACACACACACACACACACACACACTGCTACAAAGTAAGTAGTTATAAAAATGCATCTTTTTCACAGAATGCAGCATTGAATAAAACACAGCTACTTGTGAGAGAAAAGAAAAAACCAAAAAATCAATTCAATGGAATAAACTCAGCATTTAGATGATGTTGGCCTTTCTGAATGCTTTAAATAAATGTCACTTGAAGAATGAATGAAAGAAATCAATTATCTCAAATCTCAGTAACGAATCATGGTGGTGGTGGGGTGATATAAATCTTCACCCCACCTCATTAAAAATGTTAAATGCAGTGAAATCAATGCCAGATTTAGACTTCGTGATGCCCTAAGCCGTATAAAGCTTTGAGGTCCCTTGTTACAAAAAAAAAAAAAAAAAAAAAAAAAAAATGCAGTAGAATTTTAACCATACCAATAAATATCTGAATTCTAAAATATTTGAGGTTTTTACTGATTGTGAAGATTCAAATCGCAGCTTGTACACTTTAAGCCTAAATTCAGCAACAATTGATATTTACATAAAATATAAATAGCAACAATACTCAGTATAAATACAAGGGTCATTCAATAAATGATGCAAATTTTACTGAAGGAGTTATCGGTAGGAAGCACAGTTGCAACTTTCTTAAGGAAATCAATAGTGATGAGTCTTTTCATGTCACAGAAGACTGTCAGCATGACCTTAACCGACTGCTGCACTTGGAACTTTTTCTTTACAGGAGAGTCAGTGTGTATTAAATTAAAAAAAAAGAAACAATCTCAGAAATTGAACATATCTGTGGATACCAAAGTTCTCATATATGGCCTACTTTTCTCCTCTTGATTTCTTTGTGTTCTCTTTTTGTTTAATATAACCTTCTTAACCATAGTTAAGCATGCCAAGGAAATAATTAATGCATTAACAATTAGGAAAAGTTCTTTTGCCAGTTCTCTATAGACGGCAAAATGGTTTAATGTAGGGCTGCCAAATTTGCAATGCACTTTATAGTCAAATCATTTTCTATGAATGTTTATTGTAAAGATGTTTTCACATGTTTTTGAAAGTGTATCTCTAAAATAATTGGGAAGAGTTTGTTTGTCTGTCCTCTATAGACTGCAACATAGTTTGATGTAGAGTTACTAAATTTGCTATGCATTATTATTGAACCTAGAGAAAGTGGAATTCATTCATTAGAAGGACACATTGAAAGAGACATTACAAAAGAGTAACAGAACATTTTTTATATTGAATGAGTGATAGAGGAGTGACATAAATTAAAGGGTGCTAAAAATTCCATTAACAATTAGACACTTTATTTCTTATTAAACATGAAATTTAAAATTATATGCAAACATTAATGTTAACATGAAAAACATATTAATCTTCATCATAAACAACTATATATATCTAAACATCATTACAGAAATGTGTCATTCTTTTGAATTATTTTTCTTTATTGTCATTCTGTTTTTTTTTCACTCTTTCAATATTCATCCAGAGGAAAAGTATAACATTTTTTAAAAAAATGTATTGTTCCTTGTGGAACAAAGAGAGAGTACCATTAAGATAAAATCTCTAAAATAAATAATATTTAGTGGGAACCTATATTGCTGCAAGGCGTAACTAATTAAACAGAATTTTAAATTAATAACTTCAAAAGAGAAAAGAATTCAATTATTTGTCTTACTAAAACAATCATGTATATTTAATTAAACATTAATGATAATGTTTATAGGTCTTTCTTTAAGCTAAACAAGTAAAAATTATTTAAAATCAATAAACCTTTTAAGAGTCACTCATTTAAATTAAACACATTTTTTTCAACAAAACTATATCAAATTTTAACCAGAACTATATCAACTTCAGAAATATGATTAGTAAATGTCATTTTATTTATTTGGATTTATCTTTTATAGTAACAAATACTATTTTTAAGTGTTCAATATAAATTGTTAGTTGGTAATATAAAGTTCAAAATAACCACTTTTGATCTAAGTCTTAAACTCTTACTCAGTTTGTAGGTTAGTTTCTATTATGGTGAAGTCAGTCTTTGTTGCAAGTAATAATATGGTTTCAAGAAACTGTTCCATTTAAATGATTATATATATATATATATATATATATATACACACACACACACACACATTATCAGCAGCTTCTTCCCTCAGGGGAAACTTTTAAAAGTTTTTCCTCTTAATGGCCCAGTAATCTACAGTGAATGGATGAATAAAAAGGTAAAAGTTAATGCCTAAAAGAAATGTTGTTTATAGAGCTATGCTTAGTTAAACCATTGTTTTATATGGATTGAATATAAAAAATACAGAAAAAAATTATTTCTCGTGGCTATAGATAATAGGCTTGTCTTTCCAAATTTTATGAAAAGAAAATGTCTAGATTATATGATATTTCAAATACTGTACAGTGAGGTTGTCAGCAAGTGAGCCTTTCACCAAGAGTATGAGTGTAGCTATCCTGCCCCAAAGTGAGCAAGCTGCCAGCAGGGCCCAGCACAAAGCTTTGCGGTGAATTTACTAGTAAAAGTAATTTGTTTGCATACAGTTTTGAATATTCGTATCAAGTCAGTAAGTACAGTTGGCGACCATACTCGAGGGCGACCAGAAGATTCCCCTTTCAATAGCTACTACACTGAGGTGTAGGGGAGGGTGCTACTCCTTTCCCAGGATTGCTTCACTTTACCCTTGATATGTAACTTATATTGCCGAGTGTTAAGCAAGGAGGTATCAAGAACCATTTGTAAAGTCTTTGGTATAATTCAACCTGGGATTGAACCCAGGACTTCCGGACCATTAGGCGAACACTCTACCCACTAGCCAATGAACCGGCTCGTTGGCCTAGTGGGTAGAGTGTTCACCAATGGTCCTGGAGACCAGGGTTCAATCCCAGGTCACTTTATACTTACATTTTTTGGGTAATTGTTTCTTAAGAGGTTTTTGCACATTGTCATATGATATCAAGTATTCATATTAAATACAAATAATTTGCACACAGTTGTATGGTATCAAGTATTCCTATCAAAGTAATTATTTTTATTTGATGATAATCATTTGTTTGCGTAGAGTTATATGGTTTCAAGTAACTATTTTTAATAAAAAAATTACTGTAATATAGCATCAAGTATTCCTATCAAATATGTTCAATTGTTAAACCTATCTATTTGACCCATAGATTGGACCCTAACAGGTACTTCCACTCTGGGTCAGAGTGGATCTAGGAGTAATAACTGTAGAGATCTCCAGAACTAGAGCCTCACCATCCGATTCAGTTTAGTGTCATACCCAGGACATCTCTTTTGGAGATCTTACCTCTCTGCAGGAGATACAATCAGCATATTTTAAGCCCTGCTGATAGGATGGTCCTAAACTATAGTCTAATCACCAGATATAGTTTATTTTCTTACCAAAAACACCCTCTTTGGAGGGGGGGGTCTTACCTCACAGTGTAACATATTGACCTTTGACCCAGCCGTCAATCAGGAAACAGATGCATCCGGTCGAAGATATCAAGATATAACCTTGACCATGGATAGGTTGAATTCAGTGCAATTGCGGTGCCCATGGGAAGCAGGTGGGCATCAAACAATGATATAACCTGGTGCCATAGTTGGAGTCAGTTAGTTGGAGTTCAAGTTGCAGTTTGAGGTAGTGAGAACCAGCTCCCTGCAGAGGGCTTGGGCCCTCAGGATCCCCGGTTGAGCAGCCCAGCAGAATGAGAAAGAAGTGCTGCTAAAGACAGAGGAACTTAGGGTCAATATGTTGCAGTCTGTTCAGTCTCCAACTCACTTCTCACACACGACCCTTTCGAATAAAGTGTGAGAGGTATATTTTCTGAAATATTTGCTTATTATAATTAAAACAAATATTTCTCAGTGTTTTATTTACATCAGAATATTTTTATTATTCAATTGATACTAAGATTAAGGAGGGTTTAAAAATTCAATATTTTAGCAACTCTAAACAAATTATTTGTACAGTTATCTTAAATATTTCATGGGCCTAGACTAAAGGCAACTTATTTAATATCATAAATTCAAGTTCCTTGTGTAGGCCACAATTCTTAAATGGCTGTTGCAATCATTTACGATCAATAAACTACAATAATATGAGATGCAAACTGTATGAAAAGGAAAAAATTGCTATATTTATTATCAATATTTATGTTCCATTTGACTAAATTCTCATGACTAACAAAGAAGTTTAGCTAGGCATTGACCATTTCCTCTAGAAAAAAAAATTAATAAATAAAACAAAATCCCAATAGTATCCCAATACAAATGTATAAAGAAAAAGATAAATCAATCCATTTATATATCTACATATATCTATGTATGGATTCAAATTTTTTAGAGCACTGAAACGGAGACAATTCCATTGAAGAAACAGCATCAGCTGTACCATTTATCAATGGTTACAAATCAAAGAAAATTTACAAAAGAGTTTCATCAAATGCTCAGAAGAATCATAATGACGATCATTTTGGTCCGAATCCAAAGCTTAGATTAACAATTTTAAACTTATGATATCAAGCAAGAGCTTTGTTATTAGGAGAAAAAAAAAAAGAAGATAATTATATAATGAAAACTGAATATTATTACGCAATAATATATGATAGAACAATCATAATAATACATACTTAAAAATCTTATCAGGACTTATTGTTATAGTCTTACATTTACTTCATATCCTAATAAATCTATATGATATATACTTTACTATCTATTTACAATATGTAATTAACTGATTGCCTGATTTTAATGGCATGTCAACTCATTAAGAGTTATTTTATACCAAGAGGTTAGGGAATTGAGTATAATGTATGTTTATATTTACATTTTTGATGTAATTTCTTAACCCTTTGAGCCTGTTACACTGGTATACCAATGGTACATTTATTTTCTCCCACACCATAGTATGAGTTAACCAGTGCAGAGATTTCAGTAGTTTAATGTTTATAAATTTAGGCTCAAGAGCTCAGACTTCAAAGGTTTAAGAGATTTTTGCACATGGTTACATGATATATCAAGTGTCCCTATTTAATACAAAGGATTTGCAAACAGATCTATTTGACACTCTAACAGGTACTACCACAAGATCTCAAGAACTGGAGCAGCAACACAAGAAGCCATTTAGTGTCATAGCTACGATACCTATTTTTGGAGAGGTCTTATCTCTCTACAGTGAATACAGTCAGTGAATTCTAAGCACTGCCTACAAGGGAGTATTACAACTGAGTGATACAAATACCATCTTAAATCTTATTATTCTCTGCTAATTTTTTGAATTTTACAAAATATCACTCAAAAATGATAATAAAATTTTTCAATTTAAAATATTAAATGTTGGTTAGGTTTTATGGTATATTAACCCTGATAAGTCATTCTATGCCAAATCCTATATATATAAATGTAAAAGAATAGTTTGTTGGTAACATTTCTAAACAAGCTAGAGCTCATTCTGTTACACACAGTTAAATGATTTTAACTATTACTCTGCAATACTAATTTAATTAAAGATTAATCATTTGTATACAGTTAAATGGTTTCAAATATAGTAAATGATTAAACACTTCTCTGGGTCTGAGTGGAGTTGGGAGTAATAACAATGAGGGATTACTCCACATTCTCCTAAGCTCCAAGACTGGAGCCACACCATCAGATAGTTTAGAGTCATATTTACACACTCATTGGCAGGATGAGAGGGGTCTTACCCTTCTGCAGAGATGCAGTTGGCATATTATACAGCCCCAGCTGACTGAGCAGGAAAATATTACATTTTTGTGCAAAAATATACAAGTCAAAAGTTAATATTTACAAGAAAAGTATTTGTTTTTTTTTATCATTTCATCGACTCTAAAAAGCTTTGGTACTTACAAGGCTTTTTGACAGATCATTAACAACTGCTTGAGTAAAAATTGTTTTCATCACTTTTTTCAGATGTGTGGTGATCTTTAGAGAATTTTTAAGCAGAGTAAAAAAAAAAAAAGGATACATCCTCCCCTTCCCTAAGAAGGTCAACCTCGGATTAGCCAAGAACTACTGAGATATAACCCTTACATCCATAGCAGCCAAGATATACAAGGCTCTACAATGCAACTGCATAGAACCCAAAATTGAGAAGATACTTAGGAAGAACCAAAATAGTATTCAGAGAAATAGAACAATGATGTCACAAATTTTGACTATCTCTTGAATTGTTGAAGGTGTACGTGCAAAAAACCTTGAAGCAACAATATTATTTGTCAACTTCGCCAAGGTCTTTGACTCCATACACAGAAAGATGGAGCAAATACTACTAGCCTACGGCCTACCCAAAGAAACCGTTGCAGCTATAATGATTCTATATAGAAACATAAAAGTAAAAGTCTGCTACCCCAGATGGAGACACAGACTACTTTGTCGTTGTAGCAGGTGTGCTGCAAGGAGACACATTAGCCAGATACCTCTTTATCATCTGTCTAGATTACGTGCTTAGAACGTCTATTGATAAAATGAAAGAAAATAGTTTCCAGCTGACAAAGGAAAGAAGCAGAAGATAATTATGGATGTGGACTATGCCAATGACATAGTGCTTCTGGCAAATACACCTGCCCAAGCCGAAACCCAACTACATAGTCTGGAATGAGCAGCTGCAGGTATAAGCCTCCATGTAAACGCACACAAGATGGAATACATATGCTTTAATCAAAGAGGCAATATCTCCACACAAAACGATAGTTCTCTGAAGCTAGTAGACAAGTTCACCTACCTAAAAAACAGTGACTCATCAACTGAAACTGACATCAACAAGTTACTAGCAAAGGCATGGACAGCTATCAATAGGCTTTCAGTCATATGGAAGTCAGACCTGACTAATAAAATGAAACGCAGTTTTTTTAAGCAGCAGTTGTGTTGATACTGCTGTATGGATGCACTACATGGATGCTAACTAAATGTATGGAGAAAAAGCTTGATGGCAACTACACAAGAATGCTGCGAGCAATATTGAACATGTCCTGGAGGCAGTACTCCACAAAGCAGCAGCTATACAGCCACTTACCCCTCATCACAAAAACTATCCAAGTTAGATAAACCAGACATGTGGGACACTGCTGGAGAAATAGGGACAAACTCATGTGATGTACTCCTGTGGACCCCTCATATAGACAAGCAAAATCAGGACAACCAGCAAGAACCTACATACAACAGCTCTGTGCCAATACAGGATGTAGCCTTGAAGACCTACCAGAAGCAATGGATGATAGAGAAGGGTGGCGGGAGAGGGTCAGGAAGATCTGAGCTGATGGCGCGACATGATGATGATGATGAAAGCAAGTTTGAATTCAGAGTTTTTCTTTTCTTCCAGACTGGTTGCCTAACCAAGCCAAAATAACTCCATCCATTCAACTATTAACCCATAGCTGGAGGGAGAACAGATGAATTCATACTTTTCACAAGGGTATTAGCAGAAAGTGAGATGCAAACAACCTTGTACAGGATTTGAACTCAAGTCACCAATTCCATTTCCAATGAAGATAACAATTATGCTAAATGTATCTCCAGTAACAGGTTGCAGTATCACATAGAGCAGCATCCTACATAAAAATGGGGCTGTTTCTCATCTTTATGAATGGTAGTTTACTGTGGTAAGTCAGTATCAGATGTTCAAAAACTCATTCTTAAATTTTAAGCTGGTCTTTTATTTTCCATGTGATCAATTTATTTCAATGTTTCTCTTATATACATGATAGAATTGTCAGCTAAAATCCCAAAGAGCAAAGCCAGATGTTGCTTCAAATATCACTAACTACTACAACTTTATAAATATATCTTCCCAGTTTAAAATCATGTATACACACAAATGTTTTTTCTTTCTAAAATTGATATCCTATCTTCTAATCAATCTTTGGAATTCAAAAGCTAATATCAACTTTCTTATAGAGGAATTGTTTTTGGACAATTATTCCATCAAAGCTTATCATACACGTCTACTTCATGTATCAATAAGTCAATATGATCTGTATTGAATATACAATCTACAAAAGGGTGATACAAACTTGATTTTAATCTAGCAATATTCTCTAGTAGTGAATTCAATATGCATTACATAGCTTTGCGCTAGACCCTGGGCTGCTTTATGAAGAGCTTGCAACCAAACTATACTGTATTTGAAATATCTTCATATAATTGTTTGGTTAAGGTCAGTCAGATTTGTAATAGTTCATCATTTACCTAAAAGCACTTAGATCTTACATATTACTTTCAGCCAACAACATATTAACTATTACATTATCACAGATTCATTTTGCATATTATAAACCTTACCAAATATCATTTACTTTTTACACATCACATTTTTATCTTTTTACTTTTTAAATCATTCATTCACAGTAAATGCCTGGACCATTCAGAGAAAAATGTTACAAAAGTTCATGTGAGTAAACCAACTAGATGAAGTACTCATCTATCCCTAGTAAATGTTCAACACTTAGATCACAGTTGATTATAAAGACAGTATAAATTATTACTTTGCAGTAACAATGATCAGTTAAATTTCGTTTCTGTAAAAATAAAGTTATATAAAACTTGTGGAAATATAATTATTTATGTTTAACATGCACCCCTAAGTTTGGACTATGATATTCAGAAAAAATAAATACTTGTGTATAATATGCATTGATTTTTTTAGAATTTGCAAAAATTTAACCTAAATTTAGCACTTGTTCAACTTTTTATCAATTTGCACACACTAAAAATAAGTTACATAATTTATATTATGTCTTAAAATACAAAATTGACACAGTATTTAGAACAAACACACAGACATGTTCTCACAAAAAGGCAACAAGCTTGCAGCAAAGATAAGCTCACTTTGGGAGAAACAAAATTATAAACAAACACATTCTAGTGGATATTTCTCTGTAACAGTGTAAAACACATTCGTTTGGATTATATATATATATACATATATATATATATATATATATGTGTGTGTGCGTGTGTGTGTGAATTACTTTTGGTCATCCCATCACAAATATGGTAAGGTGTGTTGCCAGAAAGAAAGTTGATTAAATAGTTCTTGTGTATAACATACATCCCTAACTTTTGAGCTAAAAAATCCAGAAATCAGTGTGCCTTATACAAAAATAATTACAGTATATATTTCTGAAAGTCCTAGAAATATAATGAAAAATCATTCTTTGAGGTCACCTTGATAGGAAGACAAACAAATATCAAAAATTCTTTCTATTTTTTTCATTTTTCTAAACAATAGATATTTTGCTCTTTTTGAAGATAATTAAAGATTTACACTGACCAGTTATAAATGATAACTGATACAAGAAAATGGTATGGTTTGGTTTGATTAGGCATTACGGCTTATCAATGATTGTAGGATATTTATTGGTTAATTGATATATATTAGATATATATCATCTGTAAACATAAATCAACAAAGTTAAATTATTCCAAGTTTACAAATAATTCAATTAAACAACAGTCATTTCTTTAGACACAATTAAATTATCAAACAGTTCTATTTCAAACAATTCAATTTAGCATAAGTCATTTGTTTGCACTCAGTTTAAATGTCAAAATGTTCTATTTGACCCACAGATAGGACCCTATCAAGTGCTACCATTCTGATCCAGAGTGGACCTGGGAGCAATGGCAGTGAACAGGTACTTCACATTCCCCAAAGTATCCCTATCAGATAGTTTAGTGTCATATCCAGGACATTCATTCTGAAGAGATGCATTCAAAAGCCACAGCCAACTGGGCTAGATACAAGAAATGATAAACTCAAATAACAAGATATTTGCCAGTTATGTATATTTTTATACTATCTTATCAAATTAATATTATTCTGTAAAAAACTTCATTGAGTTTTGTAAAGAAATATTTAAAATTTGTCACTTGATAGATTTATTAACTTAAGCATTTATGTTTTTTATCCTGATTGTTTGTTCTAACTCAGCAATAATGCTATCTATACTTTATATCTTAAAATTCAAGAACCACCAATAAGCTGAATTAGAAATGTTTGAGTGAATTATTTTAGAAAGAAATTTGTTCCTTTTGATATTTGGAAATTTAAATTCTATACAATTAATAACATTTTGTTACAACATGGCTTCTCACTAAATATTGTTTAACAATAGAAACACCCTCTCAATCAGAGTTTTTCTTTTTTCCCATGGGAAACATTCATTTTTAATAAAGAAAACTTACCCCTGGTTCCAATAAGTATATACAGCAAATTCAGCAGCTCTACATTAAATGATTCAGCTACTAATAGTGAACAGACAAATAAACGCTTCCTAATTATTAACATAAATATTAAAAGTCCAGAAACTCCTATTTCAACAATTTCTGTACTTTAAGATTCTAATAGCTAAATTAGCAAATAAAAGTATTTTGAGTTTCTTACTATAAAATACCTAATTCAACGGAGATCATATCGAATATGAAGCTTTTATACATGATGGGAATATACAAAATTCTGTTCCACATAAAAAATGTAGCATTTTCTACACCATCTACTCATGCATAAAGTGAATTTTGAAAACAATTTCTAAGTAAAAATTGTTGCTGCCCTATACATGAGCAATAATTGTTGTTGACCTATATATATGAATAATAATTGTTGTTGACCTATATATATTAATAATAATTGTTGTTGACCTATATATAAGAATAATAATTGTTGTTGACCTATATGTAAGGATGATAATTGTTGTTGACCTATATATAAGAATAATAATTTGTGTTGACCTATATATAAAGATGATAATTGTTGTTGACCTATATATAAGAACAATAGCTGACCTATACATGAGAGCAATAATTGTTGTTGCTGACCCATATATGACCAGTCATTTTTGTTGACCCATATATAAACAATAATTATTGTTGCCATATATATGAGAAATAATTGCTGTTGACCTATATATTAGCAATAATTTTGTAAGTTTAAAATACAAATGAACTAGTCATAAATGTTATAGTTGTTAGAAATGAAAAGTCCAGTGCAAATACTGGACAAGGCTGCTCACATTTCATTTTATGATAATACTCTAGGCCTTGGGAAAGGTATGAAAACTTGTCTTCTCCCCCAACACTGGTTATTTTGTAAGGCAACCAGTCTAGGAGAAGGAAAAATACTGATTTCAAAACTAAGAATTGTAGAGCTAATGGCTTTACCCAATAAAAACTATTTGAAATTGCAACACCATGACAGACATATGGCTACAACCCAACACTCCTCATGAAGCCTGCAAGATACAGGTTTGGTTTGGTTTCTTTGTTTAATGGCATATCAACTATTTTTAGGTTATTTAATGCTGAAGCCATTCTCCGAGAAGAACAGTAGTGGTACTATTTAACCCATAGCTGGGAGGATAAGGGGGTTCATACCTTTCCCAAGAGTATTTGCCCGAAAGTGAATGTAATAGCACAACTGGAGTACGAACTCGCATACTACGATTCCGCAGTCCATCGCTTTAACCATTACACCACGAAGACACCCCCTGCAATATATAGTTAACGGTTTTGTAATAAACATATTCTTAGCATAATGGTCATCATCATTGAAAATGGACTTGATGGGCTGATTTCAAATCCTGGATGAGGTTATCTACATTAATACAGTAATGCTCTTAAGAGAGGTATGGCTCCTCCTCTTCTCTTTTCACATCTATGGGTAAATATTAAGGTAGACTGGAAATTTCAATCCTTGGTACAGCTGCCAGTCTAGGAGAAAATAAAATTCTTCAATGGCAGAGGATGAGTAGCTAGCAAATCCACCCTCATAAAAAATACTTGCAACTGCAACCACATCACCATCACAGGCATAGTGTTGCTATGAGCCAATATTCCTCATAGAGTCTGGTTATTTGGTTAGGTTTTATGGTATATCAACTCTTGTAGGTTATTTAATGCCAAATCCTGTTTATATATATATAATCTCAAATATACATGATTTGTAAACAAATAGTTTGTAGGTAACATTTTAAATAAGCCAGAGTTTGTTTGCACACAGTTAAATGGTTTCAAGTATTGCTATGTAAGACTAACAATTCAATTTAATATCAGTCATTTGTCTGCCCTATTCATCCAAAGCTGGGAGAAGAATAGTTTAATTCATACCTTTCCTAAGGGTATTAGCAATGTGAAATGCACACTGACTCATTCAGGATTTGAACTCAAACAGGCAAGTCCACTTCCTATAACAATAAGCATTATGTCATTATTGCCTTCTCTATGGCATAAGAAAAATACAGACCAGCAAATGGAATGTAGTATGATGTTTTAATATATTTACACACAAAAGAGCATAAGGATTCAATTATCATCAATGCAAAGCAGTAAAAAGGTTAAAGACCCTATTTAAATGAAACTTAAGGATTAGATAATTCTGTATTGGATAAACAAAGTATCCTAGTCTCATTGTTCTACAGTAAATTGAAAATTGGGCTTAGAATATATAGACTGTATCCTCTGCAGTGTAAAACCTCCACACACAAGGAGGGGGTGTCCTTGGCATGATACTAAATACCACCTGGTGGTGATACTAGAGCTCAGGAGACATTAATCCAGGGTTCACTCTGACCTAAAGCGGTAGTACCTGTTAGAGATACATCTATGGGCCAAATAGACCTGTTTGCTAATTATTTCTATTAGATAGGAATATCTGATATCATATAATGTGCAAAAAATTGAAGAAACTACACACAAAATGTAAATATGTAAAATGTATGCATAAAATTATACTAGAGAGGTTAACATGCCATTAAAAATTATCAACCATTAAATAGAAAATGTATAAAATACAGTGTAAGTTGATTTTGAACAGAGTGAGAGTTAAGTTTATTTCAGTTGCTACAATTGTTTGTTTATTATATTGGAACCAATGTTCCCATTGCAGGAATAAATGTTAAATGATAAATCAGCAAATAGTGCATTTGTCTCAATACAGTCAGTATTCTAATGTTCAATTAACATAACACTTTTATAGGAAAGGTTTTGTATCAATGGATTGAGTGACACTACATTTTAGACAAGGCAGACAACTAAACAAAAGGAAACAGTTCACAATGGCAGACTGTCAAAGAATAGAATAAATGCAGGCAATAAATATGCATATATTTATGGTCACTATTTTGCTTTTAATGCTGATACTGACAGGTTTGAGCCGGGGACCAGATTAATAAAAACAAAGCAGATAAATCTGCAACAATTATCTCAAGTCTTATAATCCTATAAATGCCATTTAGTAAAAGATAAAAGAAAGCAAGGTCTTAGCATATATGATTCATTATTTTATATATAAAGATTTATCAGTAACTAATACCACAAAGCTGCATTTTTATTTTCTTTATTGTTTCAAGTCTGTGAACCAACAGCAAACTTTGAGGTTCTAATTGGAACCATTTCAAATCTTTAAAAGTGGCTGACAAGAGAGAGAAAAAGATTGATAAATAGATCCAATTTTAATAGAATAAAAAATAAGAAGTCAGATGTATAAAGACGTTCATTAATCATTTTCAGGAGTATGAAATTGATCTAATTTTCATTATATATTCACTTGTAAAGACAAATAGGATGAAAATGAAAAATAGATTTTGTTTAATAACCAGGAAAAAGCTGCATAATGTCTGGACAAGGATGAGAAGTCAAAATATCTACTCAAACTGTGCTAATATTTAGGAAAGTTATGATGAATATTCAATAGTTTCAAAGTAGTTTAACTATTGTTCTACAAGAATGGATTTGGCATTAAATAGCCCAAGAAGGTTGATATGCCATTAAAAAACAAAGAAACCAAACCAAAAGTAGTTTGATATTAAAATGACCACATCATTAACTGACTTAGATGTAGAGACCATTTTGAAACAGTATTGTAATTATTTGTGCACAACATGTACCCCTAACTTTGGACTACAAAATTTACATGTACCCCTGAATTTAATCTGAATTTAGCATTTGTTTGACTTTTTATTGGTGTGTATTGATAAAGAATAAGAAATTATAAAACTTATTTTATGTTTTAAAATGCAAAATTTACACATCATTTACAGCAAACACATGGTATTCACACAAAAATGCAACACGCTTGAGACAAAAATAAATTCACATTATAAGAAACAAAATCATAAACAAACACACATTCCAGTGGATATTTCTCTGTAATGGTGTAAAACACATTAGTTTGGACTATAGATATAATTTACTTTAATAAGTAAGGGGATTTTTTTTTAACTAAAGGAGGACCTATTATATATATGCATGAGGGTCGTTCAATATATAAAGGGTTTCATTTTTTACTAAAAGAGGACCAATTATATATACATGCATGTGAGTTGTAGAATAAATAAAGAGAATATTTTTAATAAAGCACATTACATTTTTTCTAAAATTGTTTTCAATAAATGTAAACTCTGCATTGTTTGGAATTGGTTCATGGCAAAAATTATTTCAATCTCACAAAAATATTTGTTTTGTGGCTATTCAAAATGGTATCAAATCAAACTTTTTGGTGGCTGAGAAGTGCAAACCATATGAAATTTACAGAAGAATTTGTAATATTTATGGAGAAGCATATTTTAACCCCAAAATGTTTACAAATGGGGTAAACATGTGTTTGCTACAACAATCCTGAGTCAAAGAAGACAATCCATGGAGTGGAAAAACACTGACTTTCCAAAGAAGAAAAAGTTCCAAGGACAAGAAAAGAACCTCATGTTCTGGGACATGAAAGGACCCATCACTGTAAACGGTACTTATTAGCAAATCCCTAGCTAATATTCACCTTATTTATTGAATGACCCTCGTATATTACTGTATGTTGTTCTTGGTTATACTTAGGCTATATTTCATAATAGAGAAACTATAAAAAAAATCCTATAAAATCTAAATGATATAGCACAGTTTATTGGTGGGACTAAAATATGCTAACTGTAATCCCTGCTGAATGGGAGGATCCCTCTTTAGTATAATTCCCAGTGCCCTGGGAATGATACTAAAAACTAGTTGGTTGTGAACTTCTAGTTCTCAAGATCTGGGGAGTATGGAGTACCACTTCATTGCCATTGCTCCCATGTTCATTCTTACCCATACTGTTGGTACCTGTTGGGGTTCCATCCATGGATCAAATAGATCTGTTTAAAAAATGTTTTAACTTGAGGATGTTGTGCCAAAAAAAAAAAAACCTCTTGAAAAACAACTACATAAAAAAAGAAAATATGAATGTGCTATGATTTGTGATTCCCTAACCTCTGAAGATCAAATAACCCTACAAGGGTTGACATGTCATTAAAATCAATCAGTCAATTAATCTAAATAATATAGCTTTGTTATGTTTATCTTTTTAACTTGAAAAATGTTGATTTATATACTATTTATTATAAGATATTCACTTGAAAAAACATGTCTTTCAATTCCTGATGATAGTGGTTCCTGGCACATTAAAAATAAAAGAAAAACCTTGGCAGTCTGCAAAATCAGATAGTTTAAATTCAAATACTTCAACTGACTGATTTTAATGGCATGTCAACCTATCCAGGGCTATTTTATACCTGGAGGTTAGGGAATTGTGTATATTGTATGTGTTTATTTTTTGTGTAGCAGTTTCTTAAGAGGTTTTTTGCACACAATTAAATATCAAGTATTTCTATCTTACAAAAATTATGTGCAGTTGTATAGCTTCAAGTACTAATAATTCACACACAATATTATGCTTTCAAGTAATTACTTCTATTTAATGATCATTTGTTTGCATATAGTTATTTGGTTTTCAAATACCTACTGATACCCCTGTTCTAGTCTACTTAGAGAGGAGATGGGCATCAATAAGTGACTTTCATTGTACTGAGAGACAATGATGATCTTAAAGTTGGCCAACCGTAGTCGATGGAGAACCAAAGGCTCCCTTTTCAATAGCTACCACACCGAGGTACTACTTCTTTCCCTGGATTGCTACACTTTATCCTTGATCTGTACTTTATAATGCTGAATGTTAAGCAAGGAGGTATCAAGTACTATTTTTTGAGTCTTTGGTATGACACAACCTGGGATTGAACTCCGGTCTATTAAGTTATATTCCACCATTCATTTTTAAAACTGCTTTTTTTGTTTTTTTATACAGACTCAACTTGG
This sequence comes from Sepioteuthis lessoniana, assembly GCA_963585895.1. NCBI lineage: Eukaryota > Metazoa > Mollusca > Cephalopoda > Myopsida > Loliginidae > Sepioteuthis > Sepioteuthis lessoniana. The sequence goes on from OY757917.1 coordinate 64,341,054, forward strand.
TTGGTGTGTCTGTTTTTTACGCTAATGAATAAATGACTGATTTTAATGGCATGTCAATCCAGCTGGGGTTATTTTATACCTAGATGTTAGGGAATCACATTCATTGTGTGGTCATATTTATATTTAAAAATAATTTTTAAATAGATCCATTTGACCCATAGATAGGACCATAACAGGTATTACCACTCTGGGTAAGAATGGACCTGGGAGTAATGGCAATGAAGAGCTATTACACACTCCCCAAAATCTCCAGAGCTATGATCACTATGAGATACAGTTTAGTGCCATACCTAGGACACCAATTCTTTTTTGAAGAGTTACCCACTTCAAGGGATACAATCAGCATATTTTAAGCCCTGTTAACAGAGAACTATGAATAAAGAAATCTCAACAAACTCTTCAAATTATTTAATAGTTTTTGTATTTTATCAGCAAATTAAAAAAAAAATCATAGCAAAAAGAGTTTATATTGTATAATAAATATCAGGAGGTGTTAAGCTCAACTAGCAAACCTTCACAAGTGAGTTTGAACCTCATTCAATGCTCCATTCATACGGCCTTGTCCCATATCTAATAAAAAAAAAGCTTAATAAATTACTAGACATATTGGTTACAGGAAATCCATGAATTAATCATCAAAAAATTTTATAATATTTTTGCTCGTAACTTGAAAAATTCAAAGTTGATCAATTTTTTCTTGTTTCAGGTAAATTTTTGCTAAACATGGTAGTATTTCTAGATTCAATATATAAGAAAAAATACCTGCCATCTAAGAAAAGGAAAATTACTTCTAAATAATATTTTCTTCTAAAATGTCTTGTATTTTATGTAAGAAAAATATACATATATTAGTAATTATTGTAATAAATTCTGCTTACGTAATACATATCCTTATTTGTTTACAATTTGTATATAATTGGTGTGTCTGTTTTTTACATTAATGAATAGATAAATAAGTATATAATTTGTAGAATGATCTTAAAGAGTAAGTATAAAAACAAAACAATATAACTCAGAGTGGAATGCAGAAGAGTTTGATAATAGATAATACCTAATAAAATCCATTTTGATTGTATAATGTTCAATTAGATGTAATAAAATAGTGGTTTCTTTTGAAAAGAAAATCAACTTTTTAAAAGAGAAATTAGTAGGGATGTATTTATTTATAGACAATACTGTATACTGTTATTAATGCAAGTATCTTTAAAAGTCTATTTAAGGTATCAATAGGGAGGTGCCCCTGGGTTATAATCAAAGAAATGATCTTTATAAAAGTTTTCTTCATCTTTCTAAATGCAAGGTTAATTCAGTTCTTTAAAATTAATATACCATATATACTGCATGGGGCTAACTTTTTTGATTGATGGTCATAAATGATTTTTATGGGATGCTCCTAGTCCTTCCTATTATGTTTAGATTTTAATCTTTAAAAAATTATCACTCCTGTACAGGTTGACTCACATTTTCTATTGTTAAGAGATTATATCTTCATAATTTGACCTATCCACAGATATATACAGTATTTTGCTTTAAAATGATTTTGCAATAAAAGTCTTAATAATACAATTCATTTTTTATTGAATTTTTTATTTAACCCTTACACTTCCAATTTTAATCCTGAAAGCATAATTTTGTATATTCAAAACTTTAACAACTTAAAAAAATTGGTAGTTTAAGAGTTAAAAATAACAAAAACTAAACAATTCCTAATATAATTTGTCCCAAAATTAGGTCTTCAAAATTCAATCTATACATGAGGACATATGATATATGTGTTTGAAAAGTAAGAACTTCATTTACACACTCAAGAAAAAAAAATTGAGTGAACAAAACTTGAATTACACTATGATAAGAGAATCCAATTATACTGAAATACTGGATAATTTTGAGAATACTTTAGATATAAATTATTTTATCATAAAAGTCAAATTTCATTTTACACTAAAACTACATCTGATGGTGAGGCTCTAGCTCTAAAAAGATATGAGGAGTGTGAAGTACCCCTTTATTACCATTACTCTTAAGTACACAAACTCAAAGAGGTAGTAATTGTTATGGTCTTTTCAATGGGTTAAATAAATCTGTTTAAAAATTATTTGTATTTAATAGGACCATAAGCAAAAAAATAAAAAAAATATAACTCTTAAGAAACAACAACACAAAAAAATGCAAATATTAATATACAATGAATATGATTCCCTAACTCTAAGCATAAAATAACCTTAAACAAGTTGACATGCTGTTAAAATCTATCAATCATTTTTCTACAGAAAATTTCAAGGTTTTTAAATAAGATTTTTAAGTTATTGCAGTCCAACATTATAGCTCTGATACAAACTGATACTACACTTTAATTCCAGTTAAAAGATCTTAGAAGGCATTATATCATTTTTTTAAAAATCTCAGTAAAAATTGATAAATATTAATCATCTTTCATTCATAATCATTTTAACTCAGTGTTAAAAGTTCATTTAATGAAATAAAGTAAAATGTTTGTCAAGTTCTAAAAATAAAAACAAAAGTAAAAATATTCCAGAGAGTGAAACCTTGAAAGTTGATTAAAAAAGATTTACTCACAAAAATGTATGAGTTTATACTGATTGTGTGAAGTTGTTAAAAAAACAAAACAAAAAGAAACAGAATTTTTAAAAGATTTGTGATGAGTTTTTCATTAATATAAGTAATCAACCATACAAAGTTGTGAGTGCAAAAATCGTGCCCAAGGCCAATATTCCAACTCAAATTTGAACCCTTTCATGTGATTTGGTTAAAGGCAGAGTATTTTTATCAAATAAACTAACCTACTACTACTACTACTACTACTATCTTTAACAGTCGCCATTACTTTTATATATTAATAACTATACAAACATTTACAAAGCATTTTTTTATTAGCAGTGATTTACAGATAAACCCAAAATAACATTTTAGAATATATAATGAAATGAATAACTTTAAATAAAAAATATCTATAAAATCTAAATTTTTTTCAACATGTGAAACAGGTCAAAATAATGATCAAAAGCAAAACTCATATACATATAATTTCTATTCAAAATATATTATGAACTATCAAAATATTTTGGGTGGTAATATTTTCAAGAAGCTATGTACTGATAACAATGAGAAAGAGCATGATCAGCTTCAAAACTAAGAAAAAAATAGTGTATTACAAAAGATACATTATTCTTCTGCATGCTATATGAATAACAAAAACAAGATATCTACCCCTAAAAAATAGGTCTAGTGTAAACACTAACAATTATTATGGTGTTACAAGTACAATTTTGAAAGGTAAGAAAATTATGAGCACTTTTAAAAGGAAGATAATATCTAACCTATTAAGACTAAATATCTACCAATGAACAAAATTATGTGTGTGTATATATATATATATATATATATATATATACACACATGTGGTTGCATTCATAAACACATGCATCCCTATAAGTACACCCACACATGTACTTATTTACAAGTGTGAAATAATTATATACATATATATATATATATATATATAATAAAAATCAGAGGAGAAAAATGTAAAGAGTGTCATCTCAGACTTATCATAATCTTAATAAAAATCATAAACATATATAGCAAAGAATTCTAAACAAAACATGGAATAATAAAGCAGTTCAAAATCACCTGTAGCTAGGTTAATAGCACTGTGTGTGTGTGTGTATGTGTGTATATATATACATATATATATGTATATATACACACACACACACACATGGATCGAGAAGTATTTGCAGCACTTTCTCAACAATTTCACAATCAAGTAGAAAATAGAAATCTCAAGTCAGTAAGTCTATAGAATTAAGCCTCGATAAATGTTGTATTTACCTGATTATTAGCTACAACCTCAGGAGACACTTGCTCCTCTTCTTGGGGTTGATCTGTTGTCTCCATTGTCCGTATCTTTTGTAATTGTGACTGAAATCAATTTCCTTGTTGAGTTTTATATTGATTACAGTGTTTTGGACATCTGAGGCAGGCAGCCAACCTAAACCCCCGTATCACTTAACATCAACTTCTCCATTTTAGTGTAATGAGAGGAGTTTTCCCATGGCTTGGCACAGAGGGAGGCAGGCAGTCAGCCACTGGCAGATCTCAGCTTTCAAAAAATCTATCAATACTAAGAGACTGTGACTATGTGTGCATGTGTGAATGAGGAAACTGAGTTATGAAAGATGCTGATGGTAGGAGAGAGAAATCTTATGCACATGCTGTCTCCCCACATCAACTTGCACCGCATCAGGAAAGTCATTTAAAGCACTTGCATCAGTGTGTGCAAAGCTGATATGGTGTCGCATTTGTATTGTTTGTAGGTCAAATGCCATGATTCTCATTGATTCTAAACAGATACGCTAGTCTGCAGGACTGGTTTGCCCAAATATCTATGACGCACATGGCTGCTGATTTTCCTCCCTGCACTAGTTCTATCGACGGGTGCAGCCCGTGTGATTTTACTCACATCCAACAATTTTGGAGAGGCATTAAAAAATCATCACAATTCTACCTAAAAACAGTTACACAGTTAGAGTAAGTAATGTCCCTTAGAGAGAGGGATAGTTTTTTTTTTTTTTAATAACAGATATACATGACATACGGGTCTCTGGTTAAGTCAGTATTTTTTTTGGCAACAACTTTAGATGAGTGGGAGAGTAGCTGGTCCATTTCCAAACAAACGATGGAAGGAAGAAAGAATTTTTTTTATATATCAAACTTTAACTAAGAACTTAAGATGGACCTTACTGCAACAAAGAGATGGAATTTTAAACAGAATAATGCAAGATCTATTGCAGCCAAAAACTACAATCACTGACAGAATTCAGGTAAGTCAGAGTATATATAACTATATCTATATATGTTCCAGTTACAAGCTTTTGTTTCTTGGTAATTAGCTAGACATACTAGTGACCAGTTTTATCTTTTTTCATATAATAAACATAAGTCTTAATCACTGTTTCCCTTGATTGATGTTGCAAGATACATTTATGATACCTGGGATTAGTAGCTATGATGTTTCAACCCTAAAGACATTCAACACAAGGGTCATCATCACATGTACGTTTTAGTTAGATGTAGAACTATAGATACATTTCATTGACAAATTTATAAGCCATATATATATATTGCACTCTGTATTCCTGCAAAAAGTAAAATTCTATTCTTTTTTTTTACTCACTAATGTTCTTGCTTTTTAACCATAACCAGGTTCTCCAAAGTGAATTTTATTGATAATTTATTAGAGATATTTAACACCCCATTATATTCTTGTGACTTTTCAATGTCTCCATTTATTAATGAACCCAAGGATCCCTTATTTGATCTAATGGTTAGTGAGCTTGACTAGCAGATAATTACTAGTAAGTTTAATTATCAAAGTGTACCTCATACTTCTGGCCTTGTGCCAAACTAAATGCTTAGTAAATAACTATTAATCAATACAAGTAACTAATGATTATTTTTCCTATTGACATAAAATAATTGATAGTCACAGAAATGTATCAAGATTTTCTGTACACTCTTGCACAAAAAAAAATCTTAACGAACCAAAAAGAAAAAAATGTTCATAGTGGAGATAACTTTCCCTTGGTTAGTTTAAAAAAAAAAAATACTACAAACAAACAATTCATACTAATGAAACAAAGATATTTAATCCAACTTGTAAAAGATATTTAATGTGCTTAATTGCCAATTTTTTTATTTTATTTCACAAGCTCCCTACAATGCTTGTAAGTAAATTAAGTAAATAATAATTACTATTATTTTTGCAAAATTTACTTTAATAGGAACTAAAAAATTCAGAAGTAATAGATTTTAAATGAATATTCCTATATTAGACAAGTGCAACAAATGACTTTTTAAATATTTAAATGTATGTTCATTGATGTGAATTAAAATGAAGTTAATATGTCTTTATTAGCTGAATAATAGCAAATTCATTAAATTCTTATAAATATTTCTCAAATTAAATACTGCAATTATTCTCAAGAAATTTGCTCAGAATCCTTGAAAAGATCCTTGAGAACTACCAAATGAGAACCAACATAAAATGTTTACAAAATTTTTATCGTTAGAGTAGTAAATATTTATGCAATAACATCAATTTTAAAAATAAATGAAAGACTAAAACACATAAAAGTCTAAGAATCTGTTTTTATTAGATAAGATACTATATATATATATATATATATATATATATATATATATATATATATATATATATTTAGAAATATGAATTATAATTGTATACATAAAATATTAGTAAAATGATTATTTTGAATAATTGTGATGAAACTCTTATAAAAGATATTTGATATAACATCTGATCACTATATACCATAAAAAGGAGAGTGTCTTTATAAATCAAAAAATAAAAACGCAAGAAATTTATAGCAGGAATTATTTTTTATTCAATTTCTTACAGAAATCCAAGTTGTTTTTTTAAGAACATATTCTTATAGAAATTCAATCTTTTTTAATTTATATCCTTTATAGAAATTCACTTTTTTTTTTTTAAATTCATATTCTTATAGAAATTCATTTTTTTTTTCTTTCTAATCTATTACAATTTAATGTGTGAAAAAGAAATTTCAAGATAGAAAATGCTCCAGACAAGTGTACTTATCTTATTGAGTTACATTGTTAAAAAAAAATGATCAATTCTATAAATGCAGATGTGTGTTAGGTTCTTTGTGTAATATAAAGAATTGATAGTTCATTAAAGATGCATAAGATGAGGGAGATATACATTAGAAAGAGATTCTTATCTCTTTGACTAAAGATGGTACAATGCCTGTTTAAAAGTTTGTAACAACTCAGACAAAAAACAACTGGAGAATGATAAGTTTGAATAAAATATATGAATGCTGTATCACACAGTAGAAAATATGATGGACTCTCCTATTGAGATCAGCATATAAAGCCCCATCAGTTTGATTAAAGATATGGACTGCCTGCATGAGTGATTTGTTTATAATGAAGATTTGAATAGAACCAGCCACACTTGGATAAGCTGATAACAAAAGAATGGTGTACCAATGCAGAACAGATTCTCCTGAACAACACTCCACACATTTTGAATTCAGAGTTTTTCCTTCTCCTAGATCAGTTGCCTAGCCAAAGTTAGAGAAGCTAATCTACCTTAATATTTTAGCCATAGCTAGGACACACACATACATGATGCTGAAGTTTCCCATTGAGAATGATAAGGGTTCAATAACTTCATCTTCCATGTACATTTTCAGGATGTTTTTTTTTGTCACAAATGTGGATGCCTAGCTATTCACATCTAATGACAGACGTATACAAGTTTTTTTTAGTATATATATATATATATATATATATATATATATATATAAATGAGATGATATTAAAACAGGATAAAAATTCATGATACTGAGTTTCACTTCGTCAACTAGAATTCAACATGTCTGGGTACCTCAGGTGGTGTAATGGTTAGCAAGGTTGACTAGCAAACCTTCACAAGTGAGTCTAAGTCTCATTGGGTGCCCCATTCATAAGCCCTTGTGCCACATCTAAGCAAAAAGCTTAGTAACTTTGAAGTATTCAATATGTCTTGGAAGATGTGAGACATGTGGAATAGTTGCTCACCTGAAGATTGATATGATGAAACTCTGAGTCATGAGTTTTTATCTTGTTTTACATTTGAAATGTATTGAAATATTGCTCTGCATTTTAGTGTAAAGATTTTATAGATTGAAATTGCTTTTAGAGGTAAATTTTAATCACAATTGTGAGTGTATATATGTGTGTGTGTATATATATATATATATATATATATATGATAATAATAATTAAATATACATAAGTTTTTATATATATTTAATAGCATGGATGTTTATCTGCAACAAGTGATTTCATGCCATCTTTACACGGCAATCATCAGGTAAAAAAAGCCTTTTTCTGCTTGATTGTCATGTAAACAACCAGTTGCAGATAAACATCAATGCAACTAGATATATATAAAAACTAATACATATTTAATTATTATTATATTATATTATATCATATATATATTTTTATAAATTTTAGAATTTGAAGTTAAATAGTTTTTAAAATAACTATATAAATTCCCTGAACCAGACACTACATTCTAGTCCTAAGGTGAAATACCAAAAAGTAATACTTTGATTCTAGGCAGCTTGCACAGATACTACATTTTCATCCTAGACAAATATTCCAATCCATGTGCAAGTAATGCCATTATATATATATATATATATATATATATATATAGTGAGGGAAATATTAATATCATGGATTTTAAGTGAAAGACTAAATTAAGTTGAATATTTTCCTCCTTGGTTTTGAACTGTGATTGAATTACAAAAAATCAAGAATTCTACAAAAAAAAAAAAAAAAAAAAAAAAGAAGATAATCTAAGAGTAAAAAATGTCTTTATGAATACTATTAATACCATTTAAAAATATGAGTTTTACAAGTACAAGGCTATATAGAAAGGTTTCTTAAGTACAAGGCTACATACAAAGGTTTTACAAGTACAAGGCTATACACAAGGGTTTTAAAAGTACAGAGCTACATACCACAATAAAACAAAAAGATTAGTATGTTCATTTTAAGAACGATGCAAACTAACATTTTTGTCAAATGAACCATGATATCTTTTAATAGAAATAACAGTATTCCAACTTTATTTGAAGTAAATCAAGTATAACTTGAATTTCATAGAATTACAAATACAAGGTTAATCACAGTAGGCATGAGATGTGGAAAACTTGGTTTAATGTCTTGATGTCTATGGCTGAATTTGATCGATCACAACAGGCATGTGGGAAAGGCAATGTTTTTATATGAGCAACATCACCCATTTCACAGTGCATAGCAGCAGCAGCAGTATAAATATTTATAAGACTTGAGTATTGCAATTTCTACAAATATACCACTGATCATAGGAAAAGGGAATAGCAAAGAGCTTTCCTCAGAGCATAGATAGCCACTTCTAGTCTTGAACCTAAACCAACTGATTTAAGAATCAAAACCTTATCAGGTGAGAGACAGAACTCCTATGTCAAATTAAAAGTAGTACTCATATTGTAGAGATAGTAATTGGTAGATAACTTTATTGAGGTAGTATTAATAGGTTTTTGTCAGATAGATAATGTGAGGATATGAAGTGCAAATAGACAAAGTAAGAATAATGACAAATTTTAAGAAACTAATAAAACAATGTAATTTTTCAACATTGTAAATAGGAATTCTTAAGTCCAAATCAATCCATTTGATGTGGGAAATATTCAAACTTCAAGAAAGAGTTGGATAGGAAAATGATGAGGTATGTCGGCATGGTAAGTTCATTTTTTTTTGCATTAGCTTATAAGAAGGTGGAAAAGGAAACTTCTGTCAAGGTTGTATGTATTATGAGGTATAAGTTTTATTGGTTCGGTTATTTAAATACTTGAATAAAATAGTAGAGAATTGGCTGTAAGAGACTTACATGCAATTGTGCCACATTCAATGTGCCTAGTGATAAGCAAACTTCAAATAAGTGGTTTCTCATATCAAAATGCTAAGCACTAAGCAAAAATCAGCTGTCCTTTTTATGATTTGTGATAAATGACTTCTTTCAATCTGTATTTTTTTTTTTTAAAAAAGCAAAGAATTCATGTGTATATGTTAGCATATACTTTTCCACTAGTTGGCATAACATGATGTCCCTCAAAGTTATTCATATTAACCCATTGTGCACATCAATTTACAAATAAAGTCAATTACTTGGCTTTCATAAGACAAGTCATATGACTGAAATTTTAACAGTCCCTATTTGATTTTATATACAGTTGGCTATAAAGGACAAAACTGTTCTGTGCATAAGATTTGGGAAAATAAAAAACAATTTTTATTGTACACTGAGCTACTTGGACTTGGTTGTTAGGATGACAATGTTTTGGTTATTATACTCTGTGATCTTCAGGTATTTGTTGTAGTCGGTAATTTTTGGGAATTTTTAACCAAAGTCTGGAGGATACAACGACCAAAATGTGGCAACAACCAAGACTAGTCTCAATACATTACTGTATAATAAGAGATTGGAGGAAGAATCAAAACCATCTAGACCATAACACTATTAGAATCAACTATAACACCTAGAAGAGTCCTGGAGACCTGAAGAGACATGCTGTTACTCAGACTTTAGTTTTAAAAAAGTATTAAAAAAACATAGTTAAAACAGGCAAAAAAACACACAATTCTTCATCTAAAAAATTCAAACACAAAACATCTACTCCCATTTTTGCTTATACATTTCATGCTGTTTAACCTAATATGATGAAGTAAGATAAGTATAAAAATTCAGAAACTAACTAATGAGTGGTATATGAGGAGTGGGTGTTGAAAAAATCTAAGCCTGACCAAGAGAAAAATGAATGAGAGCCATTAAATAAACATGCTATTTCACATATTCATCTCACACTTGTTACCTCATTTCTCAAGTCTCTTTAAACCTTAAAAGAAGGGGAGTAATTTCTTTGTTGGTTGGACTGAAAGTTTTTCAGCACCTCCTTGTAGCTGCTGACTTTTCATTAAGTTAATACTAAGTCATGAGAGAGAGATGGGGTGGGGGCACAGAGGGAGTAAGTTAGTTGAGCATCTAACTTTGGAAAACTGACCAACTTACATAAAAGACAATGTTATCGATTTGTTTATGTATAAATGTTCCAATTATTTTATGGCTACTTTATAAATACAAAAAATACCCTCAAGGGAAAAACTGAAGTCATTTTTTATATCTTAAATGAGTAATAAGCGTAGTCAATGTATTTATTTACCTAACCCCAGAGACACAAGGTCAATTTTTTAGCATAGCACTGCTGGTTTCAATCCAGAGATTTCCAAACCAAGGCTAAAGAAACCAGTCTGCCATACTATTTACCCATAGCTGGGGTAATAACAGATGGATTCTTGTCTTTCCCCAAGGGCATTAGTACAAAATGAAATGCAAACAGCTTCATCTAGGATTTGAACTCAAGTTGACAATTCCATTTCCTATGATGATAACTGATACACTAAGTACACTTTGTTGATGTAGTAGCTACTTTTCAGCTATCAGTCGATTGTTCTGTTTTAGAGAACTATTCTCTAATTACTCTGTGCTTAATTTAATAATATAAAAAACTATTGAAAAATGTAGAAATTAATTAAAATGATAAGTATGTCTGAAATTACTGGACCGGTTCATATATCTTGATAGAAATACTGAAAACGATGTTAGCATATCCATAGTAAAATGTGGACTACTATTAACAGGTTATTGACCACGTAGAAATAGGTATCCTTCCAAGCTGTGACCATGTCAGTAATACTGTATGGTCCCACCACATGGACCCAACCAAAACACTTGAAGCAAATGTTAAATGGGAACTACACAAGGATGCTGTGTGCTGTTTTGAAAAAATCCTGGAATCAGCACCCAACTAAGCAGCAAGTGTATGGCCATTTACCTCCCATCGCACAGACCATCTAAGTAAGATTAGTGAGACTACTGGAAAAGTCAAGACAAACTTATAAGCAACATTCTCCAATGAACTCCTAGATATGGACCCACCAGTGTTGGCTGATCAGCAAAAGCTTACATCAATCAGCTCTGTGCAGATATTAGATGCCATCTAGAGGACTTAATGGGATGGATGGCAAGAGAAAGTCAAATGTTGGCACACTTTGATGATGATAATGATCAAAAAGTATCAAAATATAAAAATTCAAGTTAAAACATCTGCAAAGTTGAATAACTTGATAATAGCCAAACAAGTCAGTGTCAATGAAAAAAAAGTACTTTTTCGAAAATATCTTGTGAAACACAGGATTGTGCAAGTGCAACACCCTCCATATTTATCAAACCTAGCATCATAGAACTTTTTCTTATTTCCTAAACTGAAAATTCATTTCAAGGTTAAGATTTGAGGACATGAAGGATAATAAAAGAAGTATAACAGCACAGAATCAAAAGAATAATTTTATTGGTGCTTTGACAAACAAAAACTTACTGAATGTTAAAGGGATTTAAAAGAAAAAGTTAATGTTTCATTTATTATCTATTTGTCTTAATGAGTACAACTTTTGTATCAGTACTTTTAAAACCCACACCTTGTTTGCACAGTCAGCTGGGACTGTGAAATATGCCAATTGAATTTCTGCAAAGGGGTAAGACCCCACCCCCAATGAGTGTCCTAGATTTGACACAAAGCTATCTGATGGTGAGACTTCAGTCCCGGAGCTTTGGGGAATGTGGAGTATCCCTTTATTGCCATTACTCCCAAGTCTACTCTGACCCAGACTGGTAGTACCTGGTTGGGTCCCATCTATTGGTCAAATAGAACTGTTTAACCATTTAACTGAGCTTAAAATATTGATTGGTGTTTAATTAAATAGTTAATGTTACATAGCAATACTTAAAACTATTGAAATTGCATGTAATAAATGAGCTCTAGCTTGTTTAAAATGCTGCCTACAAACTGTTTACAAATTATACATATATGTGTGTGTGCATGTGTGAGTATATACAATATTTGGCATTAAATAACCTACAGATGTTGTATATTCATTTATATCACTGGAATGATGACTACAAGATTCAAATTCAATATTTTGGCAGAAAAATTTTTCTTTCTTTAACTAACAAATATCATATAGTTCAGAATAAGATTAAAATACTTAACTGGCAGTATAAATTACTGAATACTAAATCACCAACACTCATAAACACAAACATTTTAGAGAGAATGCAACTGATTCCAAAATTAGAGTAGGGGAGTCCCTTTAGCATAGTAGCTAATGTGCTAGACATTGTAGTAACCCATTATAATCACGTTACTTAAAGAGATGAGCACTTCTACTGTCTTGAGGGAGGCTATAAAGTGAAAGACCTAGCATGGCATCTAAATTACCTAAAGGTTATGAGAAATATCACATTCATGATTATCATATTTTAGAGAAAACAAATTTAATAAGAAAAAAATGTTTGTTTTTCTACCTTACATACAAAGACATGTTTCACAAAACAAACTCCTTCATGCAGGTACTATATAACCAAGTTAAATTTAAGGAAATGGGCAATGCCAATTATCACCCATTGTCTCAAAAAGTGCCAAGAAAGGAAATACGAGGTATACAACCCCAATGACTGAACACAAGGTAAAGATTTATCTATATATTTTAAGGACAACTTCTGCTTGAGTAATTTCTGAAAAAAAAAAAAAAAAAAAAAAAGACTGTTCTACATTCATTATAAAGATGATAAAATATTTTTGGTTTACTTCCATACTCAATAAATATCTGTTGAAAAAAGGACCTGGCAAGAGAATTATCAATTAACATTCTGATCATCCATCCCCAGCTAGGGTAGATCAGAATGTGCCCTCACACTTTACTGGGAAGCAACCAGTCTAAGAGAAGGACAACTCTAAATTCAAACCATAGAGGAAGCAATTGCCAACTATTTCACTATTCTTTATGAGAAAAATTATGTTAATGCACAATTTAGAGCTAAAGGATGCTGTCTAGAGGACTTACGAGTGATATCAAATAGGAAAGGATGGTGAGAGAGACTCAAAGGAATCCATGTTGTCAGCATGCCATGATAATGAAGCAGACAAAAATTTTAGAATAAAATATGAATTTAAATTGGTTAGTTGAGTCTCATGCAAAGTCAAGATTTTTAAGGTTTTTTTTCTTAAGATATCAATGAGAATCTTCTATACTAGATAACTATTTATCTGATATTTTTTGTAAACCTATTAGGAATATATCTAGTTGATAACAATATAAGTTATCATCTTATGAGAATTCAATACTTGTCAACAGCAAAAAAAAAAAAAAAAAAATTACCACTTTCATCAAAATGAATATACCACCCAAATTTTATATTCTTTTTTTTATATTTGTAAATTCAAGAACAAGTTGATAAATGGTTAACACCATCAAAGTCTTCAATTAGAAAATCTGTAATTTACCAATTGAAATCCTTTTTAGGTTTGTTTTGGTTTCTTTGTTTAACGGCATATCAACCATCATGGGTTATTTAGTGCTAAAGCCATACTTGTAGAAAAACAGCAGTGATACGACTTAACTCAGCTGATAGGAGAAAAGCGTTGTCATGTCTTCCAAGGGTATTAGTCTGAAAGTGAATGTAACTTATTTTTAGAATTAGTTTGGGGAATTAGTACATTACCTATATTAGGTTAACTTACACCGTATCTGTTAAGCCTTTATCGAGTATTTCCATAAATTCATAAAGAAAAAAATGAGAATTAGCTACAAAGTTCTCAAGAATCATAAAAAATACATCTTATACCACATGTTCACTCGGCAGTTCAATAAACTTGGCACATTATTTTACAAGTTTCTTTAACCTGAAAGGTTAAAGAAATTCGAAAAATAATGTGCCAAGTATATAGAAAACAAGAAAGAAATTCTTCCTTAATTGAAGAGAGAATTTTCTAGCACCCCTTGTACAAGTAAAGAACACATTGTTGTTATTATTATTATTATTTGTTTGTCATGCTTCCTTATGCATCTCCCCTTTTCACTATCTTCTCACATCAACCTTTAAAAAAAAGAGAATCTTTTCACAGAATATATACGTTATTGATATGTTATCTATATACAGATCAAATTCTGTTAAATAAATCATCCAATAGATTTTTCTTCTTAAAATCTTTCACAAAAATATATAACGCTATTAGCAAATAATCCAATTGGTTAATAGACTTAATTTTTTAAATCTACCTAGATAGAAAATTTCCAGTCCAAGGAGAAATATTTAAAAATGTCTACCAAAATGAGAAATTCTATTGATTATTTTGGAAGTTTCAATGTAAAATAGAAAGCTGAAAAATATCATTGGTTGCCTCTTTTTTTATGTATGTTAATTCTTAAACATTTTTCTGTTTTTCTTTGAAAACTTATTAAATTCATGAAATCTTATGATTGGCAAGTCTAAAAGACAACCTTTACCAGTAAAAATCAAAATCAAATAGTTTTATAATTTTTAAAAGAATCTTTTGTAAAGGATCTACTCGTAATCATGTGTCAGATTGAAAATTCAAAATAAACTTACAATAGTTTAAAAAAAAAGAAAAAAAAAAAAGGTTTGAGCATTTGTTTTAAAATCCAAATAACCAAGAGAATCAAATAACCATGATGGCATTAAAACACACTCTTTAATCTGCATGAGAAATGTACCAGGCATTGGGATAGATTTAGAAAAAGTTTAGATTATAATTGACGAACCATATCTCTAAGTCTTGAAAAGTTATGCTAAATCTCTGAAATGAGAATTACTTTTGAATAATTTATAATGTGTGTGTGTGTGTGTGTGTGAGGCATGGGTGGGTGAGAGTATGAGCATGAGTGGGTGTGTGTATCTATATGTGGGCGGGTGTGGGTGAGTGTAGTATGACAGTTATCACAGGGAAAAATGAAATCAGCAAGAAGAATTCAAATGTTGATTAA
The DNA here is from genome assembly GCA_963585895.1 of Sepioteuthis lessoniana. Taxonomy (NCBI): domain Eukaryota; kingdom Metazoa; phylum Mollusca; class Cephalopoda; order Myopsida; family Loliginidae; genus Sepioteuthis; species Sepioteuthis lessoniana. The sequence continues at coordinate 64,356,558 of OY757917.1, forward strand.
GACAATTTGTATTCCTCCTTCAACTAATACTCTTGGAAAAGGTATGAATTCACTTCTTTCAGCTACAGATAAATAGTTGGGGAGTAAAATCAATCAAGAAAAAAGAAAACATTCAATTCATGCCTTCTACTAATGGAGGTCACCATGGGAGGGTAAAGCCTATTATTCCACATGTCTTGCAAACTTTGTGGAAGACCTGAGTTTTGTAATGGAGTGAAAGAAAAGCTGATAAGATTATATATATATATATATGTATGTATATATTAATAACTGGAGAATGTTTATTTGTTTTCCCCAATAGATAGCAAAACAGGTTTATAGAGAGCTACAAGGTTTGGTATACATACGAATTGAACCCTAGGAAGGTTTTAACATAAAAAATGGGAGACTTACATTGAGAGGTAGTCTCTAACAAGACATAACTAGATGTACAGAGTTTAAATTTCCAAACTGTAAATGATAAAAAAAATTAGCAAACTAGAATGATTATTCACATCTAATTAAACATTGCCAATTAGATTTATAGATAGTTCTGGGAAATGAAAATGTAGATAATTTCATAAAACTATTAATTGATATGAAAAACCAATAAAAAAAAAAAATAGATGAGGAAGAGTCCCCATGATGTGATGGCTAATGTGCTGGACTGAGAGTAATCATAGTAAGGAAGTTCAAATTCCAGTTGTGCTATTATGTTGATTTTTAGACAAATACTCTCGGGAAAGGTATGAACAACCCATTATCCCCTCAAGTATAGGTTAAATAGTACAACTTCTGTTCTTCTATAAGGATAAATTTGGTATTAAATATCCCATAAAAGTTGATATGCCATTAAAGAAACCAAACCAAATAAACCTAAAATTGGTGAATTTCTTAAGTGTCACTAACTTAATATTTTTCCAAAAAACCTATTTTCTTACTTGGTATACATAGGTGTATTACAGCTAGTATATTACCTCAATCTCATAATAGTTGTTATATTTGCAGATAAATCTAATACACTAAATGTGATAACTATTGAGAAAAAGTAAACTATCTTATTTTCTCTTTCCAAAAAGCATTATTTTTGACATTTTAGTTTTGTTACAATTTTTTGATCAGTTGTTATTGCAAAATTTCTTCACGTATCTGATTTTTTGCTTGAAATGGAGAAAAATAACCATCACATATCCAAATCTATAACAATAAAACTATTGGCTCACATGTGCCAATAAAGCTGTAAAATCCATCCACACTTAAGTTAAGAAATTGAGAAACAAGGAGGAAGAAATACAAATAAGAGAAGAAAATAAAGAATTAAAAAAGGAAAAGAAAAGAAGGCAAAAAGAAGGGGAAGATGATGATTTTAATAAAAACAACAACAACTATGTACCAAATCTGCTACGAAACAAACAAGAGAATGAACCTGGTAGCAGAACAACATAGAAAGACAATGAAAATTTATTTTGACAATTCTGTCCTTCTGTGACACAAAATAAATCAATCAAACCACATATCTATTCTTTAATGAAATATCTCTTAGCAAAAGCAAATTTGTCTTTGTATAGACTATAACTTATTTACTTAATATTAATAGATTATTTGTTAATTAACTAATTAATCAACACCTACTCAGTTCTCTCAAGAAATTGTTAATACCTAAACATTTATTCCGTTTGACAAAGACATGTGATAAAGGATTCTAGGTAAAAAATAAATAAATAAATAAATAAATAAAAAGAAAAAGAAAAAGAAAAGGAGATTGTTTTACTTCTTTTCTAAAGAAAAATATAAAAATCACTTCAATTTTAAATTTTTTAAAAAAGCTTCTAACAATTAAAATGTTTTATATTGGCACAAAGAAATAAGCAACACTGACAGGCCACTCTGTGAGGGCAGTTTTGAAAGATGAGGGCATTGGTCAATTGTGGAAGATTGTTTGTGATAAAATAAAGAGTAGAAGAAGCACAAGCAATGTGAAAAAAAAGAAAAGCTAGTCACTGATAGCAAGTAAGGGAACAAAGCTTTTAAGACTCAACAAGTGGCTTTTGGAAATCGAGGGAATGATGATGCGGGGGTCAAACAAGCACTTACTTTGAGCATCTGCATAATGGCATGGATTTCAAAATGAAATATACCACTGGATTTTTTTTTTCTTTTACGGATATATACAGGTCCGAATATCCAAGTTCACCAACCCTCAACAATGGATGGAAAGGTAAAAAAGAAAAAGTATGGATGGATAGATAATTAGTTCTGTCCCAAATTGTTAATACTGTATCCTATGAACAGTGATGACAGTAATAACATTTATTGGTAGACAATGGTATTTATAAAGGGGACTTTGGTAGCAGGAGAAGTAGTTGTGAGGGTGGTAATGTCCTTGTGGTTGTTGTTAGTAGTAGTAGGGGAGGAGGTGGTTGGTGGATGCATGGGAGGATTTAGGCAATGCATTATCACCACCTCCAACATAGACAACAACAACAACAACAGCAATGACAAGAGAGCTGTTGGCATTGTCACATATAAGCAGTGGTAGTTGAAGAAGTACACCTACAGTAGAAGTTGCAGCCATCATCAGAATAGTAGTAGTAGTAGTCACAATCACAACAGTGTGTGTATGTGTGTGTAATGCTAGTGGGAGAATGTACAAAATCAAGTTGTGAGCAGATGGGATGTAATTTGGTTCTGTTATTTCCAGCACATTCATAATTTTTAGGCATAAAGAGGATTTAAAACAGGCTGATGTCATAATATCATTACATTGATTTTTAAAAAAATAAGGAATGATGATCTGTCAACCTTGTTTTTTTCTTGGTAGATGCTTCTTTATACATTCACCTCTCAGAATTTCTTATGTGAGGTTTACTTTATTTAAAAAATATTTTCAACTCTTTGTATGAAACACTGTTAATGCAATATATAAAGTCTTAACAAAAACAAAATTTTGAATTTGCCAAAATGAAATTTCTAATGAAGTTTATAAGACCAACTTTTTTTTTGTTGGTTTTCATAGATTCACAGCTATCTATAGAGGGTGTTCATAAAGCCCTGTAGCAGTTTTAATGTGTATCAACAGAAATAGACATCCAGAATAATAATAAAACAGTTGTACAATGTAAGTTCTTAAATTTTAAATTTACTACAGGTCTTTATAAATAATACTTACACACATCAGCACTGAAGTGTAACAATATGAGACCTTTAGACCCTAAAAACACCAAACAGTAAGAAAATTATAGTCACAAACCAGGGCTAATTTGTGTGTTTCCACACGCACACACAAACACATGAATGAGAGTTTGCCAAGAGTTAACTTGAGGGACAACACAGTATATATTTACATAGTGTCTATTTCTTACATTAAACACGCTTCACCAAAAAAATACAGACACACACATATATATATATATATATGTACACAAACACACAATAAATATATATATATATATATTATATACATATACAAACACACACACACACACACACACACACACACACACGTGCCTGTGGTCTAATGGTTATGGTCATAAGAAATAGACACGGTGACAAGAGTTCAAATCCTGGACGAGATTTATTACATTTCACATAGCACTAATACCAGTGG